>LNAC01000548.1:328951-419069 GCA_002007465.1 Ailurus styani
AAGAAAGAAAGAAAGAAAGAAAGAAAGAAAGAAAGAAAGAAAGAAAGAAAAAAGGATGAGAAAGAGAGAAAGAGAAAGAAAGAGAAAGAAAGGAAAGGAATTGATTTTATGGTTATTAACCAAATTCAGATATAGCTACTCCCCATTTTACTGGTGGAACCCATGATGGCCGTCTCATATCGTGTGAGAGCTTCTTATCCCAGTGTTGGCAATTTTAAAGAGTTGGAAATGTGAGGAAAATGTTTGCTTCTCATTTTGTACTATTTTGTACTCTACCAGTTTAATTTTTTTTTACCATGTGCCTACATATAGTTACCCCTGAATCTAAAAAAAAACCCAAACAAACCTAGTTTCATGAAAAAATTTGGGGAATGCAAATATTCTATAAATAAGGGTACAATCATGCTTATCAACATTATTTTTTAAGATTTATTTATTTTAGGGCAAGAGAGTGCATGAGCAGGAGGGAGGGCAGGGAAAAAGAGTGGGGAGGCAGACTCCTTGATGAAAGGGTAGCCTGTGGGACTCGATCTCAGGACCCTGAAATCATGACCTGAGCGGAAGAGTCAGACGCTAAACTGACTGAGCCCCCCAGGTGCCCCTAACATTATTTTTTTTTTTAAAGATTTTATTTATTTATTTGACACACAGAGAGAGATTACAAGTAAGCAGAGAGGCAGGCGGAGAGAGAGGAGGAAGCAGGCTCCCCGCCGAGCAGGGAGCCCGATGCGGGCCTCGATCCCAGGACCCTGAGATCATGACCTGAGCCGAAGGCAGAGGCTTTAACCCACTGAGCCACCCAGGCGCCCCCTAACATTATTTTTAATTAACAAATACATAACACTACTCTCTATTAAGTATTGTTCTGAATCATTTACATCCAAATGTAACATTCGTGTGTATTTCTGCTGTGTTAGGTAGAGCCGGGAAATTCCTGATTCCAGGATATTGCCTCGCATCTGTATCATTATACCATGTTTACTGGTGTAAAATATGGTTGGTGTATGTATGTATCTATCCCTCGATCTCTCTTACTATTCAAATGAAGTTTTATTATTTTCTCTCCTCAAGGTCAATGATGATATCTTACTCTAATTTGTTTTGATTTTTCAGTTTTTCTTTGGCTTTTACTTGTTTTGAACAGTCTTTGAAAGGGAATGGAGAGATTGTTGGTTTAGGGTTATACAGAAAGACCAAAAAGATCCAGTTCTCCTGTAAAGAATACCAATTTTCACTTTCCTCTCCTGATTCCATGCTTTAAAGACATTGTCCATTTAAGAAACATAGAGAGTCTTAGGGCAACTGCGTGGTTCAGCTGGTTAAGTGTCAGACTCTTGATTTTGGCTCAGGTCATGATCTCACGGTCATGGGATGGAACCCCATATCCGGCTCTGTGCTCAGGGTGGAGTCCGCTTGTCCCTCTCCGTCTGCTCCTCCCCCTGCCCCCGCACTCTTTTGCTCTATCAAATAAATAAATAAAATCTTAAAAAAAGAAAAATGAAATACACAGTGCCCCAAATTATAAGTTCGATGCAGTGAGCAACCATTGATTATACCTTGAAGTGGATATAGATTAAGGGATGATGGATGGATGGATGGATGGATGGATGGATGGATGGATGGGTGGATGGTTGGATAGGTGGATGGATGGATGGATGGATATAGATATATTTATATCAGATTTTCCCAGATCTCATGTATCTGAATATGTAAGTCTCATGAGTTCTAATACTCATGTTTTACTTGCTCATCACCCTCACCTGCTAGTGATCTCTGCCTTCTGCAAACTAATCCTCAGGCATTTCTGGGGAATCATGTGGGTTTTCTCACATGTACTTAGGATCAAGCCTGACACCAATTGGCCAAGTGTCACACTAATTCATATCCATGGCCGTTCTCTGGCTAAACACCCTCATCTCAGCATCAGAAGCAAATGTTCCAAATCTTACTTAACTTATAACACAAACAGTCTTCTGTAAGGCCATCTCATGAGTTGTCCTGAAATTCACAGATACATCTGAATCCAGACTATACCCAAATTTGTTCCTTCCTTCCACGACTGCCAAACTTGCTCCTTGTGCCAGAAATGCTAGTTTCCAGTTCTCATGCAAAGTAAACTGGCCACCCACTCTGTCATATACACCCAGAGAAATCTATGTATACCTTACACTATAGAGGAGGTCCTCTTTTTGTGAGGGACCACAGATGTTATATTAGAGTAAAAGGGTGAACGATGGGAGGGGAATTTTTACTTTATTTTAAGGAATTAACTCACATGATTGTGGGGGCTGGAAAATCTAAAATTTGAAATCTTTAGGTCTGTTCAGCAAGTGGGAAATCCAACCTGCACTCCAGCAGGCTAGAAACAGACAGAATTTCTGTGATTTAGTCTTGAGGCAAAATTCCTTATTTGGGACACATCATCGATCTTCGCTATTAGGACCTTCTACTAATTGGATGAGGCCCACCCCATTACGGAGAGTAATTTGCTTTACTTAAAGTCAACTGATTATTAAGTATTAATCACAGCAACATCTAGACCAGTGTTTGTCCAAACAAGTGGACACCACAGCCCAGCCAGGTTGATACATAAAGTTAGCCATCACAGACATGTTACTTTATTTAAAATCATCAGTAAGATATTATTTCAGAAATAGAAAGTCAGACACTATCATAGTGTGAGCACTTATCATACAAGTGTTTTTCCTGGAGGAATGTCAACAGGCCTTTCTTTGAAAATTACTGTTTTAAAAGAGAAAAGCCTGTCATTTTATGGAAATGGCTTCAGGACAGACAATTGAGTAAGTCTTATAATGGGCCAAAATACTTCTAGCTGTGACACTGAAGACTTCTCCAGCTTCTATAAACACAGTGATTGTTTATGATGCATTGCATTTTCACAGGTTGATGTAAAAGCATAATTTTAATAGGATATTTATTTATACCCTAACATTATAATTTAAGTTCTGAGAATCCACTGTGTTCATTTTATACATTCTCTTCTATGCAGAAACAATTTTCTCAGCATATCATTATCATACACAGCATATCTCAGCATATCCTATCACACACAGTGTCCAGTATAGGGCTAAATTAGAAAGGCATTAAATTAATATTTAAGAATTGATAGTGGGTCTTCAATGGAAACCTTTCTCATGTAATCCTTTACTAAGCTAGCAGTGCGGGGTGTGAACTGGGTGGAGCCCCCTTTGAAATAATGGTCTGGCCATGGGCACCTTCAACTAAAGCCTGCACTGCTTTCAGAGTGAATTCAGGTGGCTTCTGATCCTCGTATAGGGTCTTACACAGCTGATCTCTTTGAGCTGGAATTTTGTTATCTGTACATTGGGAATAACAGTACTTGTTTCAGGGTTATTTTGAGACTCAAAATAAATGAGAGAGTATAAAACATATTTAACAGGGCCTGCCAAACAGTATGTAGTCAATGTTATAGCCATTGTTGTTATTGAATTGACAGCATCTTACCTTCAATATCATTGGGGGGGGCGGGTTCATAAATTTATTCTTTTCATGCTATAGATAGCTAGACACATCATTATTCTCATTATGTCTCATTAACTTCTGTTGTTTAACAATATGTCATATGAGTAGAGTATTGTCTTGCAATATATTAACTAATTCCTAAGTTTATTAAAGAATATGAGAGTAGCAAATATCCACCTAAGTCTGGAGGAATTCCCCCAGTTTTGTAAGAAACATTTAGCTAAGTTATACAACTCAAATTTCTTCAGATAATATCCCTGGGAATTTATCTCAATTCTCTCCTCTTTGGTTTGTGAGTGGAAAGCACTTATGAAAATTGGAAGCCTATAACTCCTTAATTCTGTATCTCTTATCCAGAGACAAGGTGGAGGAGAGGGTAGGGAGTTAGTGTGTGTGTGTGTAAGGGGAGAAAGAGAGGGAGAGACAGAGAGAAACAGGGAAAGAGAGAGAGAGAGAGAAGAGAGCACTGCTCTAGGGTTATATTATAAAAGTAACCAAGAAAAACAACCTTGGGTTCAATATACTATACTGCATTACAAATCAGGTATTCGAGATGCTCAGAAAGCCAGACTGGAAGACAGCTGGATAAGAATGCTGTCAGCCTAAGGAGTTTTGCATGGAAGCCTTTTGTCCTAACCAGCCAAAGAAGAAAAGAGGAAAATGAGGAAGCCTCGTCCCTCATTATCACAACTGACAGTAATGGTTCCTTTTTTTTCCAAACTAGTGACTGACAACTCCCAGCGGGCTGGGCTCCCCCACCACGTGCTGCTATCCTGATGGAGGGACCAGGTTTTCCTTTCCACCAGTCTTCTTATCACAATGAAGTTTTCACTATTCAACCATCAGGAGGGTCCAAAGTATTAGATGTCATCGGGGATGCCTATAAGAAGGTGCATCCTTGTTCTCAAAGAACTTACAACGCCATGAATACTCAGGCAACTCATGTGAGGATGCTCACAAGGGAGATTTGTTAGGAAGGTAGCTAAATAGAGTACATATAATGCACACATTAAGGAGTCAGGAGATGCTCCACGTCTAATACAAACTTTGGACAACGTTTTGATGGAAGGGAGAGCTGTGGATTTCTCTGATGAAGTGGGAAATATTATTATAAGCACAAATAGAAAATCTGTTGAGTAATGTCGTTTGGGTGCGGTTGTATCTATGAGGACTTATCAGGACAAAGAGACTCCAGTTCTGCCAATTAGTTTGAAAGCATAGGATGGGATGTTGTGGTGGTTCATTGCTGGCCTGGCCCAAGAGAAGCATGTTGCAAATTTCACCTTCTATGAAGAGCGAAGAGCAATGATGTTCAGGCTAAAGAAAGCCTCCGTTTTTATTAATTATAAGGTCAGAATCTGATTTTCTGGAATCAAAAGGCTGAGCAAGCAATCGTGAAGCAAGGGCTACACAGTGGCAGAGATGAATGCAACCTGACATTCCACGTGCATTGTGGCATAGCTCATTGCTTTCCAGGCATCTGTGGAAAACACACCACCTCTCAGGTCTGCCGCCTAAGATGTGTTCTCACTGAACCGTAACCTAGCTGTGGTTCTCAAGTTGGAATTCCAAATGACAGAAGGAGATGTGGTCAGGACTTACCTAGACTGTTCCAACATCTTTAAACATCCTGGTGATGATTTGTGGGAAGGGTGCATCGACAGGAGAAAAGAAAATCAGGAAGAAGCTGTGTTTTTCATTTACAAAATGATACTGGGAGGTTGTCAGGAAAGCAAATAGAAAACATACATTAGAGACTCAAGAAGCAATAACTGCATTTTAATTTTCTAATGGGAGAAACCAATAAGGTATAAATTCCTCAGTTTACACCAGGAGTTAAAAGAAAATCATTGCCTACTTATTGGTTCATTTTGTAAATTGAGATCAATGAAATTCTCTGAACAACAGCATGAAATCAATCGTAAAATAGCATATAATTCATGGCCGGTATTGTAAATTATACTTTGCTTGACAGTAATCGGTGAGGTTTCCATGCGCTGGGATGCATTTCCGTGTAACACGTCTTAGGATGATGTCTGTGGATCCATTTCTAATGCATATTAGAGTGATCCGTTTTTCCCTGTCTACAACTCCCTGTGTTTGATCTTATGCAAATGATGCAATCAAGCAAATGGAAAACAAGATGTTGTTGCTAAGGGGCTCTGACAAACAGTGGCCTTATGTTTTCAAGGTTCCCCACCCTCCATTTCCTCTACTCGGATTTGTGTACATACCTGCAATTGTTTGAATCCATTGATCCATTACATTGCCCTTGAAGGGCCTAATCACTTCTGTAGAGACGGATTACCAAATCAGTTGCAGTTAGGCAGGGAGGAGAGAGTTATCATTATAGTCCTCTTTGCTTTACATTATAAATTGGTGGCTTTGTTTAGGCTCATTCCCAAAGAAAGTCTTAGTCCTGCCTCCCCTATAACCCTCTTTTTCACTTTTTAAAATTGACTCTTTAAGAAAAACCCTCATTCCATTTGTTCCTTTTCAGGCACCTGCTCTTCCCCCCCCCCCACCTGATGCTTCCTCCTTTTTTCTTCTGTAATTTTTTTCTCCTTTTGCTCACATCTTCTCTTGTTTCACCAAGGATTTCCCAGTCGGGCCACCTGTGCGGCTTCCTCTCCCATGTATCATGTTAGATATTATCCCCTTCTCTTTTTCATGCCTCATTATTCAAAGGACACTAGTGACACTTCATCTTCTTATGGAAATACATTGAGAATAATCCACTTCGGGGTGGACAGTATAGGCATAAAAATGACTTGGAAGTCAAAAAAGCTATTTAATCAGTCTGGCTTTCTTTGCACTATTGAGTTTATAGTTTTAAATTCTCAGAATCAAAAGAAAATCCTCAATTCCTGTTGTAGCAAAGGCACAGTGATCAGATCATATTTCCCAAACTAGAAGTGTGGCCCACCAAATTTGTGTCTGTGTGTGTATATGAATTATCTTAAGGAAAATGGTTGGGAAAATTTTTAGTTCTGCATAGGCTTGAAAAATCTTGGCTGTATGGTCATCATAAGCATAAATGAGGTACCACTGAGTGTGGAACATTTATAAATCTGTCAAAAAGATATCTACCTGTATCTCTATTTCTATATAACTGTTTATATCTTAACTTCTGTAGCTATACTTGATAACTGACTTCCCTCCCATAAAATTTTGTAGTAAGAGAATCACAGTCATTCTCAGGGGTCCCACTCCTGTCCTCTGACGGTGTGAAAACTTCCAGTCTTATATAGTTTCTTGGCATTTGGAGTGTGACTATCTATGACACTTTCCTTCTCTTTGCAAAAGATCACTATTGAGATAGCTCACTCAGATCCAGGAGACCCCTTCTTTGCTTCCACATCACACTTGGGAAACTGAAATCCTTGCACTGCTTTCTGTGGTCCTGCCTACCTACATATACCAAGGTCATTTCTTTAGCTGGGATATGTCACCTCCCTGGGACTCTATCTTGGAAACAGGAGGCAGAGCCCCTCCTCCCAACAGTTGGTATATGTCTTCCATCATTTTGACATCATTCTGGGAAATCTGAGGTGGTGGAGGCAAGAGAATATGCACTTCTTGGTTTTCTCAACATTATATCTAAACCCTGAGTAGTGTCTTCCCCTCAATGACTCTGTTCAGGAAGTTTCTCTTGCTCTTTTAGATAAACTCTGGATTTATAATTTAACTGAGGGAAATTTAGATGAGAATTGAAATGAGGAGGAAATGGGGGGTACAGGGGAGGGCAGAAGGAAACAAAATAAGTTAATATGACAGCCACATTGATCTTAGCCCCTGTGTCACTGATATCAAACATTGTAGGGGTTCAGAGGACAGAGCTATACCTAAGGGCTCCAATTTTAGACCCCACTCAGTTCATGTAGTGAAGTGACCAAAACATGGGAGGAGGAAATGAAATGATCAGTACAATGAAGAAAGAAATAAGGGGACAAGACAGTTATTACTAAGGATTGCCAAGGGTCCAGTTGAAATTGGAAAAACCTAAATTCTGGTAAACTCTTTCAATATGTTCAGCAATATTTCTTATTCACATCTCAGAGGTATGGGGAAGCATTAGAGAAATGAGATGGTGAGATTTATCCAGAGCTAGGAATTGGGAGAGTGTATATTGAAGGAGATTGGGGAGGTGAAAGTCTGTAGGGAGTTGGAGATCATGGCTCTGAAAGGGATGATCAAAGATCATATCAAGGAACATGCAAATGTTGCAAATAGTTTGAAAATGAGAAGGTGCTAAGAGACTAGACATCGTATAGTGACAAAGGAGTGACTGCATTGAAGTGACAAGAGGAAGAGGTGAAAGGCTATCAGTTTGTTGTCAGAGAGGGCAGATTTTAGACTAAGAATTGGAAATAGTTCCAAAGATGATCAAGTAGTGGGTATAACTGTGCTGAATGTCGAATAAATGAAGTAGAGGTGAAGGACATTACATTTGAGGAAGTTAAAGTGAAGCCAGATTCAGAGATGAGTCATTATTGAGGATGTTGGAGTTGCCAAAAAGGAATTATAATTGAAAAGAAAACTGAGCCAATGCTGAAGTCATTGAGGAAAGGAGAAGTATGACATAGAAGGTATAAGAGGGCGTGTGTCAACTGGGTCTACATTTTCTTAAATAACAAATTGTTGGTAAAGTATGGCTGTCCTCTCTCCATCTATACATGTCTATACATGCATATCATAGAACTTGAAAAACCTATGTAACCAAAAAATAAATAAGATTTAAATTTTCTTTAAGCCCTCACTCTGAGAACAACACTGTTGACATTTTGGTGTATCTCTAGTCCATGTTTCTTATGAAGCATTCATATTTGAAAATTATGCTCTGGCATTCAGACAAACACAGCTTTGCCTTTTTCTTATTTTTTTTTTCAATAGTGAATCTCTTTCATCTCAAAGTTACAGACCCTTCATTGGCTTAACAATTAATTAAATTCTTGGAGATTTTTAGATGTTATTCTATTTCTGAGAAAAAGTTGGCAGTCTGGATAAGGGGCATAGAGGTCTCCCTCTGGCCTTGCCCATTCATTCACTCATCAAATAAAAATATGCTAAGTAGACATCGTATCAGTCCTAGAGATATTGTAGAGTACATGATAGAAAAAAAAATTGTCTCCACTCAAGGAGTTTACATTCCCCTGGGAGGGATATAAAGTCAAGAAATAAATAACGTGGCAATTTCTGACATGTTTTGGTAATTATAATAAGTAACTAACCAAGGCATTATGACAGAGAGTGTCTGGGGATGGTGGTAGGCACACTGTTGGATTATCAAGAGAGAACACCCAGAGGAGGATGAACTTGAAGAATGAGAAAAATTCAGCCAAGTATAAAGAAGGAGAAAATAGATTTCAGCTAGAAGGAATAGTATCTGCAAAGGCCTGGAGGTGTGCCGTTGTAGAGTTAAAGGAAGAGAAATATGTCTAGTGTATGGAAGGAATGAGGAGAAGAAGTAGGCAGGTGTTAAGTCAGCTAGCATTTCATTGACCATTATTAGATTTCATTCTAAAAGAAATAGAGGGCCCACAGCACTGTATTATTTGGAGGAATCAAAAGATCACTCTTCACTAATAATCTTCCTTTTTTCTTCACTGAGAAAATTGAAGCAGTTATAAGATAAATCCCAGACACTCCCATGACCATCTACCCACTGACCAGCATTCATACCCATGTTGTCTGCCTTCTCTCTTGTAACTAAAAAGTCTCTGTCCTTGCTCTAAGTCCAAATCCTCCTCTTTCTTCTAGATTCCATTCTCTCTTGTAATCAAAGCAAAACTCCAATAATTCTCTCCTCTTTCATCCATTATTAATTTTGCCTTCTCTGTTGGATCATTCGCATCAACATATAACATAGTTTTTATCTCATTTAAATTATCTTTTTTAAATCCCTGGACTCTACTTACCTTCTCTCTATTGTCTCATTTTTCTACTTTATGACAAAATTTCTTGAAGAAGTTTTTTATATTCACTATCTCGGATTCTTCTCTCACAAATTCACTTGAGTCAGGCTTTGACACCTACAACTTCACTGAAACTTTATTGCACAAATACCAGTGACTGCCATATTGTTAGACAATGGTCAGTCTGTAGTCCTCATCTTGTTTGACCTATCACCTTTAAAATATTTGATTTATTTGACTTCCAGATACTATAATCGTCTTGTTTTTCTCCTACCTTGCTGGTTGCTCTTTGTTTTGTTTTGTTTTGATTTGTTGTTTTTTTTTAGTTAATTTGTGCTTTATTCTCAGAAAAAGAAAAATCTACCAAAAGATTTAAATTCTTTTACCTTTTCTCTTTTCTATCTACACTTGCTCTATTAGTGTTCCATCCACTTTAAATATAATATATATGATGACGACATCTCAAATTATATCTCAGTCCAGTACTTTTTCCTGAAATTCCAAATTAATATTCAAATTTCCTAGTTGACATCTCCATTTGTTTGTCTAGTTAATATCTCAAATTTGCCGTGTCTAAAACATGAATTCTTTATCTTCCCCTTCAATACTTGTATTTTTCTGTGATCTTTTTCAACCAAATTAATGGTTACTTCATTCTTGCCTTTGCTCAGGCCAAAAACCTTGGAGTCAGCTTTGATTCCTCGCTCTCTCATACACTACCTACAGTGTACTGAGGAAGCCTATAGTTTTGCCTTTAAAACAAATCCAGAGATCCTTTTGGAGTTATTTCAGCAAAACAGCAGCATAGGGACTTACTGGTTCGTTCAACTAATCCCCCAACCTCAGACCCTTGCCCAGAAACATCAATTTGAACAACTACTCACACATAAAATTATCTTCACAATAGCCAAGGTTTCCAAATAAGGGATTATAGCACTTGGATAAAGCACAGAAATAAGAAAAGATGCATTAAGGAGAGTAGGAAAGATCAGTTCATATTACCTTAATTTATCCCTACCCCTAACCCAGGCAGCCCAGCACAGACCAAGACTCTCCCTGTGGGAGAAGGAGAGTAAAGTGAGCACGTACCTTCACTACCCCAGAGCTGGCCTGTTGAGCACTAGGCTGAATCCTAGGCTGACTCACTGTATGGGGCCATCATACTACTTGATTTCAAAGCTTGAACTACTTGATATTACAAAGTTCTGGTATTCAAAACAGGATATTATGGGCAAAAAACTAGACACATATATCAATGGAACAGAATAGAGACCACGCATATATGGTCAAAACAAGGAAGCCCAGACTATACAATGGAAAAGGACAGTGTCTTCAATGCATGGTGCTGGTAAAACTGGTCAGCCACATGCAGAATGAAACTGGACCACCATCTTACCCCATTCACGAAAATTAACTCAGCACACTCAAGACTGGAATGTAAGACCTGACACCATAAAACTCCTGGCAGAAATCATAGGTAATAAGCTCCATGACATAGGTCTTGGTGATGATTTTTTGGATCTGACACCAAAAGTAAAGGCAACAAAAGCAAAAATTGGTAATTGAAACTACATCAAACTAAAAAGCTCTGCGCAGAAAAAAAAATCAAATTGAAAATGCAACCTACTGAATGGAAGAAAGTACTTGCAAATCATATGTCTGATAAGGAGCTAATATCCACATTGTATAGAGAACTCATATTACTCAATAACAAAACAAACACACGAATAAAAAAAAGCCAGTCCAATGAAAAAAATGGACAGAAGATCTGAGTAGGTATTTTTCAAACAGAGACGTATAGATGGCTAACAGGTATGTGAAAATATGCTCAACCTGACTAATCATCAGGAAAATGCAAATCTAAGAGATTTTCAATGAGATATCACCTCACACCTGTTAGAAAGGCTGTTATCAAAAAGACAAAAAATAACAAGTGTTGGTAAGGAGGTGGAGCAAAAGGAACTCCTGTATGCTGTAGATAGGAATGTAAATTGAATACAGACATTATGGAGACATTATGCAAAACAGCATGGAGTTTCCTCAAAAAATTAAAACTAAGACTAAAATATGACCCAGCAGTCCTACTTCTGAGTAGGGTACTTACCCAAAGGAAATGAAAAACACTAACTCAAAAAGATGTAAGTACACTCATGTTTATTGCAGTATTATATAAAATAGCCAAGCTATGGAAACAACTTAAGTATCCACTGAGGGATGAAGGATAGAGAAAATGTGTTATATATGCACAATGGAATATTATAATATAACAAAATCTTGGGTTTTTTTTTTCTATAATAAAATCTTGTCACCTGCAATGACGTGGATGGACCTTGAGGATATTATGCTAAGTAAAAGAAGTCATATAGAGAAAGATAAATACCATATTACCTCACTTGTATGTTGAATTTAAACATAAAATAAGCTTAAAAATTCAGATACACACCACGTACACATGCACACACACAGGCACACACATACATGATATTCCGCCATGTAAAGAGGAATTTCTGCCCTTTGAGACAATACGGATAGGCCTTGAGGGCTTTATGCTAGGTGAAATAAGTGAGACAGAAAAAGACAAATACTACATGTTTTCACTTATATGTGGAATAAAAAAGCCTACCTCATAGAGCTAGAGAGCAGCACCGTGGTTGCCAAGGGAGGACGGAGGACCTCTCACTGGGGGGAGGAATAAGGAGGTGTCAGTCAAAGAGCACACACGTCCAACTCTAAGGTGATAAGTTCAGGTGACCTCAGGTACAGCATGGTAAACAGAGTTAACAATACTGTATTTATGCATGAAAGTCATTAAGAGAGTAAATCCTGAATGTTATCACCACACAAAAAAGGTAATTATATGAAGGGTATAGAAATGGTAACTAACTTATTGTGGTAATCATTTTACAACATATATGGGTGTCAAATCACCACAATGTACATCTTAATCTTATATATGTTATATGTTAATATCTTAATAAAGCTGGAAAAAAACCCATATTCAGAATCTGAACATTTCTCACTTAGGATAAGCCTCCACTTACTTGATTACTACAGTAGCCTCTTAAGTGAGATTTATGCTTACGCTCTTGCTCACTATAGTGTATGTTCTACCCAGCAGTCAGGGTGATAGTCATGAAATCCATCTGATTATCCAACAGTTCTGTTCAAAATCCTCTAGTGTCTTCCTCATAGGATCTCAGCTTAAAACCTCAAATCTGTGCAAAGCCCTACAAGGCTCATGTGACCCAATCCCTCATGAAATCTCTGACGTCATCTCTTACTTCTTTCTGCCTTATTTGCTCAGCTCCAGCCCCACTGGCCTCCTTGTTATAGCCATACCAGGCATGTTCCTCCTTCTAAGACTTTGCTCCGTCTGTTCTCTCTCCTGGAACGGCCCTCGCCATAGAATCCCAGATTTACCCTCACCCCTTCCAGCTCTTTGCTCAATATGTCACTTTCCTGCCAAAGACGCCACTGACTCTTGCCTTTTAAAATTACCCAGCACTCCTGATTCTTCTTGCTCTGTTCTCTGTTTTCTGTAGCACTTTTTGATTATGCACCACGAACATCCTTAAACCCTGTTGGACGTTTTCGTTGAAGCCACTGCTGTCTCCTGTCTTCCTTACCTGTAACAGCTTAGGTGGCCTTCTTCATCCTGGTCTCCCCCATTCCCCGAATGGTGTAAACATGCAAGTTTTCCAATCCATGGAGGAGGATATTTTGTCGCAGGAGAAACCAGATATCGATGGTAACCCTAGAACTAATTGCTATAGGAGGCTATGGGCATCTGAAGCAGATACTCCTGGTGAGTTTAAGAGTCAGGTGATCAAGGTCACTTTCAAAGTATGGAGGTATAGTGTGAAAGGGAGTGGGGCATTCTGTAATAAGGGGATACTGTAAGGTGATGATATCATGATGATGCAGCCTGACCTCACCAGCCTAAGGATGGCAACTAAGTATTAACTGAGATAACTAAGAATTAACTATGAGTTTTAGATGTGTGAGTCTGTCCCAGCAAGCACAGACAAGCAATCATCAGGCCACATTTGAACGGTATGACTTCCTCACCACCTACAAACTGGGTAGCCAAACCCCTACCTCAAAAAGTTAAAAGGTAAGGAAGCAAGAAAAACTGCCCCGCCACAGAGTCTGTTGGTCAAAGAACATTGTAGCATCCAGTCTCACTTGCAGCTGACCAAGACAATCTGAAATGGCCAAGAGAGAGGCTCATGCGAAGTATTCCAAAGTAACTTGGAATTGACCACATGGAATACAATTGTGGCAGGGCATGTCCTTTTAGAAAACTTAGATGTTGATACAAAAGTTGGGTATTCATCCTTTCTGGTGGCTGAGTAATATTCCATTGTATATATGGACCACATCTTCTTTATCCATTCGTCTGTTGAAGGGTATCTTGGCTCTTTGTATAGCTTGGCGATTGTGGACACTGCTGCTATGAACACTGGGGTACATTTGGCCCTTCTTTTCCCTACATCTGTATCTTTGGGGTAAATACCATGGACAGGTCTGGAGGAGATTATGCTGAGTGAAATAAGTCAAGCAGAGAAAATCAATTATCATATGGTTTCACTTGTGGAATATAAGGAATAGAATGGAGGACTCTAGGGGAAGGGAAGGAAAAGTGAATTGGGGTAAATCGGAGGGGGAGATGAACCATGAGAGACTGTGGACTCTGAGAAACAAACTGAGGGTTATGGAGGGGAGGGGGGATGGGTGAGCCTTAGGGTGGGTACAAAGGAGGGCACGTATTGCACGGAGCACTGGGTGTGGTGCATAAACAATGACTCTTGGATCAATGAAAAAATAAAAAGAAAACAGAAAACTTAGATGTACTCTGATGTTCACATACTACAGCTTGGTCCTAATTATACTGACTTACCTATTAGGGATTTCTGCTTTACGTTGGCTTCTGTGTCCTCCTTGATTTCGCTCCTGAAACCAGACTTAGGGACAAAAATCCCTGGCTTTCCATGCCTTGGGACCGCAAGGAATTCAGACAGATAGTAGGGATGAGAAGCTGCCTGGTCACCACGTTCCTGCAAATCAGAAGGAGAAAGTGAAGAGAAGAGGGGAACGGCAGATAATGTGTTAGCATATTAATCCATTATAATTTGGCCAGGATTGGGCCTGCTAGTAGGAGCTGTTGTTTGCAGGAGATTTTCCTACAGTAAATAGTAGCATCTATTCACTGTAGCATTTGAGACCACTGTTCTCATGATTTTTAATTTAGGAAGTTTCATAGAACGTTGGTCCAAATGAAGGTCCGCCAGTTCTGTCTGACTTGCGCATACACGGTGCAGCTGTTCCGGTCATGGCTCCGGCAGTCCTCGGCAATGCCAGTGCTGTCCTCTTCACCCCAGCTTCAAAGCGTCCTTGCAACACGTCTTTTGACCACGTGGCTGGAGGGCGCCCACCTCAGCCGGCCCCTGAATACCAGTAGGATAAAATTACACAGAGAGCAAGGCTGAATCCGAAGCGTTATGAGTCTCTTCTTGATGACCACTCGTTTGGTCTAGAGTGACTATATTTAGTGTGAAATTATTATTTTTTGCCTTTTTTCTGATGATCTATGTGTTTAACCAACTGACTGTACTTTGCATGAAAAATCAAAGTATTCGTTTCTAGTTTACTTCTGCTATCCGTGCAATATAAAATCTATTGCCCTAAATTAGGTAGTATTTTATTAGTCTTTTCGATATGGAATCATAATGGGTCAAGGTTAATGAGATTTAAAAATATGTGTCACTTAAATTGTGACTAAATAATTTCAAAAATATTCCGGAAAATAAGAATTTCTTCTAGTAGTATGAACATACCAATGATATTTAAATCTCGGTAGAGTTGACTGCACTTTGGTTAGATTCATCAACAGACTAATTGCTGAGTACCTTTGTAGCTGAAGTGTTCAGGGTATTTCAGAATTGAATCATTAAATTACAGATTGGTTTATTCTAATGCAAGGAAAAATGATATCCATTATAAAGGCATACAGATAGAATGTACCAGGGAGGTTCATGGGAGGGAGAGAATATTACTGGTGGAGTATTATACCACTCAGTCATTGCTCATACCCAGCTCAACTGTGTCTAGATCATCTCATTCATTAGTTCCTTTTTCATTGATTCAAACATATATTTAGAACCTACAATGTACCAGGCACTGTGCTAGATACTGAGGATGAAAAATGAATCCTTCCCTCGCAGTGTTCAGTTTAATGGATCAGATAGTCACGTAAACAAATGATTATGACAGGGTCATAATGCCTTGCACAGGGTGTGTGCAAATCTATGGGAGCCAAATCCAAGGAGAGGATAACAGCTCCACCTTGTGCCAGGGGTCACGCCAGGATGTGTTAGGAACATCTTCAGAAAGACGGGCTTTTGCACTGAGCGGGACAACTTGAAGGTCAAATAACAGTTGGTCAGGAGGACAGGAGAAAGGAGTTAGGCATAACGAATTACAAGCACAAAGTCACTGTTACAAGTTATGTATTTGCATTTCAAAAGCAACTCCCGTTGTCTTCAAATATGCCTTAAAAATCATTTAAATGTCTCATTTATTTTTTAACAGAGCAGTTGAAATAACTCTAAACTCAGAAAGTGATTTACCTGGTCGCAGATATTCAAGAGGACGGTCAAATTGTTAAAATGAAAAAGTGAAAGCAAGAGTTTGACTGACACTTGTCTATTTAAAAATAACCATACTATATTTAAAGGACAAAACAGCCTATATCTTATTGCTATTGATTTTTAGGGCTATTGATTCTTGTTTTAAGCTTTACTTTAGCAGTTCTAAGAAGTGAGAATGTAGAGGAGGAGTGGGACCACCTGAATGAAAAATATGATGGTAAATAATTTTTTTTTCTCCAACCTCTAGATTTAGCAGTATTTACACCCCACCAGTTTGTACTCGGTGCCTGCACGCATGTGGGATGTACAAACAGTTCCCTGGTCATACTGTACACGGCACAGCGGCCACCAGAGCATGTGGATTCGCCACTTCTGACCGTCCTGGACTCCAGAACTATATATGTACAGTAAGTAGAAATGTTGTCTCTGTCGCACACCAGTTTATGCAAGAATCCCAGTGAGCTCAATCAAGGGAAGGGTTTGTGACATAAAATTAATTTTATTGTGATGAAATGCATAGAAGTGATTAGTTCCATGGTTCTGGGAACCTTTGATTATCACTTGGCAACTTAATTTCCATTTCGTCTCTATGCAATCAGGCTGAGCTACGTACGTACACAGATTCTGTGCAAACTTCAATAAAGGGAAACTGACCACTTACAGGACGGCCTGTAGGGCTTTCTGTAGGGGAGGTGTTATCCGTGATGAGATGGAATTAGAGTCCAAATATGTATTTCCTTTTCGAGTATAAACTAGGACCTTCTTGTTCCCCTCCAGTTGAAGTCAGAAAGGAGTTTCACATATAGGCATGTTCAGATTATTTTTTATATGAAGTGATTCTGACCCATTTCCTAATCTTCAAGGTGCAAGGTGTACCATCATACTGAATCGGAACTTAACAAACCTCTCCTGCCACCAATTTATACTTGTTTGCATTCATCTCTGTCGGTCTCGGTTTTCCCACCTGGAGGAGAAGAATTTGGGCTGAGTAAATTAGGATATTTATTCGAACTGGGAAACATTATGATTCATACCCCATTGTTCCAGGTCTGAGCTTTCCTACTGGCTTTCAGGGCTACCCTAAGCTGAGCCCGCATTACTTACACTGAAAGATTTCCCACTACTCTAGGTATCTCTCAGTTTACCGATGTCTGTCTATTTTAAGAATTGTCCAGCTCATGTTCACTGACACATTGTAAGCCGTATGTGGAACATCTCTACTTTTCCTTCTGCCTACCGTATCCGAGCCATCAAACAGACAGTCTTCTGCGTCTAGGTGGTGTCTCACCTTATCCATGACATTTGATTTGACTACTTCAGCACTTCAGTCCTCAGCTTCTCTGTATTCTAGAGTGGCATCTTAATTCGACATTAGATGGCTGCATTTTTTCTCTCTCTCTCTCTTCCATTTCCCATAAATTCTCAAATGTCCTACTTCTCTCAATTTTTGTTCTATGGCTTAAGTTCAAAACTGAATGCTTACACGTTTTTTGTATTATTAGCTAATTAAAATTATAAGTAACTGGAAAGCAGGCACTATGCCGTATTTTCTTCAGATCATTCAGAAGAGACATTTAATAACTACTTGGGTTTTTTTTAAGCTTCCAGTGTGTGTGTGTGTGGTTGGAGTGGCATAAATCCAAGTTCATATGCATCCTTTAAAAATCTTGCACATTTCAGGTTTGACTTGAATGAATGATGGATAGTCATGCTATATTTTTCCATTCCCAGGTGGAAACAACCAAGAAATGTAAATGGGATTCTGGAGCGCTATATATTATATATTTCAAATCACACACATGATTTTACAATTTGGGATGTCATCTATAACAGTACAGAACTCTTCCAGGATCACCTGCTTCAATACTTGTCCCCTGGTAATAAATATCTCATCAAGCTGGGGGTAAGTTTCCTTTCCTCTGTCACTTTCTCCTCCCTTCTCTTGCTGCTTTTCTCTTCCTTTGTCCCAACTTCTCTCACTCGTTCACTTAAAAAAAATAACCCAAAACCCAAAACTCGTGTATTGCTGTGGAGACTGAAAATCCACTTCATACCGTAAATGAGAATGTAGTCTAATACCTACATATTTATTTTGTGTTACGCAAAATGATGGCATAACAGTCTGAGTCAGTAGATTTTTCCCAAATCTAATTTGGGATTATCAGAAATTATTTCTTTGTTGTTATTTCCAGGATGTCATAATTGGTAAGGGCTTTTTCTAAAATGCTTGAATTAATAAGGTTATTTCCCTATGGAGCATGTATTCATTTGGAAAATAATGTACGGTATGAAAATTTAGGTCTTATATTTTAAAATGAAGGTTTAAATGACCCCCAAATATTCCGGATTGTTATTATAGTCTGGTTTACATTACACTTCTATCTCAAAAGAACAGTCACTTAATAAAACCCTAGAATCAACATACTTTAGAGGTCTTTAGACAGACAATAGCATTTTTTTAATGCAAAATAGCACTTTTATACAAAGGTCTTTTAAAAGACCTTGATATTACTGTGGAATTTATACTCAGTGGTTCCTTTTGTTTTTTGATGAAATATAATCTTTTTTAAGTTTAATAGCACATCTGAAAATAACTGAATATAAACATGAGATTGTCCCTATTTGTTTTAAACACACTCTTCATTTTATAGCAATACCTATATAAGGATATTTGCTTTGATAAATGCCATAGAAAATATTCTGCTCTTGATTATGAATAAATTTACATTTATGTAGACACTGTGTATGCATTCATTTTACTTAACATGCTCTTGAATGCTCTAAATATTATACCACGAGAAAATAAACTACATTCAACTATTGCTAACTGTCTGACCTGACATCCCAAAACAAGGGCAATCAGACAATGTTAAAAATCCTATTCAGAACTGACTTCATGTGCCTAGGTGTTCAGCACGCAGATGGGTTTATGCAGCAGCATCTTTGATTACTTAGTTGTATTACTCAAGGTGTAAGAAAGGTATTACTTTGATTTTCAAAAACTAATAGAGAAATCCACACTATTTTCAAAACAATGGTAATATCGAAATCCAGAAAAGACTCTATTGCTTAGAAGCAACCAAAATTAAACAGAAATTGTTGTACTCTTAGTTTTTATCAGGAGGCAAATGTCATGAAACAAAGTTCCACTCCCCAGGCAATTTTTACGATATGCTGTGCAATCTATGTAAATCCACTCCAATCGCCAATGTTTCACACATCTGAGATATCTTGAAAAATAAATACCACTAGATTGGGAGGCTGCTTGCCTGCGTTTCAATTCAGATTCTGCTACCAACTGTGTAACCAAAGGCAAATTCACTTAATTGCACTGATTTTTATGTTCTTTAAGCCTAAAATCAGGGCTTTGAACGAAATGATTTTTAATGTCTCTTTGAGCCCTAAAATTGCATGACACTAAATCGTTCTGTGATCCCAAACAATATTCTATGGGGTCAAGTGAGATCTGTCAGCCCCTGAGTAATGTTGATGCAGGACGTCATAAAGATGTGGAAGTCTTTGCCCTAACTCCTGTTAGGGAAATAAATTTGCTCATATTACTTTGATTTCACTGTATTTGGTAGTGAAGAAGATACACTGATACATTTCAGGAAGTAGTCAACTAAACAGTTTTTTACCTAACTCTATAACCAGTAAATTAAGTGAACTAGAACATTTTAGGTTCATCTTGGTTAATTGAAGGATTATTGTATATTTCATAGTTTTGACATAATAACGAGCTTTCAAGGTCATTAGATTAGTAGATGGAGATTAGGTTCTCAGCCAAGTGCAGTTGCCTTTATAGATAGTATTATGTTGAAAGTTCTGGAAAATAAAACATACAGATGGCCAAGTCCTTAAGAATAGAAGATACATGAGGATTCAAGCCAGTGTGATTTACTCTAGACTCAGAGACAGTGTGTTTGTTACTTCAAGTGGCTTCATTTAATTTTTCCTGTTAACTGGGTTATACACTCCTGAAGGGTAGAGACCACATCTTTCAAAATTCTATCTGCTGAGTCAAGCACAGTCAGTGCCTGGTAGAAGCTAGAAACGCAGCAAACAATTCTTGAGTGAAGGGATGAATGCGTGAACACTAAGTATATGTATTTCATTAAGGATCTGAGACTTCTGGTATGAATTAAGTGATTTACTATAAGATACCAGAGTTGGGGACTGCATGGATCCAAGCATATGCTTTTTCTACCGGAAGAAAGAGTGTATGGTGTCACTACAGTCAGCAAATGGCATTGTGGAGTGTGGTCCGAATAAGGATAATAAGTCAGCAATTAAATAAAGAAGCTAGTAATATAGACTAGTAGCAAGATATGTACGGCTTGATTATTTTCATATTACAGCTAGACATTTGCCTCTTGATGAATGTTAAGTGTTAACTATCTTTCCTGGAAAGATTCTTGGACTGATGGGTTTAATTTTTCAAAAGATCATTTATAGATAACATGGCCTTGTTCCTTTTCTCCAAGTTTAAGGTTTGGGGCATTCTTAATACCCTCAGAGCCTACTTATCTGAAAACAAACTATTGAAAAGAGGATGCTAGCTTTGGATGTTCCTAATAGTCATCATTTCAAAATAATTGATACACATTGATTAATTACTCATTTCCTTATACCAAAATTCAATCCCCTATTTGATCAGAAGTTACTGGGCATTTCAGGGTGGTAGTATGACTCTGTCACTTAACAAAAATGGCTGTAACTGAGAAAAGCTATAGGAGATGGGTTGAAATGTCTTACTGTAGAGGCACAGAGGTTTTTCAAAGATCTTGCCATTTCGTAAAGGCATCTTTAACCAATCCCACTATTTTGTTTAGTTTTTCCCAGAATTTTAATCAGCATTTAGTTGCATTGCATGCAGTCTCCTGTGCTGGTAGGTCAAACAAAATACCGACTGGTCTGATTTCATTTAGATAATATCAGTTTCATTCAACCAATCAGAAGCAACTTTAAGAGCATTTTTTTATCCTTATTTAAGGAACTGCTCACTTAGCACCTCTAAATGCATGCAGAAAGAATGTGGGGGGAAAAAAACAAAATAAAAATATTTCGCAGGTAATTCTGTTATTTCAGTACCCTCTTTATAAATTATGTTTTATTTGCAAGAAAAATTCTCTTGTAAACTCCTTGGATTCTTAGAAGGCCCCTTTGTCAAATTATGAGTGTAAGGATCTTAGATGACAGCCCAAAGATCAATCCTTCCAAACCAGAGGATGTCTTCATTCCAAAAGGGATCCTAAAATCCTCAAATCAAAATAAATTTCAGTTCACATTTTATTTTTAAATATATATAATTACATGTTTTATAATATTTCTTTGGGAAGAGTTAGCTGGGGATAATTCTTAGGACATAAATAAGAAAAATAATAATGACAGGTAGACTAAGTTTAATCTCAATGTGTTATGGGTTTAACAGTAAGATGCTCCAACATTTTCTTCTCCTAAGGAAAAAAAAAAACCTCAAACTATAAGTAAATAGATTTATCTCTCTCTGAGGACTGAAAAGAATGCTCTTTCTATCATTTTCCTTTGATAATTCGGCTGTCCCACTTGGCCTCTTTTCCTGCCATGTTTTCTAGTGGGCTTTTAGTATGTTTGAAATGTCTTTTTTTTTTTTAACTTTTCTATTTTAATGTTCCAGTAGTTATTTCTTGGGTTAACAATGACATGTCCTAGAGCTTTGAGTCATGGTTTGGCCACAAGTTCAATTGATTCTTCTTTATTTGCAGATTCTGTTCTCAGGAAGGGGATAGTTTATCTCTTCCATATATATGCACATGCTGCAGCTGAGAATTAGAGGGAATCCACAGAGGTTAATTAGGTCCCAATCTTAATGCAATTTCATGCCCAAGCCACAGTTTAGCCCATCAGAAACTTGCTTACGCTGATGAGAAATTATCCTGAAGATAAAGGCTACTGTTGTGTTCTTACAAGGGAATGTGAGCTTGAGCTCCATGTCAACTGATCATTTAATATTTATACTTATAATAATTTGTAACAACTTGTTAAATGTTATACTGCAACATAAGAAAACATCTTTAAAAATAAGTCAACTCTCTTTTATTTATAGGGAAAAGAATTTCAAGTGCATTAATTATCAAAAGGTTATTCCCTTAATATCAAGTTGAAAAGCAGGAGAAAGGCCCAAAATAACAAAAAAGTGTTATAATTTTTTATGCTAGCAATATCTACCTTCTTTAAAAATGGACTAAATGCCTATCTGCTTTTTACATTGTCCTATGATTTTGCTTCATTTTCTTAACTCTGTTTTCAGTAAATTTTAGTGCTTTTTGAAACATTTTTAAATTTGTGTGAATTACAACTGAAACCTAAAGAGATATTGAACAAAGGTTAAGTGTAGTTTTCAAATATCTTTGTTATATAAAGATATGATTGCTAATATTTACTAGCAAATATAGTCTGGAAAAACCCTGCATGTCTGTATCTGCTTCCTGGAGAAATGTTTATCCAGTAAGTTAGGTAGCACAGATATTTTCCTAATACACTTAAACATTTATTTTGGAATTACTTGCAGTTAATTATGAAAGCACACACACAAGTTTCCAGGTTTGGTTTTTTTTTTTAAGGTTTTATTTATCTGAGAGTGAGGGAGTGGGAAGAGAGAGTGCATGTGCCCATGATTGGGGGGAAGAGCAGAGGGAGTGGGACAAGCAGACTCTGTGTTGAGCCCAGAGCCTGACCCGGGGGTTGACGCCGAGACCTTGAGATCATGACTTTAGCTGAAATCAAGAGTCAGACACTTAACCACTGAGTCCCTCAGGGAACCCGCCCCCCCCACCGCCCAGGTATCTTTACCATCCATGTTTTCATTTATGGCATTAGTAATACCTTATTAGGGTGGGAAGATTCTGTGATCACTTTAGGTTTGTTGGCCCTGTAAGGAGCCCATTTCCTTTGGCACATAAGTAAGTGATCTGACCCTTGAAGCCATTAAACAGTCACTCAACAACTGCTTTGTTGCTGATATATAAGAAATACTATTTTATTCAATTTCACATTATGTTATACTTTAAGCATATTGGTTACACAATCACGATGAAATTAATTATATCTGCTGTAGATCTTTTCTTTTACTCCAAATCACTTGTTTTTATCCTGAAGTAGTTTCGGTCTCTAGGACTGCCCTTGTGTAGTTAGGGTTAGGGTTAGGGTTAGGGTTAGGGTGTGTGTCTGTGCATGTGTGCACTTAATCCCTTCTAGGAAACTTTGTGCAAGGCTGATTTCATCAAGGCGATTCACACAGGCAATAGATGCCCTATCTCTAGGCTCTCACACAGGATGTACTTATAATTCATACGTGCATATGTTTTGGGTTATTTTCTGATTATCAGAGATCATTTGTGTCCTATCGGTGTCGTGTGTCCTAAAAAGCAAACTCATTAAATGCCAGACCTCCACATTGAAACAGACTTATTGGGTGGCGTGGCGGGGAGCGGGGGTGTGTGTGGATCAAGAAAACTGTATTTCAAAGAATCTGGAACTCTTGCTACGAATCCTGTTCCCAAGGCTCGCTCAAACTTTTGGGACGCAGAGTAAAATGTGGTTTTCACGTTTCTCCCCAGGCTTGCACGGGGGGTGGGTGCACCGTGAGCGAGGCCAGTGAAGCCCTCACTGACGAACAGGCCCCCGAAGGTGTGCCGACCCCCAAAGCGCACTCCCACTCACCTCACTCCTTTCACATCTCCTGGACGGAGCCTGAATATCCAAATGGTAAGTGAACTCTTTTAGCCTCAAGTTAAAAAAGATGATTAGCAAAGGTAAATTAATATTCTAAATGGCAGCTTATATGTGGTGCTTAATTTTTAATGATCATTTTAGCACATAAAATACCTGAGATAGTATCATTGTCTGTAGTTGGGAGATTGTAGTTTTTAGGCTGACACACAATTTTGGTGGCTCAAAAGTGCTCCCTTTTGATAGTTCTTGTGTACTGCATCTTATTGTTCAGTACGTTCCAGGAGAGGTGGAGGGAATAGATGAAGATTCCCAAAGTACTATTGTGACAGTGACATTACATTTCCAGTGACTTTCTGTTTTTGACCATCCTCAGTTCATTCTCAGAGAGGTAGAGAGATGGAAAGTCCATGCACATCATGTATTTCAAAATGCTTTTGACTGAATAAGTTTATCTTAGAAGAGACCACTTGAAACTCTGTATTTTAATATATTATATGTAAATATGTCCACATGCAGTTTTTAAACAGTGCATATATTAAATATATGTGTATTTCTTCTTGTTTAACTTCAAGTTGATCGTGTATATTTCTAAGTGATAGATACACCTTTGCATAGCTTAGAGAATTAAGTTAGCCAGTTAAAATTAGCTTAAATAAAATCTTATCATAAAGAATTTGTAATAACTTGGAAGTAGAAACTACTTTATTCATTTACTAGAAAGGTCATTAAGTTTCACACAACATACTGTCCTTGTTCCACGCTGATGGAAACTTACATAGCATCAAATTTTGTTCCCTTTAAGACAAACATTGAGACTTTTAATCCCCTAGAAATCGTTTTAAGTAGCTTGTTACTGAAAATTGAGATGGCCTCCTTTAGCATAGCCAAAAAGAATGGAAGAAAAAAAATGTAATTTTATTAGTTTGTCTTATGTTTACTATGACATTAATTATTCCAGTCATCTCATTTTAATTAAACTTTTGGCAAATGCATTAGATGTATTTGAGGTAATGGAGAGAGCTCAAATAATTAGAGTGAGTGATTATCTCTGCTATTGAAGTGATTCCTGTACTGTTACAAATTTCCTAATAAAAAAATAAATGGATCTCTATTTGATACTTATATGAGACAGTCAAAAAATCTTGTCATACTTCGTGCTCCACAAATGTATCTAGCCCATAGGTGGCAATGCAAATGTTAGTGACTTATTCCAGTTGGATTGCTATTAAATGATATTACGTGATTTGCATCGTAGAACATTTTCCTTCATACCAGTTGGTCGTGGCACCTGAAATTGCAATTGTACTCAGAATCCTAGGTGGACCTAGAGAAATACTTTCTATATTTAAAAGAATATTTGCATATGATGTTTTGTGCATTTACAAGCAGTTTTAAAGTGTATTCATTGAACCAAGAAGAATTTGAGAGGTTTTGCGGATTTGTGTCAACACTTTCATTGTATTTTAAAGTCTTGTGTTTAATCACATCAGAATTTTCAAAATTTTTACTGTGGGGCAATGGTTAGACATTTAAAAAGTAATAGTGTTCATTTAAAAAGAAAACAGCAACTATCACGCCACCTACTTCTCTCTTCACTTGTCCCAGATTTCCCGTGTTTCATTTTCATTGTCTGCTGTCTGGAGAGGGAAAATCTGATTGTTGGAAAATACCTTGTTTGCCTATTTTTTTTAAAGCCCCCATACTTCTCCCTAAAAACCTAAAGGATAAAATCCAAATTCTTTAGACTGGTATTCAGGTCGCTCCCAACTTATGACTCGACCTGCATTTACGGAGCCTTGTAACACACGTTCCTTTCTAGAATACTTATGGTTTACCGTAGGGTTGTAAGACGTGTGTGTGGAGTCAAATAGGCCTCAAGACAAATATTACCTCTGCTGTGTAGGAGTGTGTTACTTTGGGAGATGGACTAAATTTCATGAGCCCCAGTTCTCTTGATGGTAAAATTGGCGTTGACAACCCCTATTTTCTTTTCATCTTTACTGTGGAAATCTAACTCATTCCTCAGAACTAAACAGGGGCCTCTTTTTTTTCTTTAAGATTTTATTTATTTGTTTGAGAGAGGGGATGAGAGCGCCAGGTGCAGAAGAGCAGAGAGAGAGAGGCAGAAGCAGGCTCCCCGCTGAGCAGGGAGCCCAACACGGGGCTCAGTCCCAGGACCCCGAGATCTGGAGATCTCCACCTGGATTTTTATTACCCTTTACATTCAACATATGCAAGTTGATTTCTCCACAAGTTCTCTGCCTCTCTACCTGCCCTTTTTCTTGTGTTCCTCCCCTCACTATTAGTACAACCCAGTCACGCCAACCAGAAACCTGGGTGACATTCTCGATTTCAACCCTGGCTCACTCCTGACTTATCTTACCACACAACGCTCACCTGCACTTCTCTAAGGAAGGCCACTGATATTGTTCACCCAGATGACTTCAGGAGCTTCCTCAGACCCTGCAAAAATCTGAATTTATTCATTCAAAGTATATTTTTTGATGACCTACTAGGTGCCATTATTCTGATGATACCAAGATGAATTTGCCTAATCCCTGATCTTGGATATTAGGGTTGCATAGGGGAACTAATCATCACAAGGTAAGGATGTGAATAAGGTGCGATATGTATGGAGAAGAAGCTCCCCGAGGAGCCCTATGGGATGTGGGAGTGTCCTCCCTCTGGGTCTCCATTAGATGCGGCAGGTCCACAGACCATATGCATTTAGACTGTCTTACTGTGTAACAGATGCTTCTTGCATGGTTTTGCAAATACTAGAATATAAATGTCTAGGTCTTGCCTAATAAGCAAGTGGTCGTCTTTAGCCAGCATAGCTTAGGAAAACAGGCTCTCTCCTTTTCATAATGATTCTGATTTAGATACTCACTGTCTACTCATCCGAGTCTTGTGATAATCCTGATCCAGTGGCTAAGAGAATGGTCTCTTGCCCTTCTGATTGCCATTTTCTTCTTTGTCTCCCAACCTGCTCTTACTTCCAGCTTGTGCTGGGAAGCTTCCTCTTTGCTTCAGGACATGCTTCATGTGCTCTGAGAATTTTTCCTGTTCTGGAATCTTTTGTTCTGTGCTGTAGCAGCAGTTCTAAGAATAGTGCCTGACCCACATAATAGATGCTCAATTAAAACTTTGCTGATCAACACTACCAAAAGAAACAATAAATGGGCAGAAAATAGCAAATGTTAGCAAGGATGTCGAGAAATTAGAACCCTTGGGCACTGTTGGTAGGAATGTAAAATGGGGCAGCCATTATGGGAAATAGAATGGAAAATGCCTCAGAAAATTAAAAATAGAATTACTGTGTGATCCAACGATCCCACTTCTGGGTATTTATGCAAAAGAATTGAAAGCAGGATCTTGAAGAGGTACTTGCACACCCACAGTCCTGGTAGCATCATTCACATTAGCCAAGAGATGGAAGAGGCCCAAATGTCCACAGATGGGTGAATGGATAAACAAAATGTGGTGTGTGTATATGTATATACAATAGGATATTATTTTGCCCTTAAAAAAAGAAATCATCACATGCTATAACACGGATAAACCTTGAGGACATTATGCTAAGTAAAAGAAACCAGTCACAAAAAGACAAACACTGCATGATTCCACAAATATGCGGTATCTAATGTCATCAAACACATAAAAACAGAAAGTAGAATCGGGCAGGGAGTTGGGTGGGGGAATGGAGAGTTTCTGTTCAATGAATACAGTTTCAGTTTTGCAACATGAAAAAGTTCTAGAGATCTGTTATACAACAATGTGCATTTAGTTAGCAATCTATATTATACATAGAAAAATAGTTAAGATGGTAAATTTTAGGTTATGTGTTTTTTTACCACATTTTTAAAAATGTGATGTAGAGAGGACATAATAAAATGCTGTAAACCTTTAAACCAGAAGAAGAAAAGGTTAAGGGCTGTGTTAGTTTAAAACAAACAAAAGTTTCAATTAATAATTACACAAAGATATATACATAAAATATACATTTGTTAAACCAGAGTGAGATCATCGTATCTGTCTTGTGCAACTTGTTTTTCTCACTTAACAACATGGCGGACACACCCTTCCGTGGCAGTTAAACAGAGCCAGCTTCAGTGTTTCAGAAGGCAGTAGAATCTCACTGAATAAAACCACAGCTTACGAGACCCATGTTTTATCAGTGGATATTTACATTTCCATGATTTTGCTGTTATAAATAATGCTACATGCTATTAATTGCCTTCTTCTACCAAGTAGTCTTTAAGTACCAGTCTTTATCACTTGATTCACACCTAAGGCTTTGCTTCTCTTCAAATGTGTCCTACCGAATTCTAGCCCCTTGCTTCACTTACCTTCAAAAGGGGTGGGGTGACGCTCCAGCCGTTTCTCTAATCAGAGCGCTTGCATCCATGTTCCCTCTGGCAAAGGCGTTCTTGGCAGCCTGTGATTTCAAGCAGGGTTTTAAAACCTGAATGAGAGTGACGTTTAGGAAGATAAGAACCCTTTATGGTGTAGCACCTGGACCCTTCCTTTGTCATACCATCAGCCATCAGTGAGAAGGGGCACAAAGGATTACTGTCTAATAAATTTTTGACCTGTGTTGTGAAGATTACAATTGCATAATTAGAATTATGCTTTTGAGAGCTTCCAAATTCTCACGAGCCATATTCCCTTTCAGAAGCCTAGGCCTTAGAATCTGTAATTATGTTTTTTCTTCACACTTGAAGTCCCCCTTGCTAAAATCGGCATCAATATCTGACTACACCAAACTTATTCCTCATTACCTACCATAACATGCAGTGACATTTGGAAGTAAGTAGAATGTGTTTTTTTTAAAAAAAATAGTGACTAGTAACATAGAATATAAAATTCTTATCCTTTATTAATATTTACAATTGCTTGTAACTGTCCACTATCTTTACTTAAGTAAATGTGCTAGAACAGTTTCCCTGTTAGATTGTGACCCACATAAGGGCAGGCATGTGCCTTGCGTTCTGTGGCCTTGTTCACAGTTCTAGCGCCAGCAATTGGCAAGGTGCTGGTCATGGGTAGAGGAGTATTAAATAGCCGTTGAAGGAATTAATGTTTGCTGATGATAGGGACAATAATAACATGGTAATTGTATGAACGTGAGAAGTATATGCATATGTAGCCATACAATACACACAAACACATGTTTACAGCATATTTTATAATTACGTAATATAAAAGAATGATTTCAAAGGCAGCAGAAAGGCCTCTCCCTCTTGGCCTACTGAAAGCTCAAAGATCCAGTTGTTTGGCCTAAGATTTTCTCAGCCTAGTGAGTTGTCACAATTCTAGAGAGAGACAGCACGTGAAACCCAATCTGCTCTGCATGTCTCTGTGTGAGAGGGTGGGTTGTTCCTACCATCACGATGAGGTGACGTGAAGAATTGCTCCGGAGAAGTAGAGCTGGGCACCCGTGACCCAGGGTCCCAGGTACTTCTTGAGAAAAGAACGACTATGTAAGGAACCTATGAAAATATTTTCCTAATTCGGCCTTTTGTACTGGACGGGCTTTTTGAGAATTCATGTGTGAATGTGTATCAAGACAGTGGCAACTGTGTCAATAGAACAGAAAGAATTTAGGAAGTTGATTATTTTTGCATACTTACACATAATACCATGAAGACAATAGAACATTATTAAAAGAACATTTAGTTCAGGTTTTTAAAATATTTTATCTATTTAAGACAGAATAAGAGAGAGCAAGCACGGGGAGGGGAGGGGTAGAGAGAGGGAGTCTCAAGCAGACTCTGCACTGAGTGTCGAGCGAGACACCCAGCTTAATATTCATGACCCTGAGATCAAGACCTGAACCGGAACCGAGAGTTGGACTCAATCGACTGAACCCCCAAGGTTCAGTTCAGTTTTTAAGCATATATGTGATTTCAGAAATAGGTTCTAAAGAAATAATTCAATACAGAACTTTTATATACTTTCTGTATATGTCATCCTTCACATTAAGAAATGCTAAGAAGGAAATAGACTTTTATAGTGTGTATACCTGAAGGTGTGTGTGTGTAAATACTAAGTGATTCCCCCATACAAAGAAAGAAGTATTTGATTTCCTATGAACACTGATGGTAATAGTAGTAGGAATAGCTACAGCTTAAAACTATGCACCAGGCACTTTAATCCTCACAACCAGCCATGAAATGGGTATTGCTACTCTAACATGCAACTGTGGAAACTCAGATTTATAAGTATTAATGGCTCGAGACAACTAGTTAAGTAGGAATGTAATACAAAGCAAGGTGTGAATGACAAAAAATACATGATTTTATTCCCCGTACTCCCTTGCCTCTACATTTTGTAGAAAAACTCCTAATTCAGGATTCCATCTAGCCACATGAAAAAAAAATTTTTTAGATGCTTTGACTGGTTTGATCCATCATTCTCAGTGATAATATTCAAAATTCTTAAGATTTCTTTTCTGATTTTTCTCTGGTTTTGAAGAAATAACTATTTTTCAAACTTTTTATTTTGAACTAACTTTATTTTTAAACAGCCAAAAGGCAATTCTATTTTCTTTCCTGGAAATGCTCAGTTTTAATAGGAGAAATGGATTATAGAATTCAGGGAATCACTTAGGAAAACTGCTTGACAGTTTTGAGCAAACCTTGTGTAACTTTTATGAAACACCTCCAATCAGTTTGTCAGGTAGAATTTCCCAAGCACAATCTTTTTTAGGTTGCGTTGATTCCATTTTTAGGAGAGCATAACAGTAATAAGGCATTATTCCACAATGTGAAAGCTGTTCTCTCTTTTCCTTTTTAATTGAAGGATCAAGTATTCACACAGGGAGATATCTGCCACATTCAATCATCATCTGGACCTTGGGGGAAAACCCGCCGTTGACACTCGTATTGCCATGCTGTACTGGAAAAAAACAAACAAATATGTTTGGAGCATCTATATTCACTATACATGTTGTTTTCATGACACACTAAAGCATTGTTGTTTAATTCTTACAGTAAACAGAATTGTTCAGTGTAAATAGAGATACCTTGTATTAAATTTACATCGTATTGTACTTGTATTGAATTTCCTTGGTCATAGATGACAACCTACTGAGCACCTTAGGAAACACAATTTGACAGAACATGATGAAGAGGCACAAAGATATATATCCCAGTGGATGTGTTTTATGGACAATTATGATTCAGCTTCCCTGTGAAAATTAAACACCTTAAAAATTCTACCATTATGGAAAGAGAAAGGTGATGAACTTGAATCTGCTTACCCTGGCGAGCCAATGGGAATTCAGTATCCATTTTGTGGATTATCCACTGCAGAACTGAATTTGTAGAACTAGATTAAATAACCTGATCCCTTTTACCACACAGCATCCTATTGTTTCATTTGGTTTTAGCTAGCTTACCAACTATTAGCACCAGAGAATAAGCAAGAGAAAAGCACAGAAAATAGGAAACAGTGCAACATAAAGCATTACTGTCATTTTTTATGTTAGAGGTATATATTTTTTGGCTTTTCTGGATCCACTCTTCACTCTTCCATTCAGTCCTGTATCCTACAAGGCTTACCTTTACTCACAGTGTCGATGACCTTGCCGTCTCTCTCTCTGGCTTCTTTTGGTTTGGCCCTGAGCAGTGGCAGCAGCATCAAGAGATGAGAGGTGAGAGGAGAATGAAGTCTTAGAATTTAAAGCCTTTGTTCCCTTTCTACTGGGCTCTGGGCTCTAGGGTAGACCGTATTCCTCTACCAAAAGCTACAGCACCCATCTAGTGGTCCTTTCCTATAACTCCAGCTCTTTGTCTAGGTTCCCAAATCTGTTCTCATCCTTTCCCTTGCAAATTTGAGGATGTTTCCAGGCTACCTACTTAACTTCAGTTAGCATGGTCTCCTAGGAGTCCTAACTATGACTTGCTGGGAAGGCGTTATTACCACTCGGTGCTATCCCTTAACTCTGCCCATAGCTTTATAAATGAGTTTGAGTTGCCATCAAGTTTCTGCTGAGTCCTTAACTGATTTTTAAATCTCGTGTACTCTGCACTTAATACACAGAATTTTGGGGCTGGATGTAGAGATAGATGTAAAATGCATTCTGGGAATAGCAAAAGTAAATAAGTAAACAAAAATTCCATTTAGTTAAACTTTGTTTTGGCACTCTAGACATTTTAAAAGCAAATAAGGAGAATGGTGTTCAAAAGTTCTAGATGAAGACTGCTTATCTAATATGTCTATGATATTTAATTTCTTAAATAATAATCAACTCATTGATATCTCATTGAAAGATTTCTATTGTTATAAAATATTTATGTGTTGTAATTAATCAGATAATGATTTGTGACATTTTTCCTTTTGATGAAGTAGGTCCAAGGGCCAAGTTCATCTTAAACATGAGTTTCCCAAATAAATTTATTAACCCACCTAGATTAGGTTAGCATCTGCCTCCCCAGCCACAACCATTTTTTTCTTCTTTTCCATTTGGTTCTCTTTTAATAATCTTTACCCATACATAACCTACTTAGCCTGTCTTCTCACTTAGATTGAAAGTTTTATAAATGCAGGAACCAGGACTGTTCTGGGTATTCCCAGCTTGGAACACAACGTCTGGCACGTGGTAGGGACTCCATAAATATTTACTGAGGCATCCGATCACTGCTGAAAACCAAATCCACTAAATCCAGCAGATTTTTTTTCAGAAAGTATTTGACAGCACTTGGTAAGTACCTGTTCTGTTTAGTTTTGTTTTGTTGCTTGTTTTGTTGTTGTTGTTCACGCTGTGCTCTCTGGACTTGCTTGGGATAAGAGAGGAATCTTAAAGAGTTAGCACACACATAAGAAACTGCTGGGTGATGACAGCATGCCAGTGGGGAATACAGACCTATCTAAAACGTGCTTCCAAGACATGGGCAGGTTATTTTTTTACAAGAGATGTGCAATATATGACACAGATGAGCACAGGAAGAGATAGTCTAAGGCAAGATTTTCACAGCAAGTAAGGCTTTAATTTATACATGAAGGAAGGGACAACTGTAAGTTCATTGCTCTTATATGCATCACACTTAATTCCTAAGGTACTTGCATATATGCTCACTCATTTGATTTTCACATTAACTCTGTCAAGCCACCAGGACAAGGAATATGACCCGCATTTTATTGATAAGGAAGCAAAAGTTTCAAAAATGTGAGTTTCCTGATGAAGTTTTAAAGGTGTGTGGTCATGAGAGAAAAGCCGTGGGCTCTCCCTCCTTTTTTCTAAAAGCTTAATCGAATGTCATTGGATGGAATCGCAGCTCTTCTACTGCCACGAGGCTTCCTGGTACCTGACCAGTGTCCCTTCTTTGGTGCAGCTCTCATCAATACCAGCTAACCACTTACTCATAAACGTTGTCAACACTGAGGTCAAGGGCTTGGTCCAGTATACAGTCCTCAGATGGATTCTCACTTATCTTGAGTTAGTGTTGCTACGAGGATACAGCCAACACTTAGATCCTCGGGAGTCCTCAAGCCTGATGGAAAGACCCTGAACTAGCTGTCCACCCCTTTCTTCTCAAACAAAAGCAAAAACCAAAGGGTCAAAGGGAAAGGATAAGAGAAGAAAGTTGGTGTAGCTATTTTAATATTAAGCAAAGAAGACTTTTGGGCAAATAGGATTATTAGAGATAGGTAAATTCAAAATGATAAAAGGGTGACTAAAAGTACGAACGCTTCTTTCATCAAGATGTGCTGTAGGGCGCCTGGGTGGCTCAGTTGGTTAAGTGACTGCCTTCGGCTCAGGTCATGATCCTGGAGTCCCGGGATCGAGTTCTGAATCAGGCTCCCTGCTCAGTGGAGAGTCTGCTTCTCCCTCTGACCCTCACCCCTCTCGTGCTCTCTCTCACTCTCTCTCTCATTCTCTCTTTCAAATAAATAAATAAAATCTTTAAAAAAATGTGCTGTAAACGAAGTGCCTGAAGAGATAAGTAATAGAGTGGGATATAACATTTACTACACACGTGACTGTCAGAAGGCTAGTATTTGGAATCCTTAAGGTATTCTTAGGAATCAATACTAAACTGGGGAGGGAATGTAGCCAGTCATAATTGTAATAGCATGGGGGGCGCCTGGGTGGCTCAGTGGGTTAAAGCCTCTGCTTTCAGCTCAGGTCATGATCTCAGGGTCCTGGGATCGAGGCCCGCATCGGGCTCCCTGCTCAGCGGGGAGCCTGCTTCCCCCTCTCTCTCTGCCTCCTTGTGATCTCTCTCCCTCTGTGAAATAAATAAATAAAATCTTTAAAAAAAATTGTAATAGCATGGTATAGTGACAGATGGTAGCTACACTTACCATGGTGAGCACTGGGTAATCTACAGAATTGTCGTATCATTACATTGTATACTTGAAACTAATATAACAGCATCTGTCAACTATATTTTGATAAAAAAGTTTTAAAATATATAATTTAAACTTAGAAGAAATGAAACCCAAACTCTTCACTCATTATTTTCTAACACACTTTGTCAATGATAATATTTTTACAGATATTGTTAGAATAATAATAATGAATTAGGGAAAGATCTGAAAAAGCATTTCACAAAAGAACAAAAAGTAAATGGCTGGTGAACATAAGGACATGTGCTCAACCTCTTTCATAAGCTGGAAATTAAAAATAATACCAAAACAAGGTACCATTTTACCATATATAATACTGGCACGGTTTAAGACTGTGACTGTATAAGGTCTTTTTGAGGATATGGAACAACGAGAACTTACATGTTCTATCAGTCGTAATGGGAATTGCACTTTGAAAAATAATTGGGTGTTGTCTAGCAAAATTGAATATATTCCAGCAATTCCACTCCAGGATCTATGTGCTAATAAACTTCACATTTGCCTCAGGACACATGTAGAAAAATGATAACAGATACAGTGATGTAAGAGACAGAACATGGAAACAATCCAAATATCAACAGTAGAATAAATGAATGAATTGTGCTGTTCAGGAATACGATACAGAAGTGGAAATGAGTGAAGTGTGACTACCCTCAATAAGACAGATAGGATTCATGCTTATGGTGTTGAACAAGAAAACATGCAAAAATACATATATATCTTTTTTTCAAGTAGGCTCCATGCCCAGCATGGAGCCCAACGCAGGGCCTAAATCCATGAGCCCAAGATCAAGACCCCAGCTGAGATCAAGAGTTGGATGCCCATCTCACTGAGACACGTAGCTATTCCTCCCAAACTATGTATTATATGACTCTATTAATATAAAATTTAAAAATATACCAAACTTAATTATATTGTTTACAGATGCATTCCTAAATAGAAAAGCAAACAAATCATTGTTTAAAAGTCAACACAGTTGTCTGTGAGGAAGAGAAAGATCTGGAATGAGAGAGGACACACAAGATTCATGGGGCACTAAAGATTTGTGGGGTGCTGGCAATACTTTTTAACCTTGGTGATGGTTACACGGCTTTTCACTTTTTCCTTCACCTTTGAGATATAACATATTTTATGTATTTTTCGATGTTATGTTTTATCACATAATTTTAAAAATATAGAAGAAATAGGTGCACAGACGTTGGAGAGTGTAATGTTCTGTGCACTGTTGAATCCAAATGCTGCTGCATGCTACACCAACCCGTAGGTCTGACGCTTTCTAGCTGTCTGGCACTGGCTGTGTTAGTCAGCCTTTCTCAAACTCGTTTTTTTCATCTGTAAAGGGAAACTGAAACTTTTTTTTTTTTTTTGCCTTCAAGGGTTTTTCTGAGGATTGAATGGCACCTGATCTAAAACATGGATACTGTTGTTAATTTTTCAGCATAAGGTCCTCTGACTTTCAAGCATTTGCCTCTTCTTACCTTGCATCCTTTCCTACATAACAGTATTTATTTTGCATTTTAGTGAAATGTTACATATTGAGATAGTTAGAAATTCACACGTCGTTGTAAGACATTATGCGGAGAGATCTCATTGACCCTTTGTCCGGATCCTCCAGGATACTTTTAAAACTGTAATACCTGATCACAACTGATTTTGACACTGATACAGCCAAGAAGCAAAACAGGGGTGTGACTTTTTTTCATCCCCCAATTGAAACCAGTCCCCTTTGAAGCCAGGAGTAGAAAGGTAAGTTAGTTCTTTGGTAGTGGGCTTTTGGGAGTCTCACCCCTACCCTCACAAACCATCTCTAAGGTGGATAGGCCCTTCTTTTGCCTGACTAGTGACCTGTGACGCCATGCTGTGCTCTAACACACCTCAGCTCTAAGCATCATAAATTTGTTTTATGAAAGAAGAGGAAGTATATAAAACTGTGAAAGGTGTTTCTCTCTTAGAATTCCACACTACTGCGGCAATGTGGCATTCCCACCTCCCTCCCTCAGTCACAACTCGTTACTATGTATTCAGGAAAAGATGGCTTTCAAAATTATTGTTCTTCCTTTTGATATTTTCAGCTGCCCTTTTCCCTACCTCCATGGTCTTCCCTACTCCACTCTATTGCAACTGTGACTCTAGATTAATTCTTCTAAATATCATGTTTATTTTGTCCCTGGTCAATACACAAAAAAATCCACGGGTCTCCTGTGGATCATAAAATCCCCAACCCTTGGAGCGGCATTCAAGGTCTGAATCTCCTTTCGAAGACTTGTTTTCTATTAGGCTTTCACCAGCTACAACAATAACAGCACAATACGGATCTTTCCTGGATGTCTTTACTATAACCTGCATTTTCTTGCTTCCAGGCATTCGTAAATGTCAGTTCTCCACCAGGAACATCTTCCTGAGACATGGCCTATTCACATTTTGCCTTTTATGGAAGACCCCAGGTGTTTTGTACAGAAGCCCCAGCTGCTCTAAAAAGCTTTCAAGACTCACGTTAGCCAGAGTGATTGCCCCCTGCTAGAAGCTCCTGTATGGCTATTCCATTTGTTGGGCATCAAGTTTTTGTGGTGCTTATCACTTTTATTTAACTCTTGAATTGTTTAATTAGACCCGTGTTTAACCCTTTTTTTACTTCCATAAAGGCAGATATTATTTCTTATTCTTTCTATCCCCCAAAGTACCAAACACAGTACCTTTCAGGAATTGACTTCCAGTAGATATACAGTAAGCTTTTTACTATGCTCAACTTAATTGCTTGTAGGGCCAGAATGCGTACATCAGTTCTTAATTCGAGTTCCTAAATATAATAGGAATTATATATTAAGTATAATATAATTTGAGTTCCTAAATAAATAATTAGGAATTCCTAAATATTTTAGCAGAGAAAGTTAGGCTGGAAATGAATAAGAGGAACAGTGGTAGTAGGGGGATGAGCTTGCCAGGTTCCAAGCCTGAGTTGGTATTTATTTGCAGGACCTTGGGAAATAGCTTAAGCTAAGAGTCCGATCCCCTAACTCTGTAACAAGGCAAATAACTTCTTATTTCCCGATGTCGCTAAGGTTAATGGAAATAATTCATATCAAGCATATTGCCTATTGTCTAACTCAATGTGAGTGTTCAGTACATTTTTTAATAGTAAAGTGTTTTATAATTTCAAAAATAAACGGCATTTTAAGAACTTTGCTTTTTACTTTTTTCAAACCTATTCATACATGTCTTGTACTCTACTCAAAGATGGAAAGTGCCTCTTTAGGCTTCACTTAAAATGTCCACTGAAAATTCTTTAGTTTTTGTTACATACTTTGGGAATCTGAGGTCAATGAAAATTGTTGTCTTAATACTTATTTTAGACTTGTTATTTACTAAATGTATGTTTTTGGAACTGAATTATATAATAGTTCATATAATACTAATTTAATTTACATTAAAAAGTCTGTTAATGAAAAGTTATGACATCTTCCTGCATATTTTGGTAAGAAATTGGTTTTTATTTTTAAATGTTATCTCTTATTGTCCACCAATTTACCAGGACATTTGACTATATGTCTCTAACTTGGGTAATATAGCTAACATCCTTGTCCAAACCAGATCAGAGGAAATACCTGCACTTGTCTCAGGCTCCTTTTTGTGGCAAATATAGGCATCAGCTCTAAACCACAGTGGTATCCCACTTTGGCCTGACCTTGAGATCTGGTGACTAGTTGGTGAGACCTGGAGCTAAGGGCAGAAAACCCAGAGAGATCAACATCACGAGTCTATTCCATCATCACAACGTGCTCACATTGACCCCAACTTCCCAATCCTGGGGTGGGGAGCTCTCATCTTGCTAGTACTCAGCGAAGGTCTGATTGATCACTGATTGCATGTGGCATGTTCGGATATGTGTTTTGAAAAATGGCCCTCTGTCTGTAGTGTGGAGAATGAATTGTATGGAAACATGAATAATTCATTAAAGCATGAGGGTGGCTATTATCCTCAGATACGAGATGATGGCAGAATGGACTGGGTGGCCATGAGTATGGTGATGGGTGACAATCAATTGGGAATGTACAGTCTACATGACTCAGTGATGGAGTTGGTATGGTGGGGGAGGGAGAGGAGAGTGTCCAATATGACTTGGAGGTTAGATGACACCCAGTATACACTTGGATTCTACAGTTTAGATCTATAATTAATCTTTTAGCTCTTCCTACAAGTGCTGTCAAATAGTGGTTATCTACAGTCTGCTGGGTTGCTCTGTACGTATGTGCGCCTGCGTGCGCGTGTGCGCTCTCACCTGCATGAAAGCTGGACTTGAGTTTCACCCACCTTTCCATTCAGATGCATCCTCCATACTAAAAAGTTTCTGAGCAGTTGAATTAACTGTCACAAATCTCATTTAATTTTATCCTCAGCTCATTTGCCATGCACTCATCTTACTCTAAGCCCTTCTCTTAGCAACTGTCTATTATTTCTTTATCCATAGTTCCGGATGTCATGGTTATCTAGTTTCTTAGCATCGCTTGCTAGGGGTTGACTTGCTAAAGTCAGGTAGACAAAACAAAGAAGAAACTTTGAGAGACTGTCACTGAGGGAGGAAGGAGAACTCAAAAAGCAGATATAAGAATGGATTAATTTAGCCACTGAGTGTTGTGAAGGGTAAAAGCTGGGTAAGTATCCTAGATCTCATTGGTCCCTGAAGGTATTACTGAATTAGAGAATATAGTCTTTGATGTCCATAATGCACGGTTTGAGTCATCACAAGATGATTCAATTATATTCATTATAGTCTGTGTGGGAAGACAGGTGAGTACTGTGGAGTCCTTGCTGGAAAGATTTCCTTTAAAAACGGTTAAGATTCTTAAAGTTTGTACTTAAGGAATGAGATTTAGTTATAATGAAAATTAACTTCTACGAAATATGTCATTTCCCAATATGTCAGATAAATGAGATATTATGCACATAATCCTAGCATAAAAGAAATTCTCCGTTCCCCAATTATGTAAGAAAACGAAATATTGATTTGGGTACTTTCTATGTCATTGTTGAAAAGCGGGTCAAGTAGATAACATTTTGAGGGTCTTACAATTTCTTTAAGAGCTTCTCCAACACATTATTTGCACATAAGATTTTTTTTTTGGTGAGGATTAAATGATTGCTTAGCAAAGTGTCTGGCACATCATAATTTCTTATCATGATTATTACTGTGATTTTATCCATTTTTCTTCTCTTAAATTTCCTGTGACTATTTAGTTTTACACTGTATACCTTTCATTTCTTAGTTTTAATTCGCCTGTGCTTTTGTGTGTTGCGTATTAAATGGCATTAAACTGAATACTTTCTATAAGTATTCTCAGAGTTATCAGAGACGGACATACTAGAAAAAAGGAGAAAGTTGACAGCTGTACTTTTCTGGTACAGCCAAAGGGCTACATGACAGTAAAATACTCTTACCCCAAAATTTGGGAATGAGGGAAATAGACCTGCTCTTAAAAGATAAGCTATACAAGGTTATCCTCATCAAAGAAAATAAGTCAAAGTAATAGCTTTATTAGCTCAAAAAATAAATAAATAAAAAGTATTAGCTCATTCAAATGTAAACAGCTTTAATCCTAAGGGATGTACTGACCAGGATCTAACTAGTGAAACAAAAAATGTGCTAGGAATATAAGACAGACTATATTTAATATAAGGAGTTGGTTACAAATGTGTTGGAAGGGCTGCAGAAACAAAAATGATGATTGTCAGAGAGCTGCTAACTTCCCAGGTCTTTGGGTTCTGAGTCGGCCTCAGCTGCTGCTAGCTGCCAGATTTGCTGATTTGATTCTTCAGCCATCCAGAGGCACTGCCCCAGCCCAAGCTAAAGGGCCACCCAGAGTCTACTACTGAAGAAGCTGGAGAGGCAGAAGAGGCATTTCTGCTGCCGAGACTGCTTGAGGCCACAGCTGCTTTGTCCCTCTGCTGACCTCTCAACAGTCAGCAAAAGCTTCAGCTCTTGGAGCTACAAGTTGGACATTTTCTGTCTTCCTGTTTCTGCCCACCTTGCAGTGCCTCCTATCGGTGAAATCCAAGAGGAAGCCATCAAGCCAGAGGGCTGCAAATAGAGAGCATGGACTTTTAAGCACAGCATACAGAGAAGACTATAGACCTGTGGGTGTGAAGTTGTGAGCAGAATTGGATGAATAACCAGATTATTCAGCACCCACGCACACTCTTCTTCTTTCCGTTACTTTCCATGACCAGCAGTAATTACTGCATGCTTCCGCCTAATATCCTACTGTGCTTTGTACAGTGAAGAAGTTCTCACCCTCTGTCATTGTATTCACATCTGGTTTCATTCCCCCTTGAGTCTAGACACGACTGACCTAGATATTCTGCAACTTAAAAACTAAGATAAAATTAATAGCCATTAACTTTCTTTATACAAATCAGTAGGGAAAAGGAGGAGAGAAAATTTGTTATTATATACAAATCTTTATGTAATATGAAAGAAATAAAACATGAAATAACACCTACAACTCTCATTTCCATAACTAGTTTGAAGCCACAGTTGATATTTATGTCTTCCCTTTGTCCTCAGCCAGTAGCTCATCTATTTCAGAATCTTGACCTAACAAGGTAACCCAAACCTTCCTTACTCAAGGGTGTATGTGCTTAGTGTCAGCGTGCAACAGGAAGCCAATTTCTCTTTCCACACAGTAACTTTTTTCTTGCCTGTCAATTTAGTTGCGTGAGGATCCCAAATTTCCCTGTAATATTCTCTTTCTAATTTAGTGGTACCTTGCTTGCAGTCCACAACATAAGTATCCCTCTTTGTGGCTGGAGAAAGCAAAAATACTTTATGCAGGTTATTAAGTGTAATAGTAAGAGGAAACACTCTGACTATCTTCTCTTGATTCCCATTTCCACATTTCTCACTATAGAAAAGCCAGCATCAAATACTGACCCTTGGCTGTAATCAGGTGCAGGATCCTTTAGGAACCCTCAAATCCACAGGTGTTATCATGCAGCCTGGGCAGTAACGTGGGCTTCAGGAGACCATTCCAGCAGTCTCTCAGGCTATGGGTTGATGAGGTATGTTATAAGATGAGTAACTTTTATGGCATAACTCACACCCTACTTGTTTTGCTATAAACCGATTTTTAAATCCAAAGCAGTGTTGTAAAGGGTATCCTGACCATGAGTGTAGCATTCTATAAATTTGTGAGTGATGGTGCTGCCAAACATCGTGAGCAGGTTCTGGAAGTGAGCAATTTCCTCCTAGGAGAAAGGGACACTTGAGAAAAAGCTCCCGATGTCCTTGGTCCCACCAGGAATGCTATCCCTAATGCAAGGATGGGTGAAGGTTTGCTCTTCCTTCAGGACATCGATGAGACCAAATTTGGAGTTCCCAGGCTAAGAGTCAGGCCTCTTGGAAGCCAGCTGAATTCCTTGACTATCTTGACTTTGCTAGGGTCTGTTTTAAGACTCATTCCTTCTCCAAATCTATCTCTGAGGTATTCTTTAATAACATCTTTTACCAAGTCTCTTTTCATATTTCAGGTAGCGGGTTATCTCTTTTTCCCGTAGCCTTACATTTTCCCTCTAGATTGGATGCTGATATTTTTACTCTGCTGTGTGTTCATTAATTTATTCATTCAATCAATATATATTAAGTACCTACTATGTTTTAAGCATGGTGTTAAGCTCTAGAAATACACAGGTGACGAAGAGTCAAGATTGCCTTGGGGATCCCACAGAGAGGCAATTAAACAGCCACTGTGAAATTAATTTTACTTTGAAAGAAGTTCCAATTTAGCATGTAAGCAAAGTTTTATTTCTCAGTGCTTGATCAGTTTGGGGATTCTGTAATTCCAGGGAACATAGATCCCTAACTTCCTTTTAATGAAAATATTTACATTGCATAATAGAAATGATCATACTCAACAACTATTTAATTTCTCGTATCTCTACTAGTTGATTTCATGAAAAGACACATAAGCTTCCTTCTGAAATAAATTTTAGTTGATCACTAAAACCAGTAAATCATACTTTCTCTAACCCATTCATGAGTGTCTCATGACTGTACTTTGTGCAATTTGTGCAAGGTGTTTATGGTTAGGTAATGTAATATTGTGGTTGAGGACATGGATTCTGAAGCCAGACCTCCTAGGTCTGAATCCTGACTCTAGCACTGGCCAGCTTTGTGATTTCAAGCAAGTTACCTAATCCCCTTGCCTGAATTTCCTCATCTATAAAATGATGATAATGATACTGCCTCTATTCTGCTGGTGCTGCTAGGAGAGGGTTAAGAAGGACTTCACACACAACATGTGCTTAGAACAGTGCTGACACATTCTGAGTCATGTAGAATGCACTAACAAATAGGGTCATTTGACTTCTAGAGCACATCTACTAAGGATATCATTTTAGAATGCAATACAAATTATAAATGTACTTAATTTATTCATGTTTTATCTGTAACACAAATGATAGCTCTTAACATGATGTAATAGGAAGAGTACCACACTGGGACGCTTGGGTTCTATTTCTGTCTCTATACTAATTAGCTTAAGAGTTTGATATTTAAGGGTTTAATACCTATTTTATCCTTTGGAAAGAGACAGGGTTTAGATTGGGGAAAACACCAGATACTGTGATTCAGTAATTCCATGAAATTAGAAATCATATCAAGGAGTGCTTGCTTTCTTAAGACATTCTTTGCTATTGTCTGGTAGTCATGCTAAAGGTCCATTATTATCTTCCTAGGTGTTATCACAAGCTATGGACTATATCTGGATGGTATATTAATTCACAATTCCTCAGAACTCAGCTGTCATGCTTATGGATTTGCTCCTTGGAGCTTACATTCCTTCAGAGTCCAAGCATGCACGGCCAAAGGCTGTGCTCTGGGCCCACTGGTGAGTATGTGCATTTACATTCTGGGACTGTATCCGATGTCAGATGACAGTGAATATCAAGGAAGAAGTAAGTGGTGGTGACTCACTCTGTGCACAGCTAGGCTTTCAAGCAGGATGGGAGATTTTCTTTTTATAAAATTTTATTTAAGACTTAGAGTTTATATTCAACATAAATTTCAAGACTGTGCATAGGTCTAGTGAAGGACAGAATCTATATTTCACTGAAATTTTTCAAGGTAGGTTGGCCAGTTTATCAGAAGTACATATGATTTTGTTTAGTTTAGTTACATATTTATTTAAAGTGGATGTTTTTCTTTCTAATAATGGGCTCAATAACTGAGTGAGTTTATGATTAAAAAGCAAAAACAATTGAAAGTCCTTGATTGCCACAGTATGGCAACACAGCTGCCCAACAAGTAGGTCAGTCAATTAGACTTTTGAGCTTGTCTCATCTAATAGAATAAGATAGATTTATATCATCACTGTGATATAGTTTCATAAGAACCGTATTTAAAATTGCACAAATATTAGCTTTTGATATCCACATTTCAGAAATCTATGGTGTATATAGATATCTATATTTCATTAGCAGTTAAAAGATTGACAAATCATGCTTTTTATTTTTTAATATAATTTTTAAAACTCAAGAGTGCATAATTGTCATAGACAGGCATGACATTCTTTAGTTTCAAAACATCAGATTTTATTTTTGTGCATTTTTCTTAATTAGATTTCACTTCTTTTAAGGGAAATGCTCATTACATTTAGATATTTTTTGGCAATGTTTGCTAATGCTCTGTCATTTTAATGCACTCTGTCTTCATTGAAAAGAGTATTATATAAATATTACCTTGGAAAACAGCTCTACGGTTTCATTTTTGCTTCCTTATTTTTGATCACACCTTCCGTTTCATTTCAGAGGTTGGTTGCTTTCCAAGCTGCTAACATCATCTTTCGGTGGAGCTGAGCTGTAGTCTTTACTGCCATTAAGTATTTTATAGCTCAGACCCTCTGATGGTTACTTACTCTTAAAAGCAGGAATGGCAAGAGGCCAGCTTTTCTTCTCCATTCAAAAGAAAAAAGAAAGAAACACGAGAACACTTCACATGAGCTTGAAAACCTAGACTCTTCCAAAAATATACACTGCACATTGTGGTTCTGGCTACTAAATTGGCTCCCACACTGTCTCTCCATGTTCTGGCAACTTGAAACAAGGGGGACACGGTTATTGATCTGCATCCTGTGCAGATAAGATAGTAGGCGATATTAAACTTAAGAAATCAAATGCCACAGTGCCCTGTCAAGAAGGGAGAAAACAGAACTGGATTGTAAAACCTGCTCTGTCATGGCCTCATACATTCTAGACTCGGTCCTGACGTCAAGCACGGTTATTTTCTCCCCTTGGTACTTTTCTTTATCCTGTGCTCTGTATGCAAACGCTTTTCCCAGGTCAATGATCCATCTCTAATCACTGGGATTGAACAACAATGTCTTTATTTAGAACAAGTCAACTCTATGCTGCCGAGAAGTTAAAACCTATGGTCTTCAATTGATTTCTAAAATATTTTTGTACCAATTACAGTGTGCCTTTAATAGATTACATATCTGAATATTCTAAATCACCCTAGATATCTATCACAGGCACGAAGGATACTCCAGATTCAGATACACACATCACTTTAGGGTATTCTTTATCTAAAGCCAGTGTTATATCAAGTGTTTCATTCAGACAAAAAAAAATCATGATTTCTGATTTTAAATCTTTTGCTGGCAGAAATTGAAAAATAAATTTTTTGTGAGTTGATTTTTTTGTTCACCTAACATTTTTTGATGATAATTCTTGGTTTTTGGAAAGAGAAGCATGTTTATTTTATATCCCTTCTATGTTTCGTATCATTCTTTTTCATGCAAGCAGGGAAATACTATTCCATGTTGTTTTGTGACAAATATGCTCTATTCATTCCTGAATGTGGTATGACTCACCCTCAAAATTGACAAGCTGAAATAATAAAGGGGATAAAACAGTAAAAAGGACAAATTTGATAAAGGAGTATTTTAAAAATAAAAATGCATTCCACATTTTTATCATTTTAATGTAGTATTAGCTCAGTATGTTTTGTTTTTAGCCTAAGTTTATTACCTGTTATTTGTGATTTGGTAAGAATTACTCTGTACACATCTGAAAAAAAGATTTTTTTTCTTTGTGGTTTGTTCAGTTCTTATCCAATTACACAACGGCTTTTACAGAAATTCCAGTGTTAAAAACAATTTATAATGCCTTTGATCCTAATTTTAAGATGCTAATATGCATTGTCAAATTTAATCCAGTAACTGAAGTTTTATAGGTGTTTGAAATAATGAAAAATTAACAGAAAAAGTAACAGAATAACTTCTGAATTATATTAGAGAGAAACCCTTCATATTTTGTATTACTATAATAAGATACATTGAATTTGTCCATAGGATAATCACTTTGCTTTTGTTTGTTTTTTCTACTTAGCTAATGTTAGATGACACTGATAGAGTCTAAGATTGGGAATATTATGACTGTGTCTGGCCTTGGAGCATTCATTGGATTCAATTCTCCAAAGACAGGATGAAATGTGAAACTATAGGTCACTGCTGTGGGATATGGTTAAAAAGCTGCTTTGGTTTCTTGGTGATGGCGTGTTTATACACATAAACACACCTCAACACACATATACACATACACTCACCTTGTCACATTTGTTTTTCACAAAGAAAAAAATTTGTTATATAAGACTCTAAATCTTCGTGGCAATATGCAATTGTCAAGAAAATCTTAAATGGGAAATCTACCCTAAACCTGCTATTATTTCTCGTGTCTCATTGGCAAACACACTTATTCTGCTAAGCCTCAGATTTTCCAACTCTTACAAAAGGAAAATAATGCCCACTTTAAACAGGATTGATGTAAAATTTTCAGTGAAATATTTACACAAGGATTTCTGGTACATGATTAGAGTTTTGTTAAGGATGAAAATTTTATTAAAATGTTTATATGTTTTCGTGGAACATTTATTCTAAAAAAAAATTTTTTTTTTCTGTGTCAGGGGAAGTTGCCAGGTAAAAGCCAATCTTCCAGAATGCCTTTTCCTTAACATTCTTTTTAAGGCAAGGCAGATAAACAAAGAGGTAATTTTTTTTAAAAGACTGAGTTGAAGCAAAATAGTGCAACTGCCAAATTTTATGTAGAGTAAAAGTTGAAGTATTTATCCAGCTACTAAAGGAAATTTTTTAAATATATCACTTTGAATTAACCAGATATTCAAGGTTACTAATATAATTATCTGGAATTGCCCTTAATTCTTCAACTTTTTGAATCTCATTTTATTTGGTATGCTTTAAAATCATTTTCTATGCAATAATTTGAATTATATACATAGACATAATGAAACCAATTGCATTGTTATGAAATATTAAAATGATGAATTGATATTTTTCCAGTCAAGTTTCTTTATCATTTTTTGGTACATAGTTATTAGACTAAAAAAAAATGAGTAGGAGTTATGGATCTAAAGAGCCTTTCTCAGATGAAAATAAAACATGTCGTGACCTCATACTTATTAAAAATTAACACTCTGTCTTTTTCACATTTATTTTCATAATTGGGAAAGTGTATTCTCCCTAACAAATGAAGGTTTCATAATTGAGAATATTTGCCTGCCTAAGGATTTCGTGTTTGATCACCTTCTAGTGATGAGGCATGAGCCTGTGCTGTAAGAATAAGGTCAAAATTATCAACATATTCAATACCTCTTAAAAGGTCAAACGTTTACGAGGATGCTTAGGAGTTTGTGGTGATTAGTTAACAAAGTTAAGCCAGTTATTAGAAGATGTTAAATATCCTGAGCCCCTTCTACTTTCTTGCCACTTTTATCATCCTCTGGTCACCTAGTCATTTTTTATATTTAGCCACTAAAATCTTCCTGGCCTCTGTGCAGTTAGGGATTACATTTTCTTTCAGAGTCCTTCTCTTTAATTCATCTTTTGCTCTTTTCTGAAAAGGTTCATTAACACTCTATTAATGAAATTTTCAACTTTTTTGGTGATTATACCTTAGGGATGGAGTCACTCAAGTACATTTATTTCTTGATGTCTGTCTGGCACGACACCATCTTTATGTATCCAGTAGCAACACAGTTGCTACTCAACGAAGTCTGAGTGTGTGTGTGTGTGTGCACATGCACGCCCATGTGTGCACATGTGTGCATGTGCACACCCACCTGCAGGCAGGCAGACAAAGAGCCTTTGAGAAAGCTCGGAAGCCTACCACTCCAGTCAGGAACCCGTGAAAACAGATCGTATGCATTTCCTTCTCTTTTGCAATCCCATAAAAATTGTTCCTAAACAGCCTGGAAAGAGTGTGTGGGTATGCACAGCCACGGGCACCATCACAGTGTGAGCTGATGCACGTACTCTGAAAACAGTCCCGAACAACCGCCTCGGTCAGGAGCTCAAATTCTAAGCTCGAACAGCAGGAGGAAGAAAACACGAGGTATGCTTTGATCCTGCTGACAAAATGAAGTATTCATACAAGATGCTACTGTCAAAATAGTTTACTTCACAGCAAAAGAGATTCTTTGAAGAAATATGCTCAGAGTGAAGCATGCACTTATCTTATTTGCAAACAAAAAATAAATCTTTTTACACTCGCAGGTGGAAAATCGAACTCTGGAAGCTCCTCCTGAAGGAACAGTAAACGTGTCCGTCAAAACAGAGGGATCCCGGGAAGCCCACGTGAGGTGGGACGCACCTTTTCACCCTAACGGACACTTAACATACTCAGTCCTCTTCACTGGCGTTTTCTATGCCCATCAAGGTAACTCGTTTATAATTTTTCAGCTTGAATAATGTCACAAAACAATTTATTTCCTTTTGAAATCCGTCTTTGAGCGACAGATTCTCACTTCATTTCCCCTGAAAAGAGCCTGTTTTGATGGGTGAGCGCAGCAGTTCTCGTTGTGTGGTCCCCAGAGCCACTGTACGAGGGGACACTCTCAGTGTCCCCGACCTGACCTGTGGATTCAGAAGCGCGGAGGGGGGGCCCAGCGGCCCAGCGCTGTTTCCACAGGCCCGTCAGGTGGTTTTGGTGCGTGCTTAAGTTTGAGAAAGACCAATGTACTGTACATTCTATATTCTTTCCCCTTGCTTAATAAATGGTGAAAACCTAACACACTATTTATACACAGAGTTGACCTTTAATTCAGCAGGCTATCTTAAGTAAACGATTTTTGTGCCTGTTTTACCGTTTCTGAACTATGTCGGTGTGTGTTCCCATATCCTAAGTGGACATAGATTAGACTGCAGTGGGTTCATTGAAAGGAGTCTTAAAAACCATCTGATTTAATAAGTTAGGTGTGGTTAGGTATGATGTATATTTTAAGCAACGCCTTATCATAGAAAAATGCAGGTATATATTTTACTGGAAACTTAAATTTTACTTTATGAAGTGTTAATTTTGATAGACTTCAGAAGTGGCCACACTATTTTTTAAAGGAGATATTTTCAGTGTTTCTTTTTAAATTAGTGACAAATATGCGATAACGTGGCTGTAATTACCTACACCATCCACAAAATGATGTTCCCCGGGCTTTAAGACGTTTATTTTTGAACTATTTGTAACTATTTGCAGGATGCAATAACACCCTCCAAGTGTAAAACAGGCAAGGAGAGATGACAACAGACTTTTCTGAATTTGAAGACTTCTTATTTGTGTAGTGTGTTGGCAAGCAAACGCACAGCGAGTTGAGTGAAAGTCAGAGTCTGAGCCTCTTCCCTCAAAGATCGGTGTGCCCCTCTTTTATGCAATCAGGGCTTTGATGTATTCTGCTGTGAAGCACTTGTAAGATTATGAGGTGAAGGAGTGATGATCGATTTGAAAAAAAGAAGCAACATTTAGGCCGGACCCATGACAGCCCAGCTATTTTCGCCAAGGCAGCTGGGTGAATAATGCAAGAGCCATATTCCCCCTTGTGTTTAATCTTGCATTGTTTTTGCAGAGAAAATTTCTGCTTGCCTTCTAAGTCATGTCATCTTCGGTTGTCATCCCGTCTCTCAAACCATCAAAACGGTATTAAATGTTGCAAAGCTGCGCAGCAAGAGAACTTTCAAAAGTCAGAACCCATTTGCAGAGCAGCCCTTGTAGAAAATGTATTCTGTTCTCGGCAGAATTTTCCTTCAGTTCTTTCCACTGAGAAGTTTACTGATTTCTCCCAGTGGAATCTGCTGGAATTTATCGGTTCATGGTTGGCAGTCACAGATTAAGGTAAATGTCGATCCGTAATGACCCTCTACATGTTAGTATTGCAGTAAAGCTGGGCTTTTATGTCAAAGATATCGGAGAGGGAGCTATTACACATGACAGGGGTGATCAAGGGACTCCAGACCAAGGCAAGCATTATTAAATATTGACTAGTTCCGTGATTTATGTAGAGCTGGAGGAAAAAAGTGACTTTTTAACCATTATATATTCTTCAGCAACGAAAACCAGCCATTTATCTCCTGCTGGTAATAAAGAACAGAGTGCCTGCATATTTTAGTGGAGGGAAAACCTGGTCTTATAAATGAGATGAACTCCTTCATGATAACATTTCAGTTTGTTAATTGCCAAAAGCAAAACAGACAAATTGGAAGCAATTATAAGATTTGACTTAAGGAGTTTGGCGGTACGCATTCAACTCCGGGGTTGGAAGGGGGTGAGGTTGGAAGCAAAAGGATCATCTTGGCAGAGACCCCAGGAAATTCATTTCATTGGTTCACTGTCACTGGAACTGTGATGTCCAGTGTTAAGTAAAGGGTTTCAAATATTGTCTTGTCCTGACGCCCATCAGCAATTGGGTGACATTTACACCGTGGAGTGGAGGGGGAGGGGCAGGTGGTCCACGTGGCTCTACAAGAAACAAATTAAACATTAATTCATCAAACTTACTTAAGATATCATCTGTTCACTAGATTTATACAAAGCTTATTGAATTGTCTAATGGCTAATTGGTTATTTCCTTGACATAATGAACAACTGTATTTCATCTTTTCTGTGATGATTGCTAAAAAGGTGGTGGTTAGAATGAATAAGATAGGAAAATTCAGCTGGTGGGAAGCAAGCCTAGCTTCATCATAAACGTGCATGTAGCCAGGTTACCGTTTTGTAGGGCAGGCCACTGGGCTGTCTCTGTAAGATACTCATACAGGACTTTATTGTCCATGTCAACTTAGATCCCAAACTACAAACTGCACAAAGTCAACATTAGATTTTGAAACAACAAAATAGGGTGCATATATCAGTGTGTGATTGCTTAAAAAGTACTTACTTCTGACCAGGAATTACATTCTCATGAATCAATATTTAAAACATAGAAAAGCAATAAGCAGTTCAGAGAGTCCAAACTATTTTATATCGTGAAGAAAACCAATGTGCTGTGTTTCCTATATCCTTCTAGAAATATTTTATGTATATTCAAACAAATATAATATCCTCACTGGAAAACATATATATTATCTCCCTCCCACCCATACAAACTTTTATACAAATGATACCAAATTGTACACATTATTTTGCAATGTACTAATTTTAGAGACCTTGTCACATCAGTACCTAAAGAACATCCTCATTCTTCACACAACTTCATGGTATCAATTGTATAGATTATATCCTCATGGATTTAACCAGTTCCCTATATAGGGGCATTTCAGTGGTTTCCAATCTTTTGCAATTTCAAAGAATGCCTTAATAAATGAAGATATAGGTATGCCATCTCACATGTTTGAAGGTATATTAGAATGATAAATTCCTTGAAATGATTTTTAGGTCAAGGGAAATGTGCATTTGTAACTTTGTAAGATATCGTCAACTTTCACTCTGTGGAGGCCATACAATTTCTGCTCTCGTGGGAAACCAGTGAGAGAGTACCTGTATCTCTACACTCATATCATCTGAGCATGTTGCCAGTCTGATTATGAAAACTGGTATCTGATAGTATCTTCAAGATGCATTTCTCTTACTGGGAGTTAGTCTGAACTTCAACTTTTTTTTTTAAACCTTTTTAACCTTTCGTATTTTTTACGAAAAGAGGAGCTCAATAAGGAGCTCTTTATATATTAACAAAATCTCTTATGTGAGCAGCAGTTTGTCCCTTTTGCACTGTATTTTCCAGCATTTTAATGCTTTCTTTTTATAGACATTTATATTCAATCTACTTGGAATTTATGTAGATATAATATGTAATGTACAGATCAAAACATTTTTTCCCCCAAAATAGCCCACTGTCTCAAAACCATTTATTAAGTAATCCAAAGTCCCCTCTGGTTTGAGTTGCCATCTTTAAAAAGTCCTAAATTTCCATATTTATCTATAAATATATCTGCACAGATATGTACCTTATTTATGTTATTATAGTATTTTATTTATTAACACTCTAGAATGTATTTGAATGTCTGGTAGGCCTAGGCTCCCTCATTATTTTTATTTTAAAGAACTTTCCTACCTATTTTCTTTCAAGCAATATTGTTAAGTTGCCACTTCCCCCAGAAGTCCTGATGCTATTTTTATGAAGACAAGATGGAATTTATAGGTTAACTTAGGTAGAATCAATATTCCTATGATGTTGGGCTTTTCTAATCAATAATATGTTTATACTTTCTCTTCGTCTTCTGTGTCTCTCACTGAAGCTTAAAATTTTCTTCATATAGGTCTTGTACAGATTTGTTAAATTTATTTACTAATATTTTATAATTATATATAATTTTATATACTTATAAATTATTAAATTTTATATACTTATAAATTATATACATATATGAATAATTAAGTAATTTATAAGAGCTGCTTTTTAAAACAATACTTGGAATTTATCCTGGTATACCTGTCTTCAGAAAGCCACACTTTCAAATGTTTATATCTATTGGGTGATCTTTCATCTAACTTGCAACAAGCATATATGTGCCTTTTTTGTTACTAGAATTTTTTGTCATTTTCCCTAAAGCACAGAAATTTTACCAGGTGGAAAATGGTAACCTGATTCATTAGGCTGTCAACTAGTTTTTAATAAATCAAATATGAAGTCTAAGGTTGGACATAAAGGGTCTCTTCCCCCCATAGATTTTGCAAAAAATAAAGAAGACAGACTAGTCAAATTGTTCTCAAGTGCATGAGGCAAGAGAAAAACCAGGTGTTGGTGTAACAAGTGGAATAGAGATGACTGGAGCAAAATTTTGGAAACACTTACCCTTTGCTTCCATGATGGATTAGAACAACTTGAGTTCGAGGACTTAAAGAGAGAATGACAGAACAATCACAAACAAATGTGAATGGCAAAATGAACAGACTGCCCAACCCACACTGGGTTATATTAGAATGTATTTTCTGCCTTTTCTTAATGTCGACCATAAAAGCAAGGATTTGCACTTAGTTCTGTGGGAGTCTACCTGATTTGAAACATCCATTCAATTATGAGGAACACATGATGCAAATTAGATTATTCTAGGGTCTACAAGTGTCATTTACTGACCTGGAATACTTTTCCCAGTGGCTCTCAAGAGTGCCTCTTTCACCTTGCACAAGTGAACAGTGAACTTCCACGCATCAATTCACAACATCTTCGGTATTTTTTTTCTCTTCACATATATGAATTAACTAAAAATTTAATTTATAATTAGCACGTTATAAAAGTTCCTCATGAAACATATTGAGTGTGGGATTCTTTAAAAATAAAAGAAGTGTGTAAATTGAAGAAAACTGATTGGGCGCCTGGGTGGCTCAGTGGGTGGAGCCTCTGCCTTCAGCTCAGGTGATGATCTCAGGGTCCTGGGATCAAGCCCCGCGTCGGACTCTCTGCTGGCAAAGAGCCTGCTTCCCCCCACCCCCTGTCAAATAAATAAATAAATAAATAATCTTTTAAAAAAACAGAAAAATTATAATGACAGTACAGTAGTAGAAAAATATAGCTTATGTGACATCGTTTTTAAAATTATAATTTTTTTTATCTAACTGGTAGGTGAAAATAATGTGCGATGAGAATTTATGTTTATATAATTATTTTACAAAGTTTCAAAAAGATTTTTAAAAAGATAGTAAAACTATCTAATGGTCCAGAAGGAAGAGAGAAAACAGTATTATTAAGAGAATAAGAAAATCTGAGGTCGTATAGAATACCTTCTCAGACGCCTGCCTCTTTCCTACTAAACTAGATTCTTTAGATTTGTTACACTGTTCCTATTCTTTTAGACAATACCATGTCCTGCTCTTTATCTTCAGCAGTTATTGCAGAGCCCTCTGTGAGTAGTTTAATTCTTCATTATCCTCTCTTTTGAATGAATCAGGAAGTGATCTTCCTTGCTTGATAACCTGACAGATTGTTGTGTCTCAGTTTCTAAGGCAAAGCACCAGGGGTGCTAATTGCTGAGTCCTTTGTGCACTGTTAACTCTCACCTGCCCTGAAAACCTGAATGGCAGCTTAGTTTTTGTCTCTAAGTGCCTCCTTCTCCTAATCCTCTATTTTGTGTTGTGGCATGGAATAAAAGTATTTAAGAAAGAGAGAATGGAGATTACTGGGAGTGGGGGAAGGGCGGGTCATGAAAATGACCCTTCAGCATTAGCAAAGGGAAATATCATTTTAGTAATAATAAATAAATAAAGTGATTTGATAAATGCATACTATTAAAATTGAGTCATTCTATGGATTCCTGAAATTTTTTTTTCCCCTCAGTATAGAAACGTACAAGGAATAGGTTTTAGATTTTTTTTTTCCCAGTGTGGATACTTTCAACCAGGAAGGAATCTTAAAAAGAAAGAGTGGAAGAAAAGGATAGGGAAGGGATGGGAAGGAAGGAAGGAAAGAAGGAAGGAAGGNTCCCAGTGTGGATACTTTCAACCAGGAAGGAATCTTAAAGAGTGGAAGAAAAGGATAGGGAAGGGATGGGAAGGAAGGAAGGAAAGAAGGAAGGAAGGGGGGAGAGCAGTGGGGAAGGAGGGAGGGAGGAAGGAGCACGAAAGGAGGGAAAGAAGGAAAGAAAGAGAGAGAAAGGGAAAAAAGAGAGCAAATAATGAAATTAGCATTACTCAGGTGCTTTTTTTTTTTTTTTGCTTGAAAGAACAGATGGCCCTGAAAAAAAAAACCATAATTAGTTTGAAGACTTTTTAAAAAGGGAAATGGAAATTTGGAAATAATACCACACCCATACTCTCTCTCACGCTCTCCCTCTCTCTCTCTCTCTCTCTCCCTCTCTCTCTCTCTCTCTCACACACATACACACACACACACACACACAGGTGTTATCTCTGGGTGGTTTAATCTTCATTTTTCCTTTTTTTACTTACTCAAGTTTTAAATTCTTTGTAACACATAAATATTATTTTTGCAATACATTTTTTAAAAAAGGAACTAGTAAAACCAGAGGATTCCAAAGCAGAGTCCTTTGGAGTAATCACAGCGGGTTCTGCCAGGAAGGAAGGGTTCAGAAGGTGAATCAGAAGCCCTAAGGTAGAGCCTACAGGAGGATAAAAGGGCTTGGGGTAAATTTCTGTGACTACGCAGAACTCTTTTGGTGATGTGTGTAATGTTCCATTTTCCAGGTCATTTTTTGCCTGGGTTTCTTTCTCCGGTAGTTGCCAGTGGTCATCACACAAACAGAAGTACTGAGGATATTGCCAAACAAATAAAGGAACGGAATAGGCTCGGTCAGAGAAGCAAATGGGACTCTGTGACTGAGACCATACAGCCCGTGTGAGGGAAGGACTGAGGAGTGGAAGATGCTGGATGGTTGAAGTTGGGGAAAGCAGGGCCTGAAGTCTTCCTTCCCTGGGAACATCTAGAATTGGAGATGGGGGAGTGATTTCAAGACAGAGTAGGATTTTTCTATGTGGAAAAACTAGACAAATATAAATATGATTGCCCCCCATTCATTGTTCTCTAAGCATAAACTTCTCTTCCTTTTATAAATGGAGTCAGTATCTCATCCCACTCACAGCGTCAAGTAGTTTGCTCCTTAGCATATATTCCCAGCTAAAAACAAAAGCAATAAAGAGGAACCAAAAACTTCTCGAGTGAACAAAGTACTGTTGGGTTTAAACCAGATGAATGCATATTTTTAACCACCTTAAAATACCAACACCTAGAATAGGCTTACCTTCTTCAGGAGCTGCCGGTCACCAGAAATAGTGCTTTAGATTGTCAGTACATTCAAACACTATCAATCTCTAAAAAAAAAAAGAGAGAGAAAGAGAGAGAGAGAGAGAAAGAAATCTCGAAAAACCACGAAAATGCAGTCCATCTTTCAAGGTTACCTAGAGAAATTCAGAGACTTTTGCACACAGTCTGATTGTCTGAATGCCTTTCTTCCCAGAATAAACCGTGTTTTATAAAAATTGCAAGGGGGGGGGAAGATAGAGAAGCATTTGTTTTCTTGGGAAGGTAAGGAAAATAATGATATGTGGGAACCGCTCAGACTTCCAAGGAGTTTGCAGGAAGGCTAATGCTGTTAGGAAAGGGACAGCTTTGTTTTATAGTCCCTGATGTCGGCTTTTTAGTGTGGAGGGAAATGTGCACTTGCCGAGCTATGCTTGCAAGCAATGCAGTATCTCTGACACGCTGCCCTCTGGGAACACCCGCCGGTGGGGGAATGGTTGCAATGATGCAGTACAGCTTGTAACTCGGAATCCCGTCGGAGAACTTTGTAGTTGCTTGTCACTCAGTGGGAAGATAAAAGAGGCAGCTTCTTTTCAAGCAATTTGAATTCATTTCCCCCGTAATGAGTTAGAGGGTCAGGCAGCAGGAATGAGCTCGCCTGAGATCTTATAAAGTGTATTTTGTGGGAGGAAGAGAAGAGCGGCGGAGCGAAGGGAACGTAATGTCTGCCTGGTCGCTGAATAAGCAGACACATGTGGCCAGTGGTTGGTCCACTTCTTTGCAGGACCGCTCACCTGCTTCCCCATCTTTCCAGAAGGAAAGGTCAGGGAGAGTACGGCTCTAGCCCATTTTATTAAATAAATACCCAATACATGAAAATTGAAAGTCTAAAGTAGTGGAAGTCTAAAGTAGCAGGTACTGGAATTTCCTGCATAAATACTCATGAAGCACAGACATGGGAAAGGCATTATGCTGTGGGTTTTTTCACATTAGATGATTATTGACCATACAGTTTCTTCGAGAGACACAGAAGAAATTGAGTGAGTGTCATGTGAGGGGTTCTTTAGCTATTGACCATAGCTGGGGACCTCTCTCCCTGACCATTTGAAATGTTCTAAAATCAACACTAGATGTATTAGGAATGACAGCTATGGGAAAAGCTGGTGCTCAAAGCAAGGATTAATGTGAAAACCAGTAAGAACACAGGGAAAACAGAGAAAATCACTTTCTCCCTGTTTCTTTGGGAAGCAAATTTCTCTTTTGCAAAAAAGAAATTCCTGTTACTATGCTTTTGCACAAAGTTCCAACACATTTCTAGAGATTTAAATGCACACAAATAGAAACACATGAGAAATAAAAATGCATTTTGCTCGGAGATAAAAAAAAATCATTGCTGTATTGTTGGTGAAAATATGAATGGGCAATAATAAGATGTATGTCATTTCAAACGTTTGGCTATAGAATATATACCCACTGAATATATTGGCGCTTCTGATTGTATATCATGTCATGGCCAATAAAGCTATAGAAATATGTAATTAGGAGATATTCTTCCACAAGAATGGAGTTAAGCATTAATTTATCAAAATTACTTAACTCATCTGCCCTCAACACTCACACAGCAGCTTATTGAATTTGTGTCTCATATCTAATTGGCTATTTTCTTGACATAATGAACAAGTGCAAACTCTCTGCTGTTGTGTCTGTTGAAGCGGCGACGTAATGATGAAAGGCAAATCCCAGCCCTGGGCTGCACGGGCGGCAGGGAGCGGGGTCCACAGAGGCGGGAGAGAATGAGAGAGCGCTGGTTCTCTGTTCTTGCACCCAAGCTCCTGTTTTAAACCTGCTCGAGTATCTCTGTGGAGGAGTCTCTCCATTCTACTACCTCATAAAAGGAGATTGTTCATCAGCAGATCACCCTCAAAGTATTTTACTTTGGTTGGTGGAAGACTGTGTGTGTGTGTGTGTGTGTGTGTGTAAGACTTTTGAATGGGTTTTGTTTTTGTTTTTTTAAATCAAATGGGAGGCTTCAAAGCATGTACAAACGCTCAAACCATTTTTGAACTCACACCACGGCTGATTTGGGGGTTTCTAATACACGCAGTGAGGTTCACTGGAAGAATCCAGTCATGGAGCAGATATAGAATATTTTGAAGTGATATTGTATACCACTAAGTCACCTGTCAGGTGTGGGGTTTTGTAGGCTTTTTATCAGTGCAAGTGTTCAGTGTTTGTTGAATAAATTGCATTATTAGAGTTGGTTTTAGGTATTTCTAAACTGAAAATATAACCATTATATCTAGTTACCTGGATATTGAATAAAGAGGCTCTTGATAGGTAAGTGTCAGCTACGAATTAATATTCGGAGGAAATGGAAGAGTGGACTGTATAGAGAAATAGAAAAAAATCTCACCCTCTCAGACCAGCCTCTGAGACAGAGCCCTACAGCCGAGCTTCTGTGGGCTGGGTCACAGGATGGACCCCTTCGATGATGATGGCTTAGAGTGTTACAAGGATCACAAACTTTGTTTGGCTCCTTAGAAAGTATTCTTAGATGACTCTGAAATCATCATGCTGCATACTAAGAACAGCCCAGTGAGAACTAATATTTCCCAGCTTTTTGCATGAAGTTATTAGATCAATGAGTTACTTCACTCAGTCCAAAAAACAGAATCTAAAAATACTAACAGACTATTTAAGAAAGCACAACAAATTTATATAGTTCTCTGGGAATTTGTTTCTTTGTTTATAAATAAGGTTGCATGCAAATCTTACTTTTTTTTTTTGTAGTCATACTCCATACTCCTTTGGGGAGATATCAAAAAGGAGTTTTATACCTGAGGAGCACATATCTGAAATCCTAGAATTAAATTTGCATGTTTGTTCATTCATTCATTCATTTGTTCATGCCACAAACATATATCTAGTTTTTATGGAGCAAGACAGAAATTATGAAAGGTACTAGGTTATAATGTGAACTAAGGAGACAAGGCCCTGCACTGAAAGGAGTTGTGGTTTAAAATGGGAGAGAGAAATTCACAAATAATCACATAAAAGTATAAAATTACAAACTTTAAAAAACATTAAAGTAAAAGGATATGTCACTAAGATTTTAGAAGAGGGAACTTAGTATAAATTGGAGGGTCAGGGAAGACCTTTTCAGCAGATGATATTTAGGGTAACATCTAAGCACTAACTCAGGAGAAGAATACAGGAAAGAGGATTCCAGAGAAAATGGTTTTTGTGAAGGATGCAGGGAAGGTAAAATTTTGGTGAGTTTGAGGAAATGAAAGAAGGCCAGTGTGACTGGACAGAGTAAATGAGGAAGAGAATGTCATAAGATAAGACTGGTAAAAGCTGAGCAGGAGCTATTTCATGAGGAATCCTGTGTATATTTTAAGCATTTTTGCATGGAAATGCAATAATCACAAATGATTTTCAATATTTTTTGAGTTGTTATACAGGTGGATATTACTTAGCCACTGTAGGCTTAGATTAGAATATTCTCTTCAGAAATATTTTTGTCAAAATGATACTAATTGTAAATGAGTTATATTTTCATTTGGTTGGCATCCACTCTTTTTTCCTATGGGGATATACATATGTGTATATATATATATGTGTATGCGTATGCATAATATATTTGAGATCTTGCCACAAACACTTTATATCCTACTTGAGCATTCTCAATAGGTACATAATATCACTGGTATGGATATACCAAAATATATTAGCCATTTCATTGTTATTACGTGTTTATTATTTTTACTCTCAAGAAGAATATTTATTATTAACATATAATTCTACAGGGCACCTGGATGGCTCAGTGGGTTAAAGCTTCTGCCTTCGGCTCAGGTTATGATCCCAGTGTCCTGGGATTGAGCCTGCTTCCTCCTCTCTCTCTGCCTGCCTCTCTGCCTGCTTGTGATCTCTCTGTCAAATAAATAAATAAAACCTTAAAAAATAAAAAAACCATATAATTCTACATATATCCTAAATATATATTGCTAAAAAGGAATTATTAAAGTAAAAGTTGGTAGTATTTTTTAAGACTCTTGATAGGCATTAGAAAAACACTTCCAAGAAAAATCATATCAGGGCATCTGGGTGGCTCAGTCAGTTAAGCATCTGCCTTCAACTCAGGTCATGATCTTAGAGTCCTAGGATCCAGCCCTGCATCCAGTTCCCTGCTCAGCGGGGAACCTGCTTCTCTCTCTGCCTCTGCTGCTCTCTCTGCTTGTGCTCTCTCTCTCTCGCTCTCAAATAAATAGTCTTAAAAAATCGTATCGATTTACATGGCCCCTAACAGTATACAAATCTGTTTATATTTCTGTAATTATACTAATTTGATAAAAATGATAGGTTACTTTAATTTGCATTTCTTTTATTCCTGTTGAGATCAAATATTCCATATGCTTATTATTGTTTGTCTTTCTTATTTGTTCACACACTTTACTCAGGAGATTGTAGAGGTTTTTTTGTTTTGTTTTGTTCTTTTTATTATTATTTGCCCCAGGGGTACAGGTCTGTGAATCATCAGGCTTACACCTTTCACAGCACTCACCAAAGCACAAACCCTCCCCAGTGTCCATAATCCAGCCACCCTATCCCTACCCTCCCACCCCCCAGTAACCCTCAGGATTTTAGAGGTTTTTAAATTCACATTTTTATTTGTGGAAGCTTAAATATTATGAATAGTAATTATTAGTCATTAGAATATCAGTTTGTCTTTTTGGTGTGTTTATGTGCTTTAGGGGCATGTGGGTGGCTCAGTCGGCTGGGGATCCATCTCTTGATTTCAGCTCAGGTCATGACCTCAGGGTTGTGGGATCAAGCCCCACATAGGGCTCTGCACTCAATTTGGAGTCTGCTTGAGATTCTCTCCCTTGCCCTTTACCCCTCCCCTCCTTATGCTCTTGCACTCTCTCTAAAATAAATAAATGAAATTAAAGAAACAGGAAGTAGTGTTTTATATTTTTTATAATGAAATCTCTGCTTATTTTTATAAAAATACTTTTTCTCTATACAGTGTTGAAACATTATGTTGTTTAATTTTGTTAAATTTATCAGAGATTTAAATTCATAGATATGATGGTGCTAATTTCTGGGCTATTTATTCCTACTTTCATATCTCTGTTTCTCTTTGATTAATCACGATGGCAATTTAATCTTTGTTCTTTCAACATTTTAAATATTTAGAAAATACCCTTGCATCTTATATAGTTCCCATCTTCTCTTTGCAGCTTATTACTCATTTTTGTTAAAAGGTCTTAGTTCTTACACATATATTTTTCCAAATGAACACTAAATTGAGTTGAAAAAATGCCACTGATATTTTTAATGGGCTCGTCTTTTTGTAAATTAATCTATGAGAAATTTACATCTTCTAATAGTTCTTATCCAGAAATGTGTCATAATTCCATTTATTTAGGTATTTTATATCTCACAATAAAATTCTGTCTTTTTTTTCCATAAAGACCCTATATTTCTTATTAGGGTTATGTCCAGGTGTTTTACTTTTTTTTTAATTTACTTTTTGTGATTGTGCTTGTTTATTTTTAATGTAATATTAAAAGAATCATTACTGGTATCAAATTTGTGTTTTAAAATATGCCCTTTCCACCAATACTTTTTGAAAACATTTATAAATCTGAGTTCATTTTTCCAGCTCTGTTAATACAGAAAATACAGAGGTCCTTACACTTATGGAATATTCTGTGAGTCCAGCCCCTTCAGTTATGTGAATTTAGATGACTATAACACCCTGACAGACAAGATGGATGCTTTTACTGTGAACAAAAAGGTTTTTTTAATTTAAGTTCCAATCACAAGTATAACCCATATATGATTATGTCATGTGAACCACAATCAAACTTTGACTAACTTTTTGTTTCCAGAAATTCATTTGAGAAAATTAAAGTAAGTCTATAACACAAATATACAATGTTTAACATATTTGTATTCATTTGTACCAATTGAGAAAACCAGCAACTCTCTTTTCTGGAATTGTTTAATAGAAATAATTAGATAGTCACACAAAAATATCTGTAAAGTCACATTCCTGGCAAAGTTTGTGTACATAACAAACTTAAGATGGGTGTTCCTAAATGTCCAGCTATGTGGATTAACCACATTGTGGTGAATTCATTTTAAAGTCTATGCAGATGTGCACTTATTGATAAATATGCAGTATTGCAACTACAGAACAATATTATACAATTCTGGAAGTGTAAAATGTAATAATATATGGTGTGTGTGTGTGTGTGTGTGTGTGTGTGTGTAAAAATATGAAAGGATACATACCAAAATACACCAAAATATTAACAAGGTGACAATGATTGTCTTGAAATTTTCGGTAATTTTAGTTTTTCTCTTTGTAGTGTCTGATGTAGTCTTTTATTTACAGTAAACATAGATCTCTTGTATAATCAGACAAAGAAGGAATGAATGAAGGCAAGAGAAAGAAAAGGGGAGGGAGTTTGTAGCATGTGTCATCTTATAGCAAAACTATTAGAAGATTTTAGGAGCCAACAGACCCTAAAACTCCAAATCTCAAGGGAACTTGGGAACAAAAGACTTGACTTCATTAAAGCAGGGGGAGTTAAACATCTTGGGCCCTGACTTCTTTCAAAAGCCCAAGCAATTGCAATGACTGTTTATTATCTTCTTGCTTTTACTTGAATCCCTTAAACTTAAAGTGATTCACTTTCCCTTTTCCCTAATAATTTATGCCTTTATGATAATAGAGTTTCTTAATATCTTTTTTGATTTGTACTCTCTGTTTCCAGTCTAATGATTTACTCTGTATGGCAGATGTGCAAAAGTTACCATATTAGAAAAATTATTATGCTATAATAATTATGGTACCATCAAACTGAATTAAATTATGCTTCATTGTAAATAGTAAAATGTATTAATTTTTTTAAAAGCCTTTTTATGCCAGAGAGGATAAATAAAGTTACCTTTATATACTTTCATTAAACACCATGACAGTACAAGCCACATTGACAGAACTGATAACAAATCAACTCACTCCTTACAGAAATCCCTTCCACGTAGTTCTGAAATTAGCTTCCTCAGGACTATGAATTAAACGCAGTGTATTTAACAGAATCTGTGCATTCTATGAATAAGAATTTCACCTTCATTTTATGTGAATATATATATGTAGGCAGATCTTGGAACAAAGTTTCCTTCCATCGATTTAAGATGAAAATGAATCTGCATTTTAAGTGTGCATTCTTGTTTTTCCTTTAGCATATCACAACAGGGCTCTCAAATAGGCATACAAAGTGAACTACGCATGTAATTTTGAATTTTTAGTTCATGTGAAAAAAAATTAAAAGGAACAGCTGAAATTAACTTAGTAGTGTATCTTATTTGACCGGATATACCCCAAATATTGTTATTTCAACAAGTAATCAAGATCTTAAAGTTAATAACGAGATTGTGTGTTCTTTTTCTCATACTAAGTTTATGTGTATATTTTATACTTCAAGGACACTTCAATGCAAATGATAATCTTGATTAGAAATATTTGATCTATATTTAGTTTTCAAAACATTTTCAATTTAAAAAGTAGATTCCCATACCAACATAATTTAAAAATTTTCTAGTAACTAAATCACTTATCAGTTTTTAATTTAACTGAACTAAAATTAAATAAAATTAGAAACTCAGTTCCCTAGACACACTTGCCATGTTTCAAGTGCTCAACAGCCACAGATGGATAGTGCCCATTGCCTGTGAGATCTCAGGCTCAGAACATGTGCAAAAGATGTCAGCATCTTTTGTGAAAAGTGAAAAGTTAAGTCAATGCCAGACTATAGGGAATGTATTTTCTACTGGATTTCAGAGGACGTGAAGTAACTGATGTTATTTCTCCTTAAATCAACTGGTTGGCTGGTTGGCTGAATCGGTAATCAAACAGTTGCTCTGGGTCTTTGCACAAATCATCTCTTTTTTTTTAGGTCCTTTAATATTTTCTAAGGCAAATATTTGCATGCGCCTCAATCATGCTGAATGCTGTCTCCCCTGGATATTCCTGTTATCCTCGAGACAACCCTTGATTTAACTGTTATATATGAAATTTTGAGGAAAATAATGAGCATCTACATTAACGGAAGAAATTAAATGTAGCTACTGAGCTACCGTGTTTTGTTCTTACTTCTCGACTGTCTTATAAATCATGTAAATAAGTGCAATAAACATTTATTGAGTGATTCCATAATACTTTGGATCTCCAGGTCCATCATTTGCGATGACACATAGAAGTTGGCCAAGGAAAGCTAAAAGTATGTCGTGTGTCAAATAACACCTTCCATCAAGTTTAGAGCACCATTTCTTTCCCAGCATTACAACTTAGTGTAATGGCACTTGGCAGTATTGGCATTTCTGATATGACTTCTTTTGGCTAGCTCAGCATTCTTAAAAAATAAATAGTTTTTCACTCTGTGATTGAAAGGGTTAAATAGTACCAATTCATTACCACTCACAAAAGGATTTATTTTGTTCTCATAAATCAGTTTTATTCCACATTTTTATTATTCCCTTGGGTGAGCTACTCCAATTGAAATCAATACAAGTGCAAGTGACACAATCAATCTAGATATTTGATTATGGATTGGAGATCCCCAGGTCGGTGTTTTTAGCCAGCTTCTTTCTGATCGTCTCCCCCAAAGAACTGACTATTCTTATTGGCACCTATGACTCATGAACATGTTTCAAAAGCAGATAATAATTTTTGTTTGTATACTGATGATGGAAACCTGCAGAATGAGCAGAGATTAAAAGGTCAAGACTTAAAATATGTAACTACAACGTTGTTAATAAGCTGTCCCAATTTTTCAGTATTTTTCTTAACATAAAGTTAGCTTTAAACTAACTTTATTCTTTTTTTTTTTTTAAAGATTTTTATTTATTTATTTGACACACAGAGAGAGATTACAAGTAGGCAGAGAGGCAGGCAGAGAAGGAAGCAGGCTCCCTGCTGAGCAGAGAGCCCGATGCGGGCCTCGATCCCAGGACGCTGAGATCATGACCTGAGCCGAAAGCAGAGGCTTTAACCCACTGAGCCACCCAGGCGCCCAGAACTAACTTTATTCTTTCTTTTAAAAATACAAACTAATACAATTGGTGGCTATAAACTGCATTCTTAGGCTACATTAAGTAAGTGATTAACTACTTCTCATGACAGAGATGTTATCTGTTTTCACTCATTTATTTTAGAACTTAACCACACTAACTAGGTTAATAAGAAAACAGTTAAGGTGAATAAAATGCCTTTGAAGGGATCCAAGCTGGTTCTTTTTATTTCCATAATTATCCAGGCTGGAAAGCCACCATCGAGGGATTTAAAAGAGAAAAACAGTTCAACTTTAAATTAGAGAGCAAAATTGATTAAGTTGTTGCTCAAGAGGGCAACATTTATATATCAGACTCTCTTTGCTTTACAAACAAATTTATATCTTATGATCCTTTACATATTGAATGCTTATTTTGGGACTCATGGTACCACATTATAGTTCTCTTGCCTCTGACTCTAGCCACCTGTTCTTGGTTCTTAAGCCAAATTTTTGCAAAGGCACAATTACACCATTTTGTAATTCATTTTCTTATACATAGCATAAGGCAATATTTGGTACACTTATCTGATTATTCCCTTAAAATAAATTGCAAGACAATATTAACATTACATTTGCTTCTTTCAGCCAATATGTTAGCTTCATTTAGCCTTTTAATTGTTTTCACCGAGATCTGTAGGAAAGAGGATGTTTTGTGTTTTTTCGCAAATTACCTCTGAAACCACATAAGTTTGAAAGTTTAAAAGAAGCCCTTTAGAAGCAGTTGAAACAGCAAATCCATCCTTCTTTCATCCAGAGTCTTTAATTATTCTTCAGTTACTCTTGTTAAGCCTTCAGAACAGCAGCTCTCCCTTCAGTCAAAGCCATGCACTTGGATTTCCATTTACAAACTTTTTGGGCATGTGGAATTAGGGACTGTCTATAACAGATTTTCTTCCTGCTTCTTGCCTTTCCAGTAATTTGCATGTATAACTGCTGCATAATGAAAGATATTCACAGCATTGATGACAGAACAGTGCAGTGGCATAAGATAGGGCTCTGTCAATACAGTGTTCTTTCCACATACACTGTTCCATTCTTTAAAAAGAGTTTACTCAAGAAAATCAATCTAGAAATTGGCAATGCCTCTCTTTGTACCAGAAAGCAACACATTTTTAAAGAGGTAGTCGCTTTAATTGTTCGATGCAGAGGTGAAACTTTAAAGGGCCAGATAGTAAACGTTTTACACCTTGCAGGCAGTAGGGCCTGTGCCGTAACTACTCAGTTGTGCAGTTGTAGGAAGACGATACCTAGAATATAAGTGTCTGTGTTCTAATAAAACTTTATTTCTAAAAACAGGAAGCTGCCCACATTTGACCTGTAGGCTGTAGTTTGTGGATCCCTGGTTTTATTATAATTTATTTATAAATTTAAATATGATTTGCATATTTTCCTTATGTATTTAACTCTTTCGTGATGCTTTTGATTTTCAAAAATTATGTATGCTGACTTAAAATGTATGTAATATAGAAAAATGACAATCCCACTCCTCATAAATAACCCATGTCAACAAATGCAGAACATCATTTCTGGCCTATCTTAATTCATGGGTGGTTTCTCAGTAGCAAACAGCAGAAACAATTCTGGTTAATTAAGGCCAAAATGAAGGATTACAAGAGAACTGAGCATTTCAAACAGTTGTCAGGAAAGTTGCAGAGTCAGACTTGTGTGGAGACCACAAAGAGCTTGGTCCAGACAAGCTTGGCCTCCAGACTGCCCTGCCACACCCTCCCCCCCCCTTCTTGCCCTCCCCACCCCTCCGTGGCCCTGGACTGTGCAGCTCTACTTCAGCCTTCTCGACAATTCCGGAGACATCTAGAGGAATCCCTGACGGATTTGTTCCTGTTTCATTCCCTCAAGCTTTGTGGTCCCCAGGTGGTAGCATCTAATTGGCAGCCCTGTAGCCAGTGTCCACATGACCTCCAGGTATCCTTTCATTTAAAAAAAAGAAATCCTAATTATGTTTCTGATCATTTTCTTTGTATATATCTATCATCTTCTCTTTCACTGTTATAATCTCTTAGTTTTTTTCTTATGCATTGTTTATGATTATCTCAAGGCTTTCCATCATGCCATTGACTTAATTTTTAGCTGTTTCTATTGTGTTCCTTACTTTTTCTAACTTTATTTAATGATTTTTTTTCTAATTTTCCATTTGTTTCTCTGGCTTTGCAATATTCTTTTTCATTGTATGGGGGATATGTATCATTTTTCTCCCCTACAACCATGTGGCTACTTTGTCTTTTTATGTTGGGGTCTTGTCTTTTCTCTTGGCTATATATATGCATGTTCAGTGTGTTCTTCCTTAAAATTTATTTTGCTTCTGCCTTGTATGGGCAGCTCTGTCCAGACTTTACTCTTGTTCTGAACATGGCCACTTCTTTTCCTTTCTGGTACTAGTTAGTCTTCCCTCAACCTAAGCTTTGAGAACAGGGTGTTGTAATTAATGTCTTGGTCTGTAGCCTTGGGGTGGGGATAGGAGGGGATGGGAGCAAATTCAAGGATATGGATAAATGCATTGGGCCAAATTCTAGGGGATCTAGTTTCTCGGTCTCCCCTGAAATCCCATCAAATGTTTCATGTACAACCCCCACTCCATTTATTCTTATTCATCTCTCACTCCTAGTAACACCTGCTTCTTCCCCCAACTCAACACAGTGGTCAGTAGAATGACCACTCTTCCTATTTCTATGGACTCTACTCAGTTCATTTCTCTTCAGATTGGAGAAGTTAGTAAGAGTTCCAAGGATTCTCCTTGGTTTTCATTCCTTACTCTAGGAGCAGAGTTAGAAACTATGTTCGGTTGAGCATAAATGTACCATGTCTTTCTTTCATTGTGAGGTTTCAAAATTAATGTCATTAATTTGTTCCTTTTCTTTTATACTTTTGCCCCAGGATTTTCAGCTGTTCTTGTTAATCCTATTATTTTTGTTCTCCTAGTTTTCTTCCATTTTGGAAGGCATTTTGGAAAGGTAATTCTGTCATACTAATTAATCCATTCTTCTCCAAAAAGCATAAATTTTTGAAAGTTCACAGTTTATTCCTAATTCTCCTCTCAGCAAGGCGATTCATTTCCACAGTTTGGAAACCGTAATGCACAGACTCTAAAATAGCATAGGATTATCCCAACCTCTTGGTACTAACACTCGTGTAATCTGTTCCCTTAGCATGTGGTCCTTGAAATGGGACTTTGGTCTCAGCCAACACCTTGATTGCAACCTTTAGAGATCCTGAGCAGAAGACCAATGTCCAAAATTTACTCTGGAAGCTGTAAATCACTTTCTATGGTAGCATATTTCCCCAAATAGCTCTTGGCTTATTGAGATGATGGCAATGGTTTGTTCACTTGGAAAACTAACACTTTGTCCAAATGGGGAAAATATAAATCAAAGTAGAAAAAAAAAACCCTGACTTTTCAGATTATAACATAGTTGATGAAAATGGACCATACTTCCCTAATTTACCACAATCATAACAAACCTCTTAATTTACTCTTGAGAAATCTATCTGCACGCACACACACACACACACACACACACACAGAGTTCTTTTCTGATATTAATAAAATGATATCCATTTAGGAAAATCTGACTATAGTATATGAAACAAAATTGATGAAAAGAAACATGCTCCAAAGGACTCTTTTAAATGCTATTTTAAATATTTGGAAGAGTAATTGTACCACATTAGTGATAGTCTTTCCCCACACATTAAAAAGCAAAAAGAAAAAGAACAAAACAAAACAAAAAATCCTCATTATTTACAGAATGCTTCTTGTTCCTGCACGAGCAGAGACTCAGGGCAGAGGTTTCTGAAGCGTCTTTCAGTGAGTTGATGAAGTATTCTATGGATTTATTCCCTGAACTACAATTGTCATTCTAGCAGAGTGACCACTCTAAAGAGGAATCAAAGAAGTACAGCTCTTACTAGATGACAACTAATTAAAAATCACATTAGAGTAATTACAATAATGGTAAGAAATATGATGCATTAATAGAGCACTGTCCTTCTCAGGGCGCTGAGTCGCTCACAGGTTACCCATTTCTTTCTCTTTCAAAATGTTCTGTGGAGAAGACAGCGACATCAGTATACATCTATAAATATTTCCTATGCTGGCAACAATTTAAGGCCAGGAATAGGTCCCTTTAACCATATGTTAACTTAAAAAGAACAAATGCCCAGTGCTGTTCGGATCTCTGCCAAGATGGTATCTATGATCATAATGGAGTTTGGAGGATGCACTTGCCTTTTGGGTAAAATAATTTGAAATAATAACTTCAGAAAGAATAAATAAAAGTAACTTAAATATTAATACATGCTATAGAGTGACCTACAATTATTAGCTCACATTAAAGGCCTTATTCACCACTTTGCCCAGATCCGCGGTTTGTCATCCCATGTCCTTTGATTTGGGGATCGGCAGAATTCTGTGATAATGAGATGGAGCTCAACAACATTAAGATTGAGACTCAATACCGGGAAAATATAGCATTTTCTTTTTACAGCAAGAAGTGGGAAAATCAGTTAACACTTTTTCTACCTTAAGGTGTAATTGGATTCAGAAAAAGGCTGACTTAAAGCAGGACCGGGTCTGACATGGAAAATCCTCACAAGGTAACAAGAATCAGTTTGGTTTGTTCGCTGTCATTTCTCATTATAATCTTTGTCATGAGAATGGATTCATGTTGTGCCATTTTCTGTTCTTGTTACAATCTTTGTCACATGAATAAGATATCAGGATGTTAATGCCTGGCATACAGTCTTCTGTGTGTGATGATACTATACAAGACTACGCTGACCTTTGCAATATTATGTATTCTGATTGGTTGTTCATTTCACCTCTTTCCCACAAGTTAATAAGGCTGTAAAAAGGAGAGAACCGAAATGGCCAGCCAGTCAAATTATAGAATATTGAAAAGGTCAGAGCAGTACAGCACAGAGGAAAGAAAAATTATGGAATATATGGTGCATTAAAATTCTTGTGACAATGATTATAACAAGAATGGGAAAGGATACCCATTTATGTTATATCAATCTGGAGAACCCCATAGGATGATATTCCTGAGACAGCAATCATTTACGCATCCCTGGATCATACATATCTATTTACACTGGTTTTTGCTTAAAAAAAATAATTGTATGGAAAATACCCTACTAGTCAACAAATGACATTAAATGTAAGATTTCAGCCTTATAAATGGGCATGAAGGCTATTAACATTCTTGTAAGATTTCATATCTTAAGCTAAGAAAATGTTCTTTACAAGTAAGATCTGTTGGACATAGATTTATGTTGGCTGTTTTTCAATTTAACACTTTTTTCTTCAAAATGAAGTAGAAAAGTAGGACTGAACGAATTAACTTCTTAGAAAATCCTTTAGAACGTAGAACATCCTGAGCATCTAGGGGTTTATTTGAAAATTTTATGAATCTACATGAAACTACTTTGTTGTTGTTTTTTTTGTTTGCGATGCATGATGTTGGAAAATATACGAAGAATCTCTCCTTCCCCTTCATCTTCAGTGGTGAGATTGAGAGGGAGAGAGAGAAATACTTATCAGAAATCCTGAGGTGATTGTTCTCAGGTGTGCAAAATGACTACTCATTTTAAAAATTATTTTCATGTATACTTAAATATTTCTTATGGAATAATTTACTAGATTTTTTTTTGTATTTTGTAAGGGTAGCTCTGGTTGAAGAGTCCACTTTATACCTTCTGAAGATGTATTATTTCACTAATAAACATTTTATAGCCCAAAGGTAGAGTCTAAAGGCATCATTAACAAGGATGTCAAAAGTGACCTAATTATTTTGGGAAACAGAGGAAATGAATTTTGATCATTACTTTGAGACTAGCTTGAACATAGATTAAATAATCCTGAAATGAGTTTTCCTGCATGCTTAAGAAGAATCACCAGTGATTCCTGGGCCCTGCTTTCTAACAGTCTCCTTGGGTAGGTCTGGGGTGGAACTTAGCTCTGTGGATGTTGATGAAATATCCCCAGGTGACTTTGAGGTAGGTGGACCTTGGAACACTACTACACTACCCCATCTGCAAAGTGCTTAGTGTGACCCCCAGGTGAAAGCCCAGTGGTGCAGACCACAGCCAGAGAGGTGGATGAGGGGAACTCTACTTCACACTTAGTGCTCGGGGGCAGGGTGATGGCGAGTAGTGGTTCCAGAACAAGGAACTTAACTGGACCTGCACCGTCCATTTATACTTACAAATAGGGCCAGCGCTGAGAGAGACCAGACAGAAATGGCCAGCTATGATAGGAAATGCTTATCATTTTAGCATTTTCTAACCTGATTCTTGAGGCTGAACCAACGGGGCTGTATTTTCCAGCCCACTGAAAACAAAGTTTATGCAGTGAAAAGCAGTAAAGTGAGACCCTCTCAAGAGTGAGGCGGGGGAGGGGGGATTTGAGGACCTGCATTTTCAGAATTCTCCCCCACGATCTCAGAACTCAAACTGGTCAAGTTCAAAGGAAGAAAGAGAAGACAGAGTAAAGTAGAGAAAGAGCCAAAAATCTGTGGAACCAGGTTTGGTTTGGAATCTGGGGGTTTGTGAGCTTCACCGAGGGTTGCATTCCTGTTGGTTGCTCTAGGCCTATGAACTGAGCTGCACGTGAGCCGGGGGTAAGGGAGCATTGGACTCACTCAGCTGTGTGGTTCATAGAAAAGATGCACAAGTTCCTTTCTGAGCTGAACAAAATGGTTATGTAATTGCATACTTCTCATAATTATTGAGTAATTATATACTTCTTATAATTACTGAGTAATCATTGTTCTATAACTAGAACTTAATGTTACAACTAATTGTATAATTACCATGTATTAATGTTATCTGGGAAACTTAGAATAAAGTGGTATTTAATATATTTGCTCCTGCCATACCATTTCCAAAGCTAGCAAAATTGTTTGTCTTGCAGCTAGAAATTTGCTTCAGAAACAAACAAAATATAAGGAAAAAAACCTCACCGATACTGTAATCATAGATGTTAACTCCTTGTTCTTCCATTTGCACCTGGCTTGAAATTTGTAAAATTGTATTCTCTTGGCTTAATTTTAGAATTTTCATCATTATTTTGCAGTCTTCAATGTTTTTGTAAGGTGTGTGCTGTTTAACTACTTCAGAGGCAATTGGTCACTACCTGGGTCTCATAGGATAAGCTGACCTTTTTGAAATTTTACAACGGGGTGTGTGACAACAGCAGCAATTGTTTTAGCTGTAATTGAAAATGCTTCCAAGGAATTAGACATTATGGGAACTTGAGGTCTTCAAATGCGGATAATGTAATTTTTCTTTGACAGTGCTTACAAGGGATTCATAGTAAATTTTGACCAGGTTTCTTGAGTGCAGGGACGATGTCTTGTACATCTTGAGCATATTGTTATCAGAACCTAGCAAAGCCTGCTCTCTGCATGCAGTTGGAGTCAATAATCTGTCTAATCAGGTTGACTAGTTACAAAGACCCAATGAGAGCTAATAGAGTGTCATTTGGAAATGTCTTTTCAAAGCTCCTTTTTAGGTTTCAGAACTTCTTGTTGATATGTGTTCCACATAGATAACTGTGGTGTCTATTTCCATTTTAGGAACTTAAAACAATTCTTAAGCAGTGACTATATCTTTATCTTATTTTATTAAAACTGAATAGAAATTATTATCCCCACATTTTAGCCCCTAAGTACCATTTATTCCCTTGGGAATAAACCACTCCTTTGTGCCAATTTCCAGTTCAGAGTAATAAATTCTTGCATGACTCTAGGGATTTTTTCTGGTCATGGAAAACACAACTCATACCTGCATATTTTGCCGCAGTAATTTTTTTTTCAGCTACATTCTTCTTCCCAAAGCTATTATAAGTATCTTTTAAAATTTTTTGTGTATTTTTAAAGTTTTTGTCTGCCTTACCCACATTTCATGAAAATGCTCATAACTAGATGTGAGATCCTCTTTCACATCATTTGATCCTTTATTAATTATAGAGTTTGACGTGTAACGTGAAGGGGCAATGACCTAAGGGTAGCAGATGTGATTAATGTTGTTTTGTTCATTGAAAAAAATTAGAATTTTGATTCATATACATTGTTGGGTGAGAGAGAGGGAAAATGTAATAGAAAGGTAATTGCTACAGAGGAAGTGACATACAGAGTGTAGAATTCTTAATCACTCGCTAGTTGTAAATGTTTGTAATGTATCAGTTGTACTATAGCAAAAACAGTCACACTTCGTAGTTGCTGTAGATGAATACCTCTTACATGCTGGGTAATGTAAAGAAATGATCTCGCTTAATCTTCACAGTAACATTGCAATCAAAGTATTATCATTCCCCGCTCTCAGATGAAAAACATGAGACTCAGACATACTGAGGAACTTAGCAAAGAGCACACACCTCAAGAATGATGGGACAGGCTCAAAACAGAACTTTTTGACAAATCAAATGCATGTACTTTTCTTTGCACCACATTCTGCTACAAAACTGTGTCCAAAATATATTTTTGGTAAATATTACAACTATTCTGTTTATCATACAATGCAAGATCATTATCGGTATGTGGCCATCTTTTAATTTTTTCACATTTAACCAATAAAGATTGTGTCATTATCTGGAAATCTGGCAAATATGCTTTCCCCTTAAAGTCTGACACCATGTGTGTTTTTATTCATTTGCCTATGTTTGTAGAATCTGGGGGGGAGATTAAAGGGACATACAATAAAAGGGTTTTGGCAAAGAGAAAAGGCTATTTGAGGTAAATATTACTATTCTTCACGACTCCTGTGTTTTAGGAATAATGATAACTAAATTTTACTAAATTTCAGCAATATTCTGAAAAATTTGCCTCATGTAAACTTTTCAGAGAAGCCTCGAATGTAGACAATAAAATAAATGTTAGGACAGGATTTTCAGTTGTAACCTTTTCCTTGTTTAAAGCCGAGTGTCTAACTCTTCTGAACCTTGAATATAATTCATTTGTGTGGGAGAGGGAGATCAAACCCTGTTCCTGAGCAGCAGAATTTTCCTGTATCTTAGACATGCTGCTATTTGAGAAGGGGTTTGCTCAGGTTTTGGAAGGACAGTGGTGGTGGAGCTCAGTGACGGTACATTGACCGTGATCCTTTTACACCGTCAGGCAGCTTCTGTGGTTTGGCATAGAGCTAAAGACAGATCTTCTGATCAAAGTGGGCACAGACTGCTTTTCAGCATATTCTGCCCAATTCCGATTTAAAGAGGTAATAGCAGCAAAGAGGGGAATCTACATTTCAAGGAAAACGAGCCGCAATTACCCCAACTGACAACATATGAAATATCTGCAGTGTATAATTTGAGTATACTATTTATATCCTGAACCATTCTAGATGGGGAGGTGGGGAAAGAGTGTGATTTCCTCCAGTCTGCACGTTATATAAAATCCAAGGGTCAGGGCGCCTGGGTGGCTCAGGCAGTTAAGCATCTGCCTTCTGCTCGGGTCATGATCCCAGCCAGGGTCTTGGACTCGAGCCCCATCTGGCTCTGTACTCAGCGGGGACTCTGCTGGAGAATTCTCTCTCTGTCCCTCTGCCCTTTTCCCCACTCATGTGTTCTCTCTCTCTCAAATAAATAAATAAAATCTAAAAAAAAAAAAAAAAGAAGAAAAGAAATCCAAGGATGGAAAAAAAAACCCTCAAACAATTATAAATAATCCATCCTGGGATCAATTAATATGTCCGTGTCTAAGTTTTCCTTACATGCATGATACTTGTGAACAGCTTCACACCATCTTAGAATAACAGTTCAGTTATTTTGATCCCTGTGATGAATGAATGAATTCTTAAATATACGCTAATTTTCATAATTTTCCTTTTTGTCAGCAGATAATAACTACACTCTTCTGAACGGCACGCAAGTCATGCACCGTGGTGAAGAGGCCAATCTTTGGGTACTCGTCGAGGGGCTGGTTCCTTTTACTAACTACACTGTGCAAGTGAATGTTTCAAATAGCCAAGGCAGCTTGATGAGTGACCCTGTAACACTGGCAATGCCGCCGGGGGGTAAGTCCATGAACAACGTTGGCTAGACACATTTATATAACTGCTCTACTACCAAGTCTCCACTGAGCGCTTGCTTATTGTGAAAGTTAATATTTTTTTTTTAGAACTTAGAGGCTCAGGCGTATTTCTGGTTGTTTGGGTTGTTATTGTTTTGTTTGAGACCCTTTTATTGCTTTTTTTGTTCTGTTGAAACCACTTTCATCTTGCACTGTGTGTATGCAGAGGTATATATCATACATATATATCTCTTGCTTTGCATGTTAAGGAGACTGGGAAGTTTTTTTTTATTTGAGACTTCATTTAGATCTAAGACTTGCATTTTCAGTTTGAGCGTTGGTTCTCATTCCTGGTTTCTTGAAGAAACTTATATATCTATACCTTTCCATTTGCCAAAAAAAAAAAAAAAAAAAGGCAGTGACTCACACCACTGGAAAAGCATCTTTAATTCCCATGTCCTAATGATTGCTGTTCAGTAGTGTCAGTTTTGTTCGTGAAATATGACACAATCCAGATATTTTTATTTTAACTATCTGTATAAATAATTGATTTAACTTATTTAGGATTATTATTTTGATCTGCAGTCAACTCCACCTTTGTTTTAACTCTTTGTGTGACTAATTGCTAAGAAGAAAACTCCTTGTTAGATTGGATGGACAGCCCTTGAAAAAAAACCATGCCTCAAAATAATAAGAGTGTGATTCTCAACTGAGTGTTCAGGAATGTCTATTTTCTGAAAATACAAAAGGCAAAGGACTCCGAAACACCCGATGGCTGTCATGTAGCTTAGCTTCAAAAACTAGTGTGCTCTGGACTAAGGGAGAATGTCACTAGTTAAACAACAGAACTGGATAAATACCTCTCCCATCACAAAGGGTTTAAGAGCAAGCAAAAGCCTCATCACGAGAGGACAATGAAGAGTTAATTTGCGGTTTGTATAGAACGCTTCTCCCAAGGAAAGATTTAATACCTGCTGTATCATTAAAACCATTCACTGTTATCTACCTTATAAGACTTAATGAATAGATATTTACCAAAACACCTGAAACTCTTAATGGCAGAAGCCACATTGTTTAAGAATGCTTGGAAGAGACAGTTGGAGCTGAACGACTCAGTGTCACGTTTCATAAACCGATAATAAAAAAGAGGGCATTGGATTTAGATAGGGCTTGTTTAAGAATTGAGACCAAAAAAACAAAACAAAACAAAGTCAAGAAAAGAAACCTTGGCATTTATACATTCATCTTTTTAATCTAACCCAACATGCTGGAAAGGATAGAACATTTGATGACTCTATACCTTAGTATATAACCTTTATTCACATTTAGAAATTAAACAGTAATTAGTGCCTTAATGGAGATTTTTAAATTACATAGCAATACCTTCTTAACAGGATATGTGGAAATTTAATGAGTTATAGATTCCTTTTATAGCATTCATACTGATTTAGATGGTTCGTAATTTACAGCAACTTACATCACATTCATAAAATAGGGCCAATTTAATTCATTGTTCATGCACGTAGAAATGCCTAATAATTTGGGGGTAAATATCTCTGGGTGCATGTATATATACAATTCAGTTAAACATAACAAGCTTCTTATGCTAACTCAGTACACAGTTTGTGCCTGTATCTATCAGTGGTTAGTAGAAGAGTTAATATCATGCAAACGGGAAGAAACTAAAATGTTCTTTCTAGTGGTACAGTCGAGCTGAAGTCAACTGCTGAGTTTACTTTTATCTCTGCTCTGTGGATGCTTACTCATGCCATTTTCATGCTCTTCTGAAGGCCCTTACTCTCTGGGCATGATGCAATTATTCACTTTCTAAACTCAGAAATCCAGAATTTGGGAGATGGCCCTTCACCAAAAGAGGAAGTAAAATGTCTTCAAAGACAGACAGTGATTTGCTCAAGTTTATTGCAGCCATTAAGACATACTTTTTTTTTCATCATTAGATTGTTGTTGATTACAATTAGGAAACTTATAGCTTTGAAATTATCTTTTTTATGACCTTGTGGCAGTTTAAAGGTGACACCTCATTGATTAAATAGGTTTTAGTTCATGCTTCCTTTTACTTAATGGTCTGAAAACATATTATCCTGATTTACACATAAAATCATGCTGAAAAGCATGTGGCATTCACTAGAATATGTGTGTTTAAGTAGAATTAAATTAGTACTGAGAGTTATTAAAGAAATCTTCCATGCCTTTGTCCAGTGAACTGTGCTTCGTAGCAAAATGAATAACAAATGAACCGATGTACAGAAGTGAACCAACTTATGGGCAGAGAAGGTTCTATACGCTATTTACTTTTCCATTATATTTGGATTGTTACCATTTTTTGTGGTTTCCTTGATTTCAATATTAAGTCTCTTTTTTAGTGGTATGGAATTTCTACTATCTCCTGTTGCCAGATTATGCAAGATTTGTGATGATAATAACCTTAGCTATGTTTTCTTCTTGGTGTAGTTTAAAAATATAATAATAGAAGTTTTGTGCAAAATAGACATGTAATTTATTTTCTTGATCAGATGTTTGCTATCAAGTGTATCCTGGAAAACTGCCTTGACCCCCTAGATCTGGCCAAGTCCTATGCCTTTTTAAGGTTTTAACTTAGAAATAGATCCTTCAGAAAGTTGTCTTTTACCAACTGAGGCTGACATAGGGCCCCTAGAGTCCTGGAGTATAGTCATGTTATAGTGAAATGGCCTTTCTGATGCGACTGTCACAATCACTGGTTATAAGACCCCCCACAGCAGGGACTTGTTTCGTATTCACATTTTGATCTTCAGTGCCTAGACCAAACCTGGTGCATCATAGGTGCATAATAAATAATCGGTGAGTGACTGAATCAGTCACTCAGTCCAGATAGTTTAATTAAGAGTTTTAAATTGTAAGCTTCTCATTGCTCAGGCCTGTTCATGCCTCATCTTCTATCTGAGCAACCTTCTATTATAACCAGCTATGGAGAATATGACCCCCTCTGCACACTGTTGTCCAATGTAGAGATACTGTGGTCATGCCCATGTGACTAGGAGCCCAGACTGGAAGGAGGGCAGGGGATCAGAGATGAGAAATACTCTCAAATTGCACCAACTCATCACCATTGATTCCCTGCCTACGGTGGTTACTTAGGTAAGCGTAGAATAGAATGGTTATGAAATGTCTTATTTGATACCACCTTTCTCTATTTTCTGATGAGAAAGAATAATAACAGATATGCAGTTTATACCTCAGTAAAGCTGGAAGAAAAAAATTTAAAAAACCAGTCTAACAAGATCTAATCTCAAACCCTAGTTAATTCCATCGTATCTCCCTGTTTCTTTGCTCTTGTGTTAAGAAAATTAATTTTATTTAAAAAATAAGGCTCTCAACTTCAATTAAACAAGCAAAAAAAAAGAATATGATTAAACAATCTGATAAACACAAGTTATTTTGAAGATGGAAATTAAGGCAAGTGGGATCGTGGAACCAAGAGCTCAGCATAAAAAGGCACATTGGCAAGTCCGAATCACACACATTTTTATTTAAAAAAATTCTTTTGAAATATTATTTGGTCAACTGGAAGAGTCTGGGGGTTATTTTTCCTTCATTTCCGTAGCATATCTCTAACCACTTCCATGCTCAGGTTTTTGTACTTCTACAACTACTATATTATTTGGTTGTTTGTAATAACATAATGCTCATATTTAGCACTAGGATACTCATAGAAATGAAGAATATATTTAATCTGAGCTCTTGAATAGCATTATAGTGAAGGTTCAAGAGTTCTAGGAAAAAAATTAAAAAAATAAAAACGGAATCCAAATGTTAATCCATAAATATGAAACTTTCCTGTGACCTTTACCCCTTCAAGGTCTGGAGTTACTAATGGGGTTAGGATTTCAACTCTTAATGGGGCTCAGTGCATTAGTGTTTTGTATGCATGGAATTCAGCATTCAGTTTAATAAGTGGTTGACATTGGTGATGTCCCTTAATTTGCTTAAATCTAATTGGCTCTTTTATCAGTCAAACCTGTATGGATTGGCAATTGATCAGAAAGGGTCAGCCATGACTCTGCATGTAGTTAACGGATGGAACCCCCCTGTTAAAGTCACAGTTGCATGATAATAAGCAAGGGAAGAGCAAATGAGCTTAGAGGAGGAAGGCAAAGAAGCTTAGAAGTTTTTCAGGATCTTCAAGTTCAGAACAAAGGCATTATAGAGTATATAAATTTTAAATACACTGCATTTTGCCTCCAGACTTAAACCTTTTTTTCCAGATGAGCTGAAATCTTGTCTGAAACTGTCTTTGTTACATCAAAGACCTACTCAGAAAGCTAAAAGAGACAGAAGAAGCATAAAAGGGCATAGTTTAAAATGATTAGTGACAAATTCCATACTGACGAGCTAGAAACAGATTTTTTATGAAACTTTTATATTTTTCCAAAAGGAATAATTTTATTCTATTTATCTTTCTCTGAACTGCTTTATTGTAACAGTGAAAGGAACTCAGAGCCACCTGAGTTTGTGAACTTAATCTGGTTTTCTAGGACGGTAAATAATTTGTCATTTATACCTTCAAATTGATGAGAATTATTATAACCCACAGACTTCATAAAAACACTAAGCTTGAGGAACATGGTTCTTTTCCAAAGGTGGGTTATTAGAAAATCAAAAACCGAGAAAGGCAAATGGTTGTGAGTGATTTGCTTTAGAATTTGTTTGAGTTTGTCTCTCCTTCCCTTGACCCCCATCCCCTCCCCCTACCACCTAAAATATCAATGAAATAAAAAGAGTGCAAACCATTTGGAATTAATAGGCACATTGTAAAAGCGTAGGCTTTGGAATCCCACAGATATAGATTTGAATCCACCTCCTTAACTCACTGACTGTGTGACTATGAGCAACTCACAGATATGTCTGAACCTCAGTTTGTTCATCCATAAAACTGGCTCAGTGGTAATTCCCACTTGATAGAGGATTAAACAACACAATGTAATGTGCTTAGCAGAGTGGCTGTCTTGATAAATATTTGGTGCTTGCTACCTTCTTTGTTTTATTTCACTGCTAAGACTCTTTTTGAGCCTCTTGTGATATTGTGATTCAGAAGAAATACATGTGTGGTCTTTGGTCCCATTTCTGGCAAAGAGCTCCTAAATCCCTTGGAATTTCCTAGGTAATGAGAGCTATAAATGTGTCTTTTGCTATGTTACTAAAGTGACTTTGGAGCCTCACCTAAGGGTAGGAGTTGGTTTCCAGTGGTGTCAAGCAGGTAATTAGAGGATTGGAACTTTCAGTCCTACCTCCTGTTCTCCAGGGAGTGGAGAGGAGCTGGAGGTTAGATTAATCTCCAATGGTCAGTTATTTAATCGATCATGTCTGGGTAATAAAGCCTCCATAAAAACCCATAAGGACACAGTTCAGAGAGTTTCCAGGTTGGTGAACACATGGATTTTGCGGAGAAATGGCCAGTTTGGATAGGGCTTGGAAGGTCTGAGCCCCTTACCACATACCTTGCCCCATGCCTCTTTTCTTTCTGGCTGTTCCTGAGTTATATCCTTTGTACTAAACCAGTAATCTAGTGAGTAAAAACCTTTGTAATACTCTAGTGAGTAAATGGGTTGAGTGCGTTACTCTAGTGAGTAAATGTAGTAATCTAGTGAGTAAATGGGTTTCCTGAGTTCTGTGAACTGTTCTAGCAAATTAATCAAACCTAAGGAGGGGTCATGGAAACCTTGGATTTATCGCTGTTTTTTCAGAAGCACAGGGGACAGCGTGTACGTATGTGGGGAGAGGGAGCAGTCTTGTGGGACTTCACCTATGGATTCTAACACTATCTGCAGGTAAATAGTGTCAGAACTGAGTTGAATTATAAGATATCCAGCTTGTGTCTAGCACCATTGGAATTGGGTGTGCAGAAGCCTTTTACTTCTGAAAGCTGGACCATGAGGGAGGACAAGTGAAATTCAGAGTCTTTATGCTTTCTGGGGAGATCTCTTCCATTTCGTCCTCCTAGGTCCCAATCTCTTTCTACATGTACCCCTCAGAGCATTGACATAAATATCAACAGGCCAGTAGCCCTGCTAAGGGCTGATTGTGATGTGTATTGGATGATGAAGTAAAGCAAGAAGGATGAAAAGTAATTTTCTTTTTAAAATAGCTTAAATATCTGCCTCCATGACCTCTGGATCATAATGTGCAAATGATTTTTACATCAAGCTCTCATTGGTTATCTTGGGATTTCAGTGGGCAGAAAAGCAGCACATTTTTTCTTAATAGAATCTCTTCTGTATTCATACCAAGCCACTTATTAGATACAATGTTTATGATTATTTTTTATTTCTATTATATGTATATTTTATTCATAAGTAAATACTTTCATAAGTTTGTTCATTTTAGCCAAAAGAGAGGAGTTTGAAATGTTTGCTTAATATTTTTTGCCATTTCCTGATTTTCCTTAAATTTATTTTATTTTTTATTTTTTAAAGACTTTATATATTTGACAGAGAGAGACACAGCAAGAGAGGGAATACAAGCAGGGGGAGTGGGAGAGGGAGAAGCAGGCTTCCCGCAGAGCAGGGAGCCTGATGCGGGGCTCGATCCCAGGACCCTGGGACCATGACCTGAGCCGAAGGCAGACGCTTAATGACTGAGCAATCCAGGTGCCCCTCCTTAAATTTATTTTTTAAAAAGGTGAATCTTGGAATTGAAAGTGTATTTTATTTTTCATTGAATAGGAAAGCTTAATAGTCATTCAAACAATACACTTTTGAATAAATGAAATCTTTGCTTTTTGAAAAGTAACATAATGTTTGGCCAATAATATTGCTAAAAGAATAATATGTTCGCCACTGATTTTTCATAGATTGAAGTATGGGATTAATTTTTGGTTAAACATTAAAAGACTGGAATGCTTTTATACTTATCTATTACTATGTAATAAACCACCCCCAAACTAGCAATTTAATACAACTATTCTTTATTATTTCTCATGATTGTACAAATTATCCATTTTGGAAAATAAAGTGAAGTCTCCTGGAAAGTTTACTGAAGTTGCAAAATTTCACCCTTGAACTAGAGTAGTTGAGGATCCATTTTGGTATTTTGCAGAATAAAAGGAAGTTTAAAAAAATAAAGCAGTGACTTAGTTAAGAGTAGATAGGTAAGGAGAGTGCCTATTACATACTAGAAGGAAAAGCATAAAAGGGAACTGAATGATGACCTACCCTAGGGGCAGTGTACCCCTCTAGGAGGGAGGGGACAGCACTATCAAGTTCTGAGTTTACATGTTACAACAGCTCTGCCTTTGAAAGAAAAGAGAAAGAAATCGTTGATTATATTCCTTCCATTGAGGAGGAACTGAATCTGAAATTTTTGGCATGACTTGCTCAGTGAATTTATTCTTCTCCTTCATTTTTTAAAGGAAAATACAGAATTTTCTCCTCTCAATAGAAATCCCTAAGACCTTTTAGAAGAAATGGTGTGGGTAGTGCTATGGACCAACCATAAGGAGACTGGTATCATTTTATGACATAATCTCTAAGAGAATGAGAAGGAATTAGAAACTCAAAAAACAGGAAGAGACCAAAAAAAAAAAAAAAACCCTCAAAAAATAAGAAGAACTGTAAAGGTAAACTCCATTTTATCTCACACTTGCCTTATCTTACACAGCCCTCATTTGCTGTAGCACTGAGCGCTGCATTTCTAGCCTTTCTAAAATCCCTAGTACAATGCCAAGATGCCACTTTTTTGTGTTTTTATGAAATTAAGAGTACTAAAAATTGTAATAGTTTACTTGCAGTGTACAAATAATGATTCCCTCAGCATGTGTTTTCTGGTTTTCATCCGCTCTGGATCCATTTTATTTGCGAGATGTTTCAGTCGTAACTTCAACGTGCAGGTGGCCATGGGATGTCTTAAAAATGAAAAGAATACAGAGGAATGGAAATGTTTAAAATAAGCTGTAGGTTAGAAACCCAAATAAACAGTAGGCTAAGATGGTATCTTATCTTATTTGGGGGGGTCAAGGAAGGATGAGATTAACTGCCTTTTCTAATGTAAAAGTCACTATGAAGATACAAGATCGTGAGGCATAGTCTTCTTTAAAACAACATTTCACCACATAAACAGATGGTTTGTCTTTACCTTCAGAATATTAAAAACTTTACTATTTATATTGCGTTCAGTTCGTATGTATCTTTGGAGTAGTTGTGCATAAGGTTGTACCTCTGTGCATGTCTTCCAAACGTGCTCTTTTTCTCCTGGAAAAATCAACCTGTTGGAAGTAATAAGGAGGCAGATTCAATGAATAAGTAGTACTTAAATTCATAATAAAATAAATAGTGTACGTTCGAAAACATGTACAGGCCATTTCGTTTAGCCTGTACTCAATTCCAAGTATGCTATGAGAACAGAACCGAAGGACTTTAACTGTCTCCAGCATGCTGTCAAATCCTCTTATGAAGAACCTTAACTTTACCTTTTTTTTAGAATTGTTAGCTCACCTTGTTCTGTGTGTGTGTGTGTGTGTGTGTGTGTGTCTGTGTCTGTGTCTGTGTTTGTAAAATTACATGACATAAGCCAAGGAGAAGGATGAATTTCTATACCATAATTTGTGAAATTTTACTCACTTTGCATGTCACCGTCTTGACAACGAGCTTCCTCCTTATAAAAATACTTTAGAAAAGGACTAACTTCTGAGCCATGAAGAAGATGGAAGGGAACTTTGAAGTGTGCTTACCATGGTCTCAACAAGCCTCCAGCAAAGGGCTGCCAGCTTTCCACATTTGCATACTCTCCTGTGGCTTATATAGAAATACACACGCCCACACACAATTAAGTGCTATCTTTAGAGCATCCTGGGGCAAGAGAGAGAGACAAAAAAAAAGAAAAAAAGAAAAAGAAATCACATTTTTTTTACTTTACCGGGGGAGAGAGGTGGTAAGTATTATCCCTTTAAGTTCCACTGATCTTTAAAAATCATATTTTTTAAAAAGAATAAGTACAATTCCCCTTTCTGTTTTTTTATCTTGGTATAAAGGTTATCTATAACTTTAAGGTTAAAAAAAATCATGTCTGTTTGACTGGCTGTGCAGTTTGAAAGCAACTTGAAGTTTTATTTGAATTCTTATAGTGCCCTAAAGAAATTTTCGCTTTATTTTTTAAAAATAATATCTCATTCTTTCCTCTTACCTTTGTTTTAATAGACAGAAGCTATGCCTGACTTGCATAAAATTCTGTGAACATTTACTTGTCTGTATAAACACTTTTACAAAAGGAAGACAAGTTCTTAATATACCTTAAGTACTTAAAGATTATATTTCCTATCTCTTTTCAAACATTAGGAACTTTAAGAAAATCCTTAAGGTATCTCTACAAAGGGATATAGATCATCCAGAGTCTGAAGGCTCTAAAATTTTGTAAAAACTTGATGAAAAATAGATCGTGACAACAGTAAACAAATTCATTGCAGCCAGTGTGCTGTTCATGATTATTAATTAGCTGGGACAAGTGAGACTAGAAATGCGAGGGCATCTGGTGCCTACTTTATGAGAGCGATCCGTCTCTTTACACCTCCACAGCCATTTTAGAATGTATACTGTCTTCCATTTTTATATAAATATCTCATATATGTGTGTCATGCTTATCAACTAGAGTCTGAATTCATACTGAGGACAAAATGTGTGGATGAGTGGTTGTAAATGACGGAGTCCTAATGGGTCTGCTCTCTCGCTTTCCTTTTCTTTTTTCCCTCTCTCCCTTCCTCCTCTCCTCCCCTCCCCTCTCCCTTCCCCGTCCCTCCCCTTCTCTCTCCTCCCCTCCCCTCCACTTCCTTTCCCTTCCCTTCCCTTCCTTTCTTCTTCCCTCCCTTCCTTTCTTTCCAAATCTTGCCATTTATCTTGGCTCTGGGCACATAGTAGGAAATTAGTAATGCTTACTGTCATGCCGCCAGTGAGTCATAGTGGCCTTGTGTTATTCTTGCACCCAACATATCTTCACACTTCCTACTCTTTCTTTTGATTACAGTGCTCAGATTTCCCTCTGGGCACCCTGGACTCCCACGCTCAGAACATGTGCTGTGTGTGGAATTGACTCTATCATCAAGTCTAGCCAATGAGAACATCGTATTCCCCTGACCACGGTGATTTTTTTTCCCAGGAATTATAGATGTTCCAGTTAGAGGTAATGGAATACAGGAAATCAGTGTAGCCAACAGAGCTATATGCTGGGTTCTGGATTTGAATCTGGGATTCAGTTGGATCTCCTGAAGGTCATTTTGCCCCTCAAGGGACTCTGAGATTATAGCCAACATGGGAGAAAGCAAGAGGAGATCTGAGAGAAGGAGCTGGACTGGATTCTGGAAACGTCTCTTGATGCCTTGAATCCAGCTCTGCCTGAAACCAACTGTTTCCCTAGATTTTTTTTTTTATTACAAGAGCCAACCCCTTTCATTATTTAAGCCTGTATGTGTTGGGTTTTATACCACCTGAGAACAAAAGTGTTTAAACCACAAGGTGCTTGAGAGAAAGGAAAAAGAGTAGATAGCATTTAGAGAAGCCTCTTAACTTCTTGAAAATCACACCAAACGGGCTACTCAATGCATATGTTGGCTTCTGTTTGAGCTGTCAAATGTGGAAGACGCAGGAAGAAAACCTGGTGTGAAATGAAATAATAATGACTAAGACTATGAAATTGCTGACCACATTCTGAAGGTCCTCTTCAGAGTCACTTCATGTGGCAATTTTCTGAGACACTTCTCTATTTTCACATCTCCGAGCCCTGAGCTGTAGCAATGAATCTTGCACCAATTAGCTATTAGGTCTGCTTTAGGTAACTTTACTTGACTCTGATGCTGGTTTCTCATCTCCAAAATGGCAGACTTGAATGAGACCAGTGATCCCCACAGTGTGATCCTAGGAGGCGAGTATCAGCCTTACTTGGGAACTTGTTTGAAATGTAGACTCTGGGGTGCCTGGGTGGCTCAGTCCGTTAAGCAACTAACTCTTGCTTTTGGCTCAGGTCATGATCTCAGGGTCCTGAGCCCAAGCCCCATGTCCCTGCCCAGTGGAGACTCTGCTTCCCTGCTCTCTCTCCCTCCCCCTGCTTGTGCTCTCTCTTTTTCTCTCTCTCTAAAATACATAAATAAATATTTAAAAAAAAGAAATGCAGATTCTAGAGCCCCATACTCAATCTTCTGAATCAGACATTTGAAGGGTGGGGCCAGACGATCTCTTTTTTGTTAGATGCCTGCCTCCCCCTGCCGCCGGGTTCAATGTGGATATATGCACAAGTTTGAAAACCACTGATCATCTTTAGAATACCTTCAAAGAAAAAAAATATGTGATCTTATCTATGACTCTGCCACACTTATAACTGAGAGGCAGAATTGTTAAGGGAAAAATAGGTGGAAGAGGTGCCTATAATTAACTTGGCTTTAAGTAAAGAAGTTCTATTCTCAGGGCCAGAGGTCTTTCCAGTGTAAGGGAGCTGGCCTGTTTCTCAGTCTCCCTGAATGGGGCAGGAAGAGATACCATGGCTAACTGATTCCAGATGTTGAGTCCTACCTGTGGCACCAGAAAGCAACAGGCAGGAAGTTTTATGCACTGAGGAACACTAATCGGCCCTACTGGGAAGATGCTGTCAGCTAAATTTCCTCTGCTCTTCGATTCCTTCACAGAACATCTGTTATAAGGAACTCCACGTAACGAAAGCCTGAGTCTCTTCCCTCTGGGGAATTTTCTTTAATGAGCGTCTTGTGGCTGTACCTCCACTGTGGGGTTTTGAAATGTGTTCCTCAAGTCAGTTACATCTTTATCCTGAATTCTAGGATTTGCTGGCGATTAGACCTCATAGTTGAGATTTTTCCTTCTAGGAGTTCACAAATCCAGCCCCACCCAGGAGGCCGACAGAGTCTCCAGTTGCCTAGAGAGCAATTAAGATCATGTAATCACTTATTTGATAAAAATAGTGAATCTTGGCTGTAGTGATTACACACACTTAGATAGCCCTTACGAGGTACAGATGCTCTTTAGCATATACTAACTCATTTAATTCTCACACACTCTGCGAGAGAAGTGCTGGTATCTTCCCTAATTATACGTGAAAAGGCTGCCGAAAAGAGATTGTCATTCAACTAGAAACTGGCAGAGACCTATTCAAACCAAGAGAAGGAAGCCTGGTTCTGAGGCACGGTGCTATCTCACTTGAAGCACCCTCCCCTGGGGGCTCACATCCTCTCTCACAGAGCTAGCACAGATTCGTAGGCTCCACTAGTCAACACGGGTCTGAAGATGGGGCGTGACTCTAATGTTGGGTCAAATAGAGTTCCAAGGGGACTGTTTGGGTGAGATACCAGGTGTTCAAAACCTGTTGCCAATGAACAGGAGAATTCCCCTCCATGAACTTCATGACCCGTGCATTTAAAGTTGGCATTCTTATGAGAGGGGGAAGAATTCATTTAAAACAGGTATTTTTGCAGCCTTACAAAGAGGCATCCAGCAAAAGCAGGATTATGTAGTCTGTACTCTGAATAGATAGCAAAACCTGACCAGTTGGATGATCCTTTCCCAGCAAGGATAGAAGTACTCACTTGCACACTAAGTATTTGACCAACTTCTTTCCCATTTGCCTATGAGTTTCTAAGATGAACTCTAATTAGATGAAAGGAATATTGAAATAACCTCTATTTATTTATTTAGGAGAAAAGACTCATTTCACTTTTCTGAAAATATTTCTCTTTCTGAACTTCTAACACTCCAGTGACATGTATTAGCATTTACGCTTCTTACTTTGGCTTATAATAGAAAATGTAAGTTTTCTGATCTGTTTTGCTGTCACAGAGGTATGAAACANCTTTTGTATAGGTATGAAACAGAAAATCTCATTAGAACTTGTTCAGATACATTTACCTAAAACATTAGTGTATAACAGTGGTGTCGTTAGTGCTAGTAGTAATTAGTGCTAATTACTAAGTTGTCCTTTCTTTGGGCCTATATTAAAACTGAATTCTTTGTTGTAATGACCTCTGTATCCCAAGGGAAATGAATAGATGTGATCTTCTGATTGTACATAATTTCCACTCTTATAAGGAGACACTTAATTTGTCTAATAGTGTTAATTTCCAAAAATTAAAAAAAACTATATTAAAAGAAAGAGAGCAAGGAAGCCTATATTTATAAAAGAAGAATGAATGAATGAATCCTTTCTCCCTACATTAAAAAAAATTTCCATGAACATCAATTAAAATATATTAAATAATTAAATAAAATAAAATAAATAAATAAAAATATTAAAAATACAGTGATCAGATGAGGACATTTATCCACAAGTGGAATACTGGAGAACCCAGGAGTGTGAACAGTGTGAGTGTGTAAGAGAATCACTCCCTGGAGCAGTCACAGGAATGACCATCCATGTCCTCAGAGCCACTGGGAAGGAGGAGCACTTGCCTCTCGGAGTCTGCATTAGGAGCCTCAGCCACACAAAAAGGCTCGAATCTTGCTCACACAGTGGACTCTATAAAGGCTCAAATGAACATGTCTCTTAAATCGTGCATCGGTTAAGCACAGACGCTACAGTATCTGTCCAACTATCTGAATTTTAACTTAACCACTACCCGCCATGCCCAGCACGTCCATGTACGGATGGAGTGATCTCAAGGAAGTTACCCCCTCTCTAAACCTCAATTTGTTAAGGGGGTTCACAATCCCATCACCACCCTCCATGATTTTCATAGGGGACAAAGTATGTGTGCACACAGAAGACCAGGTGGCACAGAAGTAGGCACTTGACCATTTGTTTGAAGAATATAAAATATGATCTATAATAAGCATAAAATATATATAATCTATCACTATTTAGGTTGAAAATTAAACCTGCCCCTAAGCATCTAAATTTTTATTTTCCTTGATGATTCTAACAACTGCCCTTTAAAACTAAATGTAAGGAAACAGCAGACTGGTTGTGGTATATTAAATTATAAGTGAGGACTAATTTGAGGATCAAAGGTGCTCTTTGGGGGATATCACTCAACTGGTAGGAAAAGCATTAGCTGTCTCCCTCTGTCTCATGTACTTGTACTCTCTGTCTTGGAAATATCCTTCCCCACAGTTTCAGAATCTTGATGTTTAATTTAACACAAAGGTCTTTGAGAAGCACAACAGGGGGTTGTTCCTGGTAGTTCTGGCATTGAGGAAATTGAAATGTACATGTTTTTTCTCATTTATCAAAGACAGGCAAGAATCTAAACTGACATTTTGTATCAAATGAATTATGAACTGTGTACTTTGTACCTAAGGGAACAACTAAATTAGAGTTTGGGATAAAAAAGAGAGAGAGACAAAAATAGGTTTTTAATAAAACATACAATAATTTCTGTTACTCTGTCTGATGGTGACATGGCCAAACAGTCTTATTTTGTAATAAGTGAATGTAATAAGTGGTGAATGTAATAAGTGGTGAATGGATGTAGGCTACTCTGAAATTGGCAAGATTTAAATATATTTGAGAGATTTTCTCAGAAAGGATTAGACTAAATTTCTTCTCATGTAGCTAGACATTATGAACAGTGAAACATTCTTGATAATCTAAAGTTAACTTCCACCTTTTTGTCAATGCTCTTTCTTAGGAAAAAAAATAACATTTGCAAGTTCTTCATCCAGAAAAAATATAAGATTAAAAGTTGCTTGAGGAAAAAAATATAGTATACAAGATAAGAATAACATGGAAGAAAGTACTGTATCCCGTATCTCCTCTATTTATCTGTAACCTCCGCGCACATCTGTAACACTCACACACAAGCAAATTATCCTAGTGATTAAGAGCATGGATTCTAAAATCAACCAGATTGGGTTCAAAACTAAATTTCTCCTCTTACTGGCTATATTACCTTAAATGAGTGATGCAATCATACTTTCCCTCAGGTTTTTCTTTCCATAAAATGGGAGAGATAGTAGTCATAAGGTTAACATTGAGAGAATTAAGTATGATAAATGCTTTCGAAGAATGTAACACAATGCTGGACACACAATAATTGTGTATCATATTGCAAACTTATATCCTTCCCATTGCATATAAGAAGATGGAATAGCAACAAATTAGCCTCCCACTTTTCATTGGCTACTGATTCCTGATACACAGGAAGCATTTGAATTAAACTTTTAAGGGATGGAGGATCTTTTCATGTCTGTGCAATATACCCAATAATCATTTTTTAAATTACTAATTGAAGATTCTTGGGAATTAGGGATGACCCATGCTTTCTTCTTCTAGGCAAGGCTGTGTTTTGATTACTATGTTATTGGTCAGAAGTAATAGATATTCTAATTTGTACTATGTATAAATTAAGGAAATATTATTAATATTAATAATTTGTTTCTATTTCTGAATTTCCTCCAAGTTTATAAGCCTAAAATCAACAAATTCCCTTCATATTAATGCCTTATACTTTCTGACACGAGTGCTACACTAGATAGCAATTGTGCAGCTAAATTACTGAAACAAATAACTCACTAAGATCCTGACTACAGATTTTCATCACATAAACCCATGACCTAGTTATTAATCATTATTGTGGTCAAATGAGTATCCGGTTCTTTTTTTGTCCCAGGGGTACATGTTTGTGAATCATCAGGCTTACACCTTTCACAGCACTCACCATAGCACAGACCCTCCCCAATGTCCATAACCCATCCACCCTATCCCTACCCTCCCACCCCCCAGTAACCCTCAGTTTGTTTCGTGAGATTAAGAGTCTCTTATGGTTTGTGTCCTTCCCCATCCCATCTTGTTTCATTATTTTTCCCTCCCTACCCCCCACGACCCC
>LNAC01000548.1:419175-444175 GCA_002007465.1 Ailurus styani
CTGCCCCTCAAGTTCCTCATATCAGAGAGATCATATGATAATTGTCTTTCTCTGATGGACTTATTTCGCTTAGTGTAATACCCTCTAGTTCCACAGTATCAATTTTTTATTCTCAAATTTTCTATTACTTTAAGAGCTGAAATCAGTTCTTAGAAGTCTTTCAGGGTTTTTTACCTGGATGATGACTATTATTTTCTTCTCCCTAACAGAGAAGGTGAAATGAATGTCCTATTGAGGTAAGGGATGCCCCACACAGAATCTCAGTGTTTTAAGACTAGATCTAGTTATTAGTTGAGTAATTAATTAATCAACTTGAATATTAGCTCCAATCCCATTGTTAGGATGACTTTTATAAGCAATCCCCTCTTGTTCTTTCATTAAATGACTAAAATTTTGTCAGCTATTCAAAGATCACTTAACTTCTGCGTTCTTGATATCCTAAAATAGTAGATTTGGTGGCACTTTAAGAAAGGGTACTGATTTTAATTGTAAAATGCAATAGTTTGTTTTCTTAACTACCTAATTTTTTAAACTATTGTTCTTCTTGGACACATTCAAGAAGAGAACATTCAAGATAATATTTTATGCACTCTTTCTAAAGAGAGTGGCTTTGACGTAGCTTGCATTTACTCATTGTTAAAATTGTTTATTAACCTTGCTAAGCGCATCTATTTTTAATTTTACAAAAGTGAGATTCTTCAGAGAATTATTTTAAATGAAGTGAATGAACAGTATTTTAACTAAAAATAAGATAGACTTAATCCATTAATATTTTTGTTGTATGTATTTTAAAATACTTTTTTAATTGAAGGTATATTCTATACAAAGGACTCAATCAGATTCTCAGGGAAAAAGAATTTAATCTATGCTGCCTGGAAACTAATTTGGATGAATATGATGGTATTCAAAATAATAGGAATACTTAGGAATACTCTTAGGAATATTAAGAGGAATTCAAATGTCACAAGCAAGGGCTTAACTAGAGTGTCTAAATCTAGGATATCTACAAGGGAAAAGAATAAAATTTGGTTGGTGGTTTGAGACGTAACAAAAAAAAAATATTCTTCTGGGCATTATGACCACCAACTTCAGGGCTTCTAATTAGTCTGACAAAGTGACAGTTCCACATTCTAGTTGAACAAATAATGTATCTAATGAAATTCAAAATCCCTATTTTTCTTTGAGCACAACGAGCTACATCATTCACAGCTTTGGGGTATTTCAAAATTAACAGAGTATGATTTCAGTCTGTCTGATGTTTCCTGGTTAACAAATTCACTGGAACTGTCTTGCAGAGTAATTTTAAGCAACACTTTAATCTTAAACCACAAAGGGAGGTGGAGTTGGAGGTACCTTGCCTTGGTCCTATGGATGCTAATGTGAAGCGGAATCTTTTGTTTCTCAAAATGGTCAATAGCAATTAGTATTCAGTGGTGTCTTTTTATTCTGGTGCCCTTGACCCACCTCCGCCACCCCTTTCTATATTACTCCTATTATAAACTGTAACTGGGGATATCCTGGCTTCTTTTCCATTCTAATTAAAGTGTTCTTAGTGAACAGGGGGACCACTTTTCATTTCCTGAAGAACAATTACTTGAGCTAGGTGAGATCTGCCATTTGGGTTTCATATAACTTTTGACAAATATTTGCACCAATTTTGACTGATGTGTTCTCACACCAGTGAAATGTTGGTGAGATTTTGGATTTACCTCGAAAAGGTAGACCCAAATGAGTCAGTGAAAGACCAAAGACAAATGTCATACCATCTTCAGGTTTTATTCAATAATGTACTCTAAGATATTTTATTTTGTCACTGAGCTGAGAGGTAAATGATGGTTTTTTTTTTTTTTTTTACAAAAATTTCTTTTATACATACACTTTCTTAGGGCTTTTGTCTCAAATACTCCTCTTCTATAGTGGTAACAACCTTGAGAAAATGACATCCTTTCTTGAGTTTGGGTCTATAATGCCTATAGCCATTGTTATGCATCTTATTTTTCTGTTTTTCTCTGGAGACCTTTCTGGGAGCTTTCAGAAACAAGGGTGCTTTGACAAATAAAAGAAGAAAAAAATCCTGATCAAAAAAGAGAGAGACTGAGACAAAGAAGGACAGACATAGTTTCTCAAAGTGTCTACCTCCAAATAGACCTCTCAAGATTTAAGTGACATAGTTATTTAAACAACAACAACAACAAAAAGCCTTCAAAAATGTTTTACTTCCTTTTGAACCTCCTAGCTCTATTTCTCCGCTCCTCGAAGCGATATCCAGACTCCAACTTGGCTCTTTAGACTCCTGTGAGGCAGATGGGGAAGAGGGTAGTCATGCTCTGCCGCTGAGAAGGGTCAAGGTTTTGGTGGGCCAGGTTACTATAAAAGGTGTTGTTTAAAATAACAATAGGAAGCTTAGGTTTTAGAGACCAGTTGCTGGATTCAGACAGCAGCTCGACTACCTATTAGCTCTATGGCTTATGTAAATTACATATCTATGATTTACTGCTATGGTCTCAATATTCGTGTCTTCCCAAAATTCATATGTTGAAACCTAACACCCAATGTGATGATATTAAGAGGTAGGAGCTGGGGGGGGGGTGATTAGATCATGAGGATGCAGCCCCTATGAATGAGATTAATCCTTTCAAAAAGAGGCCTTGTCCCCTCACACCACGTGAAGACACAGCAAGAAGGTACCATCACGAGTCAGGAAGTGGGCTCTCCCTAGACACTGAATCTGCTGGGTACTTGATCATGGTCTTCCCATCCTCTGCAAGAAATAGACTTTTGTTTATTATATTCTATCCAATTTATGGTATTTTATTATAGCAGCCCCAAACAGTCTAAAATGTTGCCTAGGCCTCCTTTGACCGACCCCACTTCACACATGGGATTATTATGAAGATTAACTGTGATAATTTGTATAAGGCCTTTAGTTCAGTGCCTGGCATACAGTAAATGCTTAAAATTAACTTTACCATTTTAATATGTTTATCTTGAATATCAAGATGTTAGCATCTTCTTTCTATAAGGCAGTTAACCAAAGACATTAAAGTCGTCAATTTGTTAAAAACCCTTAATATAATAAAATCAAAATCTTTACCAACACTTTGAATGTTGTTCAACTTTCCTCCATCCAAAAAACATTTACTGAGCTCTTTCTAGTTGCCACGAATAATCCTGGTTCCTGGGCTAGAGAGATTTCTAGAGCAGATATAGTGCATTTCCCCATGAGACTGGAGGCTATGGCTGCCATTTTGTTAGTGCTTATAATTGCATTGACTGCATGTTCTGGATGATACTTGGAAATCTCCAGGAAATACTGAAATGACTCAGGACTTGATTTTACTTTACTGGGGAGGGGTGAGGAGGTGGTTGCTAATAAACTAATAATAGGTGTTTATAAACAATGATGCAAGACAACTATGTGAATATTGTTAGGGTTGAATGTTCTGTGTGTGTGTGTGTGTGTGTGTGTGTGTGTGTGTGTGTTTAAGATTTTATTTATTTATTTAAGAGAGAGAGAAAGAGAGAGGGGAAGAGCACGAGCCTGGGGGGGAGGGGCAGAGGAAAAGGGAGAAGCAGGGATCTATGCAGGGAGCCCAATGCTGGACTCAGTCCCAGGACCCTGGGATCATGACCAGAGCTGAAGGCAGACATTCAACTGACTGAGCCACCCCGGCACCTCAACTGACTGTTACTTTTAAGTACAGAGTTGTATCTTATTTATTTGATGGGGTATTATAAGTAGTTATTTTTAGAATTCAGAAAAATTAGTTGATTTACTGCCATTCTCTTATTTTGTAAAACTGCAATTTTTTTCATTAAATAATGAGGATCCATTTTAAACCCATTTCCTTAAGTATACATTCCCAGAAAATGAAAACTTGGGGAAAAAGAATAACCTAAAAATAAATTTTTAAAATAAAATAGTAAAAAAAATTGAAGGCTCTTAAAATAATTTAAAACTTTGTCTATTGGTAACTCATATTTCATTTTTGGTTGTACCTTACCTCTCATGCATCTCAGAAATGAATCTGGTGATTGACAGCAATAGCTAAACTCAGCCTAGATTTTGTAGTATAAAATTTTCTGATCCTTTTGCTTCATTATTTAGCCTTGTTTTCTTGTGTGTTTTTTTTAAGTGTTTTAAAATTATTTTGGGAATTAGGCAGGTGAATAATTATAAAATCTATGAGTAGTTTTTTTCTCCTCTCTTTTTTGGACTCTAATGACATGAATGTTTATTCTTTATCAACCTGCATAAGAATGACCTACATTAGGTAAGTCTAAAGAAACCAAATAGCTGGAAATGTTAAGTAACTGGATTATTTTTTTAATATCCTGCACTCACCTTTTATGAAAAAAAATCAAATCAAGATGTGTAAGTGACATAAATCTCTTTATTACTTTCAGAACCCAATCCAGTCAACTCAGCAGACATTACAGGATCCAGCATCTTTCCTCCCCCCACCCCAAAATGTCTTACGAAACTAAACTGTATAATGTCCTTTCTCTGCTTTAAAAAATTAATAGAAATCAAAGATTTTCTGTCTTCTTAATATAATTTTCACCCTCCTTACCTGGCCTACAATCCTCTCCAATAGAGAGCATGCCACCTTCTTTGAGTTCCTCAAACAGTAAGTTCTATGTCTCTATCACCTTACAAATGCTGGTCCACTAATTCAGCAGAATCTTAGTCTTTCAGTGGGTCCTCGTTTAAATACCACTTCCTTAGAGAAGCTTTGCCCTTTCAACCAGTGTCAAGTCAGGCTCCTCTAATAACCCCTGACAGCATAATGTTCTCCTTCTACGCACTTTGTGCATCTTTAACCACAGACTGTTTTATATTTGTTCAATGCCAGACTTCCTCCATTTGACAATATTCTCATGCCCATAATGGTGGAAACCATGGCTATTGTGTTCTTTCTTATGTACCCAGCACCCAGGACCATGTTGGCAAGGGAGGAAAGAGAAAGGATAGATACATTTTTCAGGAAATATAAAAATGACAATACAATTTTATCATAAATTTTTTAATCCTCCTGTACTCCCAATATTGAGAGCTTGGAAACTACATAGTTAACAGGAAATAGGATGGAGTTTTGAATCAAAATAAAAACATTTGAGTCTCAGCCTGGCACTTCAAGCAATCATAAGGGACTGTAAAAGTAATGCCATACCCTCACCATTTAATTCATGGTATGATTATAGGATCAAGTGAGAAAACGCAGGTGCATTTAAGTGTTAATTGTTATTGTTGTTATGTTTTGAAATAAAAATTTAAGAGCTTTCTGAATTAGTCAAAATATAATATTTCATATTATTTTAATATATGCTAATGGATTTAGTGTAGTTTTCTACGCCTTTGAAAATTTCTCTATCACCAGAGCATCTCAATAAGTTCTCCTCTCCTCACATTTAAACTTTACTTCCATAAATTAAAACAAGATAAACTTTATTTCCAGACAACATGACTCCCAGCCTAAACTTAACTCCCCTTATATGAAGAATGGTATGGCTAAAAGCACAGTCTCTGGATTTAAATCAATCAGGGATATCTGAGATCTCTAAATCTATATTTATCTATAAAATGGGGAAATAATCAGAAGGATATTTTGAGTATTACAAGATAATGTATGTGAAATAGTAATATCTAAATTGGTGAATGTTAATTACAAATGAAAAATATATTTTTAAAAATATTTATCTAGTCTTTTTGACTAAAATGTAATGAGATCTTCAGTTTTATGGCTCACCTGATGAAGTAAAAATCAGTTACTAAGCTGATCAAAATTAAGATGTCTGTGCAGTTCAAGATCTTCAATGGGTATCATCAGAACATGCCTTTTCTAAATGTAGAGTGTAGGATCAGATTTTGTTCTTTCATCAATATGATCGTTACTGCAAACAATGTGTTTAGAGAGATCTCACTGTGCAGACTTCAAGGATGGGGAAGAAAATTACAAAGAGAAACAATTAAATCGTAATGTACATTCCTTGTCCTTAAGTAGCTTTCAATAAACCATAAACATACAAATTTCCCAAACATATTTAATTTCTATCATATTTGCAATCTTTGCTGGGGTGTGGGCTGGAGAGTCATCAGTTGGACTGTTTCAGCCATTAAGTAGTTACAAACTGAGCTAGATTTGCTTGTGAGGCACTTGTGATGTTGACTTCAAAATACTGTCCTATTTCCATAAAATAAAAATTTATAACTACAATGTGTCTTTGGTGATTAAAAAATCATCCAGCAACGTGTGTTTTTCATGACATTAAGTGACTCAGTGACCCTTAAGGAGAGATTTTGGAATAAACTATGAGGGTGTTCATGGTGTGAGTAACAGACATGGCAGAACCATGTGTCAGATATTGAGGGAAGTTCAAGATCATAACAGTAGCAAACACTTATTATAATGTTTAGAGTGTATACCTTATTGTATTATGTATATATTACATTAACTCACTTAATCCTCACAAACCAGTCCTATGAAGTATGTATTATTTTATCCTTATTTTTGGATGAGAAAATTGAGATACAGAGAGGTTTAAGGTACTTACTCAACAGCAAAAAGCAGAATCAGGATTTGAATCCAGGTCTTCTGGATCTTAACCAATGCACAGACTTCTGTTCTATGATTTAGCTAATATAAACTAAATAAAAACATTTCAAGAAATTGGTAATAAGTGATCTAAGTAAAACCTTTTTTAAGTGCTAACTGGGCTTAAGTAAGAGAGGAAAATGTCTATAATATTCAGGACTATCTGATGTAATAAAAAGCTTATTGAAAATTAAAGATATTTTAATTGAGGAAAATACATGAACAGGCATGTTAGAAACTAAGAAAAACTAAATAGCCAGTAAGTGTGTTTTTAATACTTTAATCACAGTCAATTTTTTTACTTTAATTAATATTTATCTATCTAGCCCCAAATACTCCCATGAACTCCAGGCCCATATAGCCAACTGCCTTATAAAGATATAGTGGACCCTGTTGGTAGGAATGCATATTGCTGCAGCCACTGTGGAAAACAGTATGGAGGTTCCTTAAAAAATTAAAAATAGAAATGTCATCTGATCCAGTAATTCCACTACTGGATATTTACCCAAAGAAAATGAGAACACTGATTTGAAAAGCTTTATTCACCCTGTGTTTATTGCAGCATTATTTATAATAGCAAAGTTATGGAAGCAACCCAACTGTCCATCCATAGATGAATAAATAAAGAAAATGGATGGAATATTACTCAGCCACGAAAAAGAATGAAAGGTTGTCATTTGTAACAACATAGATGGACCTAGGGGATATAATGCTAAGTGAAATAAGTCAGACAGAGAAGGACAAATGTCATTTCACTCCTAAGTGGAATTTAAGAAACAAAAATGAATAAGCAAAGAAAAAAGGGGACAAACAATAGAGTTTTAAATACTGAGAACAAACTGGTGGTTGCTGGAGGGGAGGTGGGTAGGAGGATGGGTGAAACAGATAAAGGGAATCAACTTCCAGTTACAAAATAAGTAAGTCATAGAGATGAAAAGTACAGCATAAGGAATATAGCCAAAAAGACTGGAATAATGTTGTTTGGTGAGAGATGATCACTATACTCATCGTGGTGAGCTCTGAGTAATGTATAGAATTGTTGAGTCATTGTGTTGTACATTGTGAACTAATATAACACTGTTGTTAATTATATATATAATATAATCAATATATACAGGCATTTTAGAACCAATCAAATTCTTGGTCTATCAATATCAGCTTTTTTAAGTGAATATTTCATATCTGTAAAAATATCACCTGCAGTTATTTTGTAAACTCATATTACCAAAAAATGCATACACTCAATGGTATAGAGTTTTCACCATATATTGAAACCAAAGTTTACTAAATAATTTATTTAACATATTCAGCTTAATCATTTCCAATTTCAAAAAATTATGCTTAAATATACTTGTATAGAAGAAAGACAGGAGAAATAGTCTATAATAGTGTAAGAATGGTTGTCTCTGGGTAATGTAATTATGGATAATTAGTTTCTTCATTTGGTAATTTTCAAGTTTTCTATCATGACCATATATTATTTTTTTAGTTAAAAATACATACTTTAAAAGAGGGTTGTGTTTAGCTCTGAAGAAACTAAATTTTAGCATTTGTTTAATATTACTTTGATAAGCAATACTAAATTTATAAAATTTCATAAGTGCTCTAGTGGTTACATAAAGAAATTAAAATAAGTTTTCTGCTTTCAAGTGATTTATATTACCATTATTTTGGTGTTATGGGGAAAAGCAATGGCTGGACCTTGGAACCAACAGATGTATGAAGCCATAGGCTGCCACTTATTATCATAGACTTCAGACACGTTGCTTTACCTTTCCAACCTCAGTTTGCACATCTGTGGAGTGGGGCATTGAGAGAAATAATTGATAAAGTGAATGTATTATAAATTAGTATTTCAGATCTAATTTGATATTGCTGCGTTAGTACGCTCCAAGCAATTAATCTTTTATGTTAAAAAATTTTATTTATTTCCAGGTAACTGAGTCTTTATTTGTAAATGGATAATATGGTTGGATCCTAACAATTATTGGGTCATAGGGGAGAGATATTTTTCTGCAGATCTTACCCTTTATCAACAACTCCATCTATCCAACCATTCATTCATCCATACATACATTTTTATAGGACATTTTCTGTAAAAGAAACACTGTCCTGGGCACTACAGTATCCCTTAAATACTTTGCTTCTTTAATAACATTCCTCTCAGATTCCATGTTGGATAATGATTGATCTGGCATTTTTATCTATCCAAATGATCATTTTGAATCAACTATACAGCCAATCTGAATAACATTGATGAACTCCAATATTAAGCAAGCCAAAAATTCTTCATGAATTTTTAGCAACTTCCCTTGAGGGAAGGAAAGTCATCATTTCCCTATGATCTACTCTGATCAGAATGCACAAAGAGTGCTCAGTTTAAGTATAAGGCTTCATACTTTTGAAGATACATTATCAAACTGGAACACATCCAAGTCAAGTACCAAGGCTAGATAGTGGTTGAGGCACTCTGGAAGCTAGTTGGAAGACGCAGAGATGTTTAACCTTTTGAAATGGAGAAATTTAGTGGAGAAGAAGACAACCCCTTATAAAAATGCCTGAAGTTTTATTCCATGATGGTAGTAAAAGCTTCTTCTCAGGAATTAGTACAACCAAGATAAGGACCTAACGAGTACCGTATTAACATGGCCAGCCATATGCACCCACTGTCCATGATAACCCCAATTTACACCTGTTGCAGCTGAATTAACCCCGTTAATTATTTAGAGTACCTTGTTTCACTCTCAGCTGTCCTGGTGTGGGATTTATTTACCCTAAGTTTTATAGAGGTGATACAGTGTTTAATTCTCTATCAGAAGGAGCTTACCAGCACTAAACACTGTCCAATAATGTAATGAGGCACCTTACAGAGCAACTATTTTCCTCTTACTGGTAATGAATACACAGAGGCCTGAATGTCACCTGTCTGGGATGTTTCAGGCAAGAATCCCTTATTTGGTGGTGGCTTTTAAGCTAAATGCACTCCAGATTTAAAATCCTATTGTTTTATTTATAATTTTTTATGGTCAAAGTTAAATTCCATGGCATATGTATTGATAACATTTAATTTTTTAAATTTATTTTTCTTACTAACATGAAGACCTCACCATTTTGTATTTCATTAAATTTCTGTGGGCTTTGACTAATTTCTGAGAACTAGCAAATTCACATAGGTAATTCTATGTCAGGTTCCTTGTGGATAACAAGGAGACAGAGGCCCTGCTCTGATAAGTAAGACCAGGAAAGAAGTGTTTAAGTATATGAGTTGGACAGAATATAAACCCAATCTTTACTAAAGCTAATGTATTTAACATTGTTAATGGTTTGCTTTTATACTTATTTAATAAATTTAATTTTTTAAGGATTTATTGATTTATTTGAGAGAGAGAAAGAGCACGTGCACACATGAGCAGAAAGAGAGGTAGAGGGAGAGAGAATCTCAAGCAGATCCATGCTGAGCAGGGAGCCAGATGTGAAGCTCAGTCTCACAACCTTGAGATCATGACCTGAGCTGAAGAGAATCAGTTGGTAAACTGACTGAGCCACCCAGGCACCCCCGTAAATATAATATTTATTTTCTAGTATTGGCCACCTGCTGTAACAATCTGCTTTGTGGCATAGAACTCGGAGCACTGTCTCTGAATGTCAAGTCCCAGTTCAAGTCCTCACTCTGCCAGTAACTTTTGTGATTTGAGATAAAAGATGTAACCTCTCTGAGTTTCAGTTTCTCTATCTAGACTACAAAGCGATAACACTACAATTTTATAGTGTAATTCTTAGGACTAGAAATAATTATGTTAAAAAAAAAAGCCTGGCACAGAGAATGTATTCAAAAGTTAGAGATTATGAGAGACTGTTTCACAAACAGTAAATCTATTTTAACCCACTTGCCACTATTTAATGCTGCTCTACTTATACATCCTTGTGCTCAAGGTTGACTGTCCATTTGTTAGCACATCTGCATATTCCTCATAATTAATATCTTTTTTAATGACATATGGTTTAGTGACTGGAAATTGAGTCTTGCCTTCTGTTTTCAATTTGTTTATGACTCAACGACTCAATGTATGTGTCTGAACTTTAATTTTCCATTCTGGAAACTAGAATCTAAAATCCTTGCTCATATGTAGCTATTTCAGAAAATGAGAGAAAATGTGTAATCCAAGGATTTTGAGTATGTGCCAGGCTATTCATCGGTGCAGCCAGGATGCATGTAGATAAAAGGCCTTGTATGATAACAGGGAAATCTAAATGAGGATTCCAACAGTCTAGCCTCTGAAGTGGGGAGGGGGGGTAGTCTGAGCGAGGCTGGAGTCAGATTCCAAGTGAAGCCAGGAAGAAACGGCTTGGAAGGAGCATGGGCAGAGTTGATGGTGTCGTAGGCCCTGGAATCAGGCTGAGGACATAATTATATACCCCACAGGAGTCATTTCACACAGTCCCCATGGCAGTGCCCCCTTCAAGGACTGTCCCTCTGAAAGACAAAGTCCTGTGCACATTTGGATGTGAGTTTCTGACTTCTGAACCCCCCTGAAGCATTTATACCTCTTTTTTTTTAAAGATTTTATTTATTTATTTGACACAGACAGAGAGAGAGATCAGATCACAGGTAGGCAGAGAGGCAGGCAGAGAGAAAGGAGGAAGCAGGCTCCCCACTGAGCAGGGAGCCCGATGCGGGCCTCGATCCCAGGACCCTGAGATCATGACCTGAGCCGAAAGCAAAGGTTTTAACCCACTGAGCCACCCAGGCGCCCGCATTTATACCTCTTTTATGCTGTGTACACATTCTGTGTTATAGTTACAGAGTCATGTCTTATCTCTCTACTAAATATAAAGTAGATGGTCTAAACCCCTCTTTCCCTCTACTCTGCCCTTTCCCTCCCCCTAGCAAAGAATCTTGTGCAGAATGGCATTCAATCTATTACAGATTTTAATTTAATACAAACTATCATAGGCTTCTTCAATACCTTAATGCAGTATTTTATTCCAATATTTTATTTATTTTTTATAAAGATTTATTTATTCATTAGAGGGAGCAGGCACATGCAAGCAGGGGGAGGAACCGAAGGGGAGGGAGAGAGAGAAAGAAAATTTCCAGCAGACTCCCCGCGAAGCGTGGAGCTGGACTAGATCTCAAAACCCTGAGATCATGATCTGAGCTGAAATTGAGAGCCAGTTGTTTAACGGACTGAGCTTTCCACAAGCCCCTATTCTGATATTTTAAATGCACACACATACTCACACAAACACACTGCAGTAGTAACAAGTTGGCGGGCTGTCCTGAGAAGTGGGTGCATATGAGAAGCGCATTGAATTCGTTTTCTTCCCAAAAGTTTCCTCTTTTGGCCACTATAGCCTTGATAGTCACCAGTCACATGGAAAAAAGAAAAACACCCTCTGCTTTTGCTTTTTAGAACTCTCCTCAGGGATCTGTAACTTTGTAAGGAGCAAAAGTTTAGGGCATTCTGTTTGTTTGGGGTATTTTTTTTTTTTTTAGATAGGAAAGAATCCAAAAGTACACATCATTTAAAAGTTAAATAAAATCATACATTTAAAAGATTATAGAATCTAGATCTATTTAATTTACAGCTAAATGTGTTGTATTCATTCTGCCTTCCAAAAAAGGTTAAATTTAAAATTTTATTAAAAACTCCCTTCCTTTGAATTTATAGATTGGGGTAGCTGTTTTATCCACTTGCTGCGTAGAATTAGTATTTACTGGACAAGATGTGTTGATTCAGGAGGTTGTCTGTGGAGTGCTTGCCCCGTGAGGGTCATATTAAACTCGAGAGAAGCTTTTTGAGCAACATAGCATCTTGGAGACAATATATCAAGCTGATAGATACACGGCTCTTCTGTTAAGAAACCGGGGGTGAAATTATGGCTGGCTCCCAGTTATTGCTTTGGTGCTAAGGAGCCTCTAAGGAATAGGTCTAGGATAAAAGGGGTTAACCAGAGGGGAAAGAAAGGTTTCCAGAATTCAGTGTTGCTAGAAGCATGAAAAATGAATAGTTATATGTAAATAATTTAAGATGATCACTCTGTTTGGAAATATTTTGCAATTTTATATAATCAGAGTGTGACCAATTTAATGGGGCACATTTTTACTGTTGTTCTTATCACTCAGAAAAGACCCTAAGACACTGTGTTATTGTCATGGAGCCTACTTGGGGGCACTCCTACATTCTATCCTAAGAGCATGATCATGCAGTTCTAAACATGTGAATGGATTTTTGTGTATGTATTTAGAACTCCAATTTTTTCATGTTGATGACTTATCAGAACTGATTGTTTTCCAAATCTGGACTGTTGATGATATGATATTCCTTGACGCAGAAAAATTAGACAAGAAAATAGTCCAAAGAGAGGCACGATCTTATGTGTCCTACATCATACACAATTTTGTACTTTACTTTTTGCCCATGACTTTTTGATATTATGTCCGTTTATTATAAATCAATTAAAAACATGGAGCATATAAGAAATAATGATTGTTAAAACTATATGTGTTCACAGATGAATGATCGGTTAGCAAGTCTATACAGAGGATTATGGCATAAGTGGCCCTGGACAGAAATCCTACTGCATTTCAGGCATGCCACCCTCCTATTAACTGGGGGAGCAAGTTCATACCATTCCATGTCTCTGAAAGCATCCGGTTCACCCTCACACTTTAGCACTGAGCTGATGCCTTTGCTTTTGTTTTGCTCACTGAGAAAATGGACACCGTCAGAAATGGTCTGTTTTTCCATCATGAAATCTACCTCTCTCCACATCAGTCTCTGAATTCACTTCTGCACAATGGGTGTACCATCCCCACTCTGGTCAATGGCCATGGTGCCCTGCTGGCTTGCTTGCCTCTCCCACACAAGGAATTATCTCTGGCAGTTACTCTTCCTTCTGCTACATTATCACTTCCCCACATCTCTTCTGGACCTTTCCAATAGGTATGCATACACTATAGCATCTCCCAGTTTTTAGAACACCTTCCTTTAATACCAGAAGCTTCTCTAAATGCTGCCCCATTTTCTACTCCCCTCAAGAACAAAATCCTTCAGACGAGTTGCCTGTGCTCACTATCCCCTCCTTCCCTCTGCACCGTCTCCTGTCACACTGCCGTGCCTGCCACTGCACTGCATCTATTCTTGACACTGTCACCAAACCCCTCCACTGGGCCGAATGCAAAATACAATTCTCTTTCCTTAACCTCTCAGCACGTTTGAGAGTTGATCAGCCCTTCCTTTTTGATGTGCTTTTTTGACTTGACTTCCAGGCCACACCTTCTCTAGGATTTTTTCCTCTCTCACTGAGCGCTCTTTTATGCCTCCTTTGTGGTAGAAGATTCCTCCTGCCCTCAAAATGCTGGTGGACTTAATGGCTCAGTAAACAGATGTCTTCTGCACTCATTCCATCTACACTCACCCCCTGGGTTATTTCAGTAAGGTTCAGCCACTAAATACCACACACACCTTCATCCCCAACTCCTATCCTGATTCATACTTAGAGCTTTTCCTGGCTGTCCCTCCTAGAGATGTGTGTATGCCTCTTCAGCGTAACATGAACAAAACAGAATTCCTGATCTCCCCCATAACTAATCCCTCCCCTCAGCATTCTTCGGCTCAGCAATGGCGCCACCATTCACCTGGGAGGTTAGATTCCACACAATGACATCATTTTTAACTCCCTTATTTTCTCTTGAACACTCACTTGAACCGCAGAATATATCACCGCCTCTGCTGCTGTCACTCGAATCCATGCTGTTGTCGTCCTTTACCTGGGTTGCTATAATAGTCATTTCCCAATGTCTACCCTTGTCCCCAGCCCTCCATGAGCATGGAGTAGCCTTTATAGGTTCCAAATCACACCAGGTCCTTTATTAAAACCTGGCAATAGCCCCCAAATCCATTTCAAATGGAATCCAGAGCCCTTTGTATATCTTCAAGGCCTAGAACTAGAAAGGGCCTCAAGGGAACTAGACCCTGCCTCTCCCTCCAACCTTCTTCCCTTTCCCTCTCCATGGCCTCTGTCAGCCACATTGGCCTCTCCACTGTTCTTGAACACAACTGATGCATCCCCTTCTCACTGCCCTTGCATTGACTGCCTCCATGGCTGAATTTCTCTTCCTCCAGAAGCTGTCAGGACCACCTCTCTCATGTCATTGACGTCTCTGCTCAAATGTCACCTAATGACTGGTCTTCCCATGATTTTCCTGCTCAGTCTGAACTGTTACGTAATAATAAAATTGCACTCCTTTTCACCTTTCTCCTCCTTTATCCTGATTTATTTTCCACCTGAGCTTAGCTGTCTGGTAGGATCTTATGTGCCTGTTGGCTTACTACTTGTTCCCTCTGTTTACATCTAAGTTCCACAGGGTCAGAGGCCATGTCTGTTTGACTCGGTGCTGTTATCCTTCCACACAAAAAATATTACTTTGCACAGAGTAGAGGCTCAATAAATGTTTACTAAATAAATTAGTGGATTATTGATGAACTCAAAATCCTTACAACAGATTGATGAAACCTGTAATGTAATTCGTCCATTCTCATCACTGCTCATTCATTAGCTTCATAGTTCACGGGCAGGTTCTCCTGCAGGGGAAAGTATGTAAAACACAGACACTACATAAGCCTATGTATGAAAAGAAGTTGAATATGAACCCTGATAGTTATTTTCATCATTTTGATCCCTTCTCCTCCTTTGCTAATGACCTCCAGTATTCTTTGGCCATTAGAAACATATATTACAATAATGAGAGTGTTCCTAAAAACTGACATTATAGTAGCACTTAAATTATGCTAAGGGAAGTTGGGATCAGTCTGATACAATAATAATAATAGCAACAACTAATAATTACCAAGACCCCAAATAAGGTGCTTTATGTACATTGTCTCCAATTTTCACAACAATTCTCAAAGAAAACTATCCCCATTCTAAAGATAAGAAACATTAGGCTCAGAGCCATTAGGTGATTATCTTAAATTCACAGAGCTTTGCTTAATTTCTTTTGAGTTTCAGGCTAACTTTGGAACAAATTTTACTATGATAGGTTTATTCAAGTTATGCCTGCTGGAAAAATTAATTTAATAACCAGAGTCATCTTGTCATTTTTTTAAAGTAGAATAGGCTTTAGTTTCACTCATTCCTGTTAGACCTTATAGAACTATTCAAATAGATTTTATCAAGTAGATAGGCTGAATTTAAGAAAAATTGGCCAGAGATTCAACTAAAAAAAAAAGCAACATATATGCTTCAACATGCAACATATTTGAATAAGGGCAACTGACTATACAAATCACATGAGGAAAGAACTTCAGTTTTTATATTATCATAGGTGAGAATTAAGTCTGGAATGTGCTATTTTCAGCCAATCATATATATTTATCACTGTAGAAAATACAATTGTTATAAATCATCCTAAAAAAAAGCCATTTGTGTTCATGAATAGCAGTGTGATTAAGTGACAATGGGTGATATAGATGGGAGAAATAAAAGATCTGGACTCCTTCACTGTTTGATTGCTTACTCGTTTAGCAAAGAGTTAAAAAGGTACTTGAATATTTGGTTCACTAAGTTCCCTCCATATTTTCAATTAGATAAACAGAAGTACAGGTGGGAATGTGCTGCATATTCATTTGTCTTGCTGTTTGGGGGCTGGCTTTTAAGATTGAAATACTAATGTAATTGTGTTGAAATGAACAATAAGGAAGTACAGTAGTTCAGGAGTGAAAATGTTAAATTAAATGGACCATGTTTAACATTGTTGTTGATCCTGAGGAACAGTTTTTCCAGTATATGGAGCATTTTGATTCCATCCAGCATATGTTCTCCACAGTTTTCTCTGCTCTAATTCATCTGTGTTTTTCGACAGCTCCAGATGGCGTGCTGCCTCCGAGGCTTTCATCTGCCACTCCAACCAGTCTTCAGGTTGTCTGGTCTACACCAGCTCGCAACAACGCTCCCGGCTCTCCCAGATACCAGCTCCAGATGAGGCCCGGCCACTCCACCCGTGGATTTCTAGAGTGAGCATCCTACTTTGTCCACCCTCCTCACTGTCACCTGTATTATACAATGTGGACATAACTTTCTTTGTCTTAATCATTGAATAGGTCAGTTCCCATTGGCAACGAACAAAGGCCACCTTTTAAAAGTACAAATAAACAAAGACCAGCAACACCCTAGGGGATAATTATTTGCTTTGCAAAAGTATCTATTTTTCATTTTTATAGCGTTAATATAAGATTTCTCCCCCCTTAACTCTCCATGAGCTTATGTATTGCATAAAGCAGGCATACACCTGAACTGAAAAAAAGAAAATTCTGTCTGAACTGTAGATACAAAATGATATTACTTGGTCTACAAATTCTGCATGGCAATCAGTCTCAATAGTAGACTAGAATTTTATCAATACTACTAGAATTTACATCTCATATAAATGCAATAGTACAAACCCTCAGCCGAATGGCTCCTTATTTTAAGAGAGATCTCATATGAAAACAGAAAATCACAGTACTTAACTATACATTGACATTCTCTGAAAATTCTTTGCAACAAGATTTTACTTGTTTTTTTCTTTAATTTCTTTGAATATCTGAAGCTTCCTAATGAACATTTGTTTCCTATGTAGGTTATTTTCCAATCCTTCTGCATCGTTAAGCTATGAAGTGAGAGATCTCCGACCGTACACAGAATATGAGTTTCGGTTGGTTGCCTCCAATGGATTTGGCAGTGCACAGAGTTCCTGGATTCTCTTCGTGACCACAGAGGACAGTAAGTGGTCTGAACAATACACCGCCAAATGTTGTCTATGTTAGGGACTATTAAATGTCTTGAGTTTTTCCAAAACAGAGAAATAAGCATCCATTATTTTCTTGACAGTTAGTGGCAAAAATCTCTTCTAGGGCAATTGTAGTCAGACTCTCCAGAAAGAAGAAAAATGTTGGCTTGGGGGACTTGGAGGATGAGGACTTCAGAAGAAAAATTACTACAGGAAGAAGTAATTCACAATAAATTATGACGTGGCTCCATTTTATCCTTCAGGGTACATCTAGGTATCCTGCAAGAGTGAAGTTACCACCTTCCACTCAGTGCACTCTGCTTTGGAGGAATTCTGGTAGGCAGAAGAACGTGAAATAGGAGTCTCACGTCTTGGGGATTCTAATACTATGTCATTAGACATTTTCCTGGAAACAGAGTCCATTATACTTTGAGTCACACCTGAAAGACAGACTTCAGAATAGAGAAGTATCATCTGATAACAATGATTCTGCACTATTACAAAGAGTAGATTGGGATTACCTTATTCAATCAAGAGACTTTTCTGGTTTTTCATGAAAGAGTTATATTTGCATATATATTTTTACTAGGTTATATATAGAAAATAAATACATGGCTATAGTACTTAGTATTATACAAATTGCTTCTCTAAAAGCACATATATGGAAATGTAATTTATGTTTTTTTAGAAAAGTTTGAAATTAAATCAAGCTCTATGGAGTGAATGAGGGCACTGTATCTTTGAACAGTGAGTTTTTTAGGGTTAATCTTGTCAAGTCTTTTAATCAGAGGCTCCTTAGAAGATGTGGCTCCGTTGGCCAATTGCCATTCTGGCTCTATATCCAATGAGGACCTGAGTGACTTTCAAAAGGCTAGATATTAATCAAAAGACATGGTATTTGAAACAATATCCATTGTATATTAAATAGATTCTCTTATTTCTCTAATACCCTTAATTATATTATTTTAGTGAGGATAAGACATCATATGAGATAGAATCAGAACTATTTACCCTCCTTAAAGCTTTATTTTTTAAAGAGGCCAATATGAACAATAATATATAATACTTCATCCATTTCTCCCAATTTGTAATTACTCCCTGGGAACAAGTTAGGTACTTTACAAGGGCACATCCAGTCCTTTTGGTCTCTCGGGTGCCATTTAGTAAATTATCAGCACAGTGCAATAAACGACACCCAAGACCCAGAAAGCATTAATGCACTACTCAAGGCTCCTATACCCCTTTTAGGGGGAACAGCACACACACTCTGGGGAATCTGACAACATAGTCACCAACTGTATACAGATTTACGAACTAGAGAGCTCACTCTCAAAGCAGGTTTTTAAGGAAATATTTAAAAAAAAAAAACAACAACTGAAAATAGACTTTTAATTCTCCCTCTTGGATATAGCCTGCTTGAAGGCACTCAGTAAAGGTTAACTAAAAATAATTATTCAGCCCACTGCAGAGGTGCTGGATCCTTAGAATGTCACATTGAAAGAGGAGGGAAATAGACCCCTTTTTTTGGCCTCCACAGTTTCTATTCCCACAGAGAAAGGGCAACCCTTGGATTTCCTTAGTGGTGATTCTTCCTGACTAGAGGCCATGATCTTCTACCTGCAGGGAGGAAGTTATCATATGAATAAAGTATAAAACATTGCACAGTACTGATTGGCATTCTTTGTTGAGCAAATTTCTCCTGCCTTATCTTACCACAAAGCCAGTCTTACAGCATCTAAGTGGTTAGAATTTTCATGCACGTAGACTCTGCCTTCTTTGTGATTTGTAAGGCCTGGGTTTGAAGTGAATAGTTTTAACCCTTCATCCTGTTTAAGAGTTGGTAACACATGACTATATAACCAGTATTAACCCAAGAAATCCAGCCATCATTTTTATTTAAATCCTTTCCCTGAAACCGATAACTTCTTTCTTCTTCGGCTTCATGTGCACACTGCAAAGTCATGTATGTTATGAAAGAGCCAAAGGCTGGCCATCTGCCCCGCTAGGTTAAGTCACCAGTGATTGCTTACCCCTGAGACATAATGGCAGCGCACTCTGTATTTTGGGTGTCAGCGGAGATGGATGCCACCTCTGAAAGGATGTGCAATTGAGTTGACAAAGAGTGAGTGAGTGGCATTGGGCATGAGCAGTTTCTTCTGTCAGGGCTTCAAAGCATTGCTTATGAAACCACCCATGATGACAGCTCCATGCCAGAATTGCACTTCATACTTGATCCTGACCAGCACCACCCATTTGCCCAAGTGCAATTTCTAATGTAAAAATTCTACATATCATCTTACAGAATAAAACAGAGAAGTCACCTCATGCCCACATTTAAATTTCATACCATCAATAGGCACCTTTCTGCATCAGCCAAAGCCTCTCGAAACTTCCTTGTGCCATAAAAGGTCACCAAGAGCAATATTTTTAGTGTGATATAGCAAGACTGTGATTTTCGTCAAGCTTGTGACATGGCTGAAACCAGAAGGAGATACCTAAGCAGGAAATGAACTGTACAGAGAAAAACAAATGCTTTGAGTGCAAAGAGAAGTTATCATGGACAGAAAAAAGGGTTGTGAAGAATCTTAATAGATTTTTTTTCAAATAATTTGTCATTTATATCAGAGTGCCACCAATATCCAGTTCCATGCATTTTTAAAAATCTAGTGTGCTGATGCCAAATAATAATAATGCACATTTCTTATGAATATTTTAAATCCTGTTAAACGTGTGTTAATAAAAGATGTTTGTTCCAGCCAACTTGGTCAGTATAGTGTTCGACTATTTGCCACCAGATAAATACAAACAACTCCTGGTTCTTGTTTTGTGTGTGTGTGTGTGTAGTGTGTGTGTGTGTGTGTGTGTGTGTGTGTGTGTGTGTGTGTGTGTGTGTTTTAATTTACTTATTTGACAGAGGGAGAGAGATCACAGGAGGCAGAGAGGCAGGCAGAGAGAGGGGGGGAAGCAGGCTCCCCGCTGAGCAGGGAGCCCGATGCGGGCCTCGATCCCAGGACCCTGAGATCATGACCTGAGCTGAAAGCAGAGGCTTTAACCCACTGAGCCACCCAGGTGCCCGTGTGTTTTGTTTTTGTTTTTTGTTTTTTTGTATGCTGCTGGCAGCCCAAGCACCTGGCATATATCTGCAGTTCGCAAAAATACGTTAAGATTGTGTTAGACTTGGATGTGTAAGATTGATAGCATGAAGACACTTGCCAAAGCACTGAAATTTCTGGATATTTTTTAACCTGAAATAACGATCACTCCTGCTTATATTATTGTTTCCTTTCTCTTGTGTGCTCACAATTGTTTCCTGTGCAATGTATGCATATAGAAATCGTAGTTGGCTGGAAGGGCAAGTTTCCTGTAACTTTAGCATGTGGACATGTACTTTGGCCTACTAAAATCCTGCCCTGTGTAAAATTCAAGATAACCCACTTTTCTTTAAAAATGTGGATTCCCTAGACCATCAAAAGTCAGATAACCTGTTTTTATCAAAGTTTTTCAGGTAGCAAGATTGAAATATGGAATATCTTTATTTCACTCATTTTAACAGTACACATTTATGGTATACACAGGCAATTTGATGAACATAATGAAAATGAGATTGTTTTCTAAAAATGACTTCTCTCCTTCCAAAACAAAACAAAAACTCAAATTGACTGTGGAGTTGACCATTGAGTTATCATATATCTATATATATATTTTTAAGATTTTATTTATTTATTTGACAGAGAGAGATCACAAGTAGGCAGAGAGGCAGACAGAGGGAGAGAGGGAAACAGGCTCCCCGCTGAGCAGAGAGCCCGATGCAGGGCTCCATCCCAGGACCCTGAGATCATGATCTGAGCCAAAGGCAGAGGCTTAACCCACTGAGCCACCCAGGTGCCCCGAGTTATCATATATTTTTAAAAGACTTTAAAAATTTGATCATTTTACTAAATATGAAGTTAAAGACTCCACATTTATATTTTAATCACTAATCTAAGAGGAATTATTAAATAGAATTTGTGGGATTTGAATAGTTGAATACCTGGGCTTTTCATGAGCTCATCATTTTGCTGACAGACCGATTGTGAGTTTTTCCTGGAGTGTGCTAGAACATAGAGCTATGTATCCTATCACTTACTTATACAGTGGAATTTTAAGTATTCTTTACATACTTTATGTATTCATTATATTGGACCTTGTTGTTATTTTCCCCATATTTATAATTGTACGGTGAACAAGGGATGAAACAATGAGGGATACTATTCTAGTATCTGGATCCTGCTTTACTTTTTCTGTCAGCATTTTTGAGTGTCCTCTCCCCGACCCCTTCATTCATCTCTGAGATTCTCACAACAGTTTACAAAGGAACAGAGGTTCTTCTGAAGTGAGATGGAGAGACATTGCAATGTTAATTGACATCTGTATCTAACAGGATGCATTTCTTCCTCATTTGTTGTCTGGCCAAATCTGCTCATTCATCAAGCCTCTGCTCAAATGTCACCTCCTCGGTGAAGCCTTCCTTTCTCGATGCTACTGTAGAATTTTGACTTGTCTTGTACTTCATCAATAGCCATTTCTGAACTTCAGGTCCTTCTCAGGACCTAAGTCTCTGTCTCATTTTGATTGGAACTGTGATCTCCCCTTATATGCCATTTTGCTTTCTTTTATTATGAGTTACGGCTGTTAATCTCTTACTGTGCCTAATTTATAAACTATCAAATGTATGTAGGTATAGCAAAAACATAGTATGTATAGGGTTCAGTACTATCTGCAGTTTCAGGCATCCGATAGGGGTCTTGGAATGTATCCCCTGCAGATATGGGGAGATGACTGCATATTCAGTGCCTGGTGGAGGATCTGATAGAGAGCAGATGCCCCCAAATTGTGAGATGAAGTATTGATTAAGAAGACTTTTATATAAGCAAACCCATGAAAACTCAACCAAAACTCAAACTTTACCTGGGTACCTTCCTTGTCCCGGGGACTGAAAGAGACATCAAAATTACAAGGATGATGAAGACACTGTTCTTTCCTTGAGGCACACATAATCTAGCAAGAGAGACATAGAGTGAAACTGTACTTAGCCTATAGAGAACAGAAGCTTCTGTGAGAGCAAGCCCAGAGGCAAAACCTTTCCCTCAACATGGGATGTCAGGAAAACCTTCCCTGAGGAGAAGACCAGGAGAAGGAATAGGGAATGATTTGTATTTGGAGTTCACTTTAATATCAGATTTCAAATTTATTTCCTCTCCATCGGTCCAGAAGAAGGCAGAAGAAGCAATTATTGTTGGGTTGTCTGCTGACACAGGAGACCTGGGGGGTGGCTTCCAGCTTCTGCCAGTGGTTTCAGCCTCAGTCTGAGATAAGACAGGTGAGGATGAGAGGCAAATGTGAGAAGGAAATCCCGAAAGCGATCCTCATTCTCTCCCTTGGTCAGAGACAGCCCGCTGGCTGTCCCTTTGATTCAACGTTGGCTGTCTTGAGTGGGATAATGAATGTTCTAACTAGAGAGGTGTCTCATGACATAATCATGTCTATTTCAAAATGAAGCAGGGAGGGCTATATAGGAAGAGAGTTCCAGGAAGAAAACACTTTTTCTTATTCTTGAAACCTATACTCTGAGTCTTGTGACAGGGAGAAATAAAACTGTGTTAGAAATTGGATTAATTGATCAAGAGCATTCTAGAGCAGGATTTTCTAGATCATTTAATAAATATATTTGTGCTCTTAGGAGTATTTAAGTTTTGAAATTAATATTGCACGAGGAACATCTTTTTATTAGCATGTTTTAAAATTGAAGTCTCAGTCTGCACCTTAAAAAATGTTCTCTGTGAGAGAAAAATAGGAACATTTTAAAATTAGAGTGGAGCATATTTACATCAGTACATTTTATTTTATTTAATGAAGAAATGTATTTCTTAAACTATATTTATTTCCTTTATATATTCCTTCTATATATACTTATATATATTTCCTAAGCTACATTCTGTTCTCTCATGGGAGAAATGGAGAAAAAGAGTTTCCCGGTATTGGTTCTCCTGCTTGCAGACTACCAAATAGTGTCCTTTCAATGTCAACAAGCTTCTAGTCTTCACAACCTCCTTTTATTAGATGTCGATGTGATGCCTGCGTTACACAGCCCATTTCCTATTTTATCAGTTGTCAAGAAGCTGCACATTTATTTTTGTGCAAAACAAGGAATACCCATCTTTAATATTTGTGTTGGTATACAACTATCATACCCTCTTCATCATCACAAGATTAATATTTCTTTACATTTATTTTATTGGTCCTATTTCATTTAGGTCTTTTATTATGAGCTGTCGAAAATCCTTTTGGGGGAGATGTTGAGGTATAAGTAATACATTGATAAAAGAATTCATAATTAAAGAGAAGATAGAATCCATCACTCTTCTGCTGACATATCAGTAGCAAATATCGAAAGGCTACCTTAACAATTAGCATGTAATATATTGCTATATACAATTATTTATATTATATAAATATATATATTTCTTCATTATAAATTATAATATATAATTAATTATATATAATATTATAATTAAATTAATATATAATACTATCATTATAATATAATTATAATTATATAATATATATTATAATTAAATTAAATTAATTATATATAATATTAAAATTATATCTATTATAATTATATAAATCATGATATATAATGTAATATATTATAATATATAAAATATATTATAATATAATTATAAATATGTAATATTTCTTCATAAAATAAAATAAAATGTCCTGATGTAAAAATATTTATAATATATATCCATATATTTGCCACCTTGATTTTGGATTCACTGGCAAATTTGGGGGCTATTCATGGGTGGAGTTAATATTACCGAACAGAGCTTTTAAACTGAGTTTTTAATTAGAATGGTAAAAAGTTGCTTTAGGGCAATCATGAGAACATAACAGGAAAACTGAGCCATCGTGGGTAACTCTAATAGCAAACAAGTGTAGAAGACCTGAGCAAACCACTAGAAGTCATACCTGCACTCAAGGTGGAAGTCGTTTGCACTGTTTATTCTCACGCACACCCACACACACACACGCGTGCGTGCGCACACACCCTTGCCGAGAGGCACGCCTCCCTATGAAAATAAATAAGCAGACCCCTGCGCTCATGACTGTGTTACTCTGTTTCAGGCCGGGGCTGAACTTTTGAAGCTGATGAGCAAAATAGTTTCCCATAAAAGATAATTTCATTTGCCAAAGTGAAACTGCTTTCTGTTATTAATGCTGTAATGGAATGGCCTGAAATACGAATCGGTGATCTGAACAGGAAGGATGCTCCTGTTCCCAGCTCCAGGAGGGAGTTCTCTAAACAATGACACCCACGGAGCGGGCTGTACAGTTGTGTTTTCATCACTGGCCGGTTGGGCCGTGTGGCTGTCATACTTCCCAGTCTCCCCAACAGTGACAGCCGCATTGACAACATGTTATACTCCACATTGATTTTACAGTTAAGGAGCTGATTGTGATATATAGGGATTTTAAGAATTCAGCTGAGAGGCTGACTTTTGCCTTTTATCATTCCATTAAAATTTTATAACCATCTTTTTCATGTCATTTCATCCATGAATTCTTACTTTAGAAAGTGATAGCT
>LNAC01000548.1:449175-520361 GCA_002007465.1 Ailurus styani
ATCTGGTACACAAAGGCATGTGACTGCAGTAGAATGATTTCTCTTTGTAAAATATAAAATCTAAAAGTTAAAATTGCATATACATAAAATATTAATGACAAGTATTGTCATTAATACACTGATTAAGAAATTGATTCGACACTTATCACATAGAGTCGTTCTGAGTATTAGGATGAAGAAAATCGTCAATAATATTAACAGCAACAACAATAGTAACTTCAGTTCCGCTAACATTTATTGAGCAGTGACATACCTTCATGAGTGCCTCTTTAAGCACGGAGAATACACCAGAATCCTTACTTTCATGGAGCTTACATTTTATTTATTTATTTATTTATTTATTTATTTATTTATTTATTTATTTATTTAAAGATTTTATTTATTTATTTGACACACAGAGAGAGATCAGATCACAAGTAGGCAGAGAGGCAGGCAGAGAGAGAGGAGGAAGCAGGCTCCCCTCTGAGCAGGGAGCCCAATGCGGGCCTTGATCCCAGGACCCTGAGATCATGACCTGAGCTGAAGGCAGAGGCTTTAACCCACTGAGCCACCCAGGCGCCCGCTTACATTTTAGATAGAACTACACGAATTAATATATAATATGCCCAGAAGTGACAAGGACTTGGGAGAAAAAAAAATCAGCTTAAGAGGAATAAAGAACACCAGTCAATAGAATGAGGGAGAACAGGACTGGACTGGTGTTTCTCCCTAGTTCTTTCTATATTGGGCCATATATTCTGTTCACCGCTATCCCATCCTGCCCATGAGAAGTCGTGATCTAACCAGGAATGCAAGGAAAGCTCTATATACTTAGGCCAAATAGTAAACAAATAACATAATAATAAGTGTAAAAAGGTGATATGACTTGGCATACGTTTGAACTTTAAGAAGGGAAAATTGGCGAGCACAGCTGTATATCAAAGTCATTCTTAATCCTGTTTTTGATTATTTGATTATAAAGAAAATAAATAATATATGATGTCAAAGACGTTATCTGAAAGAGTATAAACCATGCAGGTTTATTTGGTATTTAATCACTTAAGAAAATATTGCATTTTCTAAAGTTGGCAAAATTGCTCTACTAAAACTCGAAAAAGATAGTTCAGTAAAACTTTGGACTAATTTCATATATGAATATAGATCCAGAACTTTTCAATAAAATATTAGCAAATTGAGTCAAGGAGTACATTAAAAGAATTACATGCCAGGAGACATTTGGTTTGACTCCAAAAATGTAAGGATGGTTCAACATCAGGACATCTGTCAGCATATTTCCTAAGTCAACTGATCAAAGGAGAAAGCTCATATATTTTTTTTTATCAATGGATGCAATAGAAAAAGGACTTATAAGATTTAGCAACCATTTCTAGCAAAAATTTAAAGTCAGATTAAGATAAAGTCGATTTCTAGGATTGCTGGTGATTAAGACTCAACTCTTCATTTTATAAAAGTGAAAGATTTACAAGGTTGCTCATAAAAATTTAGAGGTGCCACACTAAGTCTTTTTTGTTTTGTTTTGGTTTTAATTTTTTTCATTTATTTATTTATTTATTCTCACCATAGCACATACCCCCCCCAATGTCCCATCACCCGGCCACCCTATCCTTCCCATCCCTCTCTCCTTCAGCAACCCTCAGTTTTTTCCTGAGATTAAGAGTCTCTTATGGTTCATCTCCCTCTGGTTTCATCTTGTTTCATTTTTCCCTCCCTTCCCCTATGATCTTCTGTCTTGTTTCTCAAATTCCTCCTATCAGTGGGATCATATAATCTTTCTCTGATTGACTGATTTTGCTTAGCATAATACCCTCTAGTTCCATCCACATTGTTGCAAATGGGAAGATTTTTTTTTTATGGTCTTGAGTACAATTGAGGACTAATAGAAAATAAAACATACAAATAGGTTGTGTAACTGTGATGCCACAAAAAACTTTGATGGTGATGACTCGAGCACAGCCCCACCTTCCACAGCTAAAGCAGGATGAAAGACAACAAAACTAGGCTTGCAATTCTCAATCTTCATGTGTCAGAGCTTGTGTCATGTGTCAGCTTCTTCACGTGTCAGCTCAGACTGCTGAAGATACCCACTGTGACCATGGGCCACAAGAAGCAGTAGTGTCCACCAGATTCTGTCCATGCATTGTGTTACTAGGGTATATGCTTTTAGTGTTGCTATTTACAAGTCTGATACAATAACCCAGAGTGAAAAGAGTTGCATATTAGTCACCATTATCTCCTGTTCATGAAGGTAGACTTGCCTTTGATGCCTGCTTAAATCAAATGATAATATGTATTATTTATAAATATGTGTAACATCTTATGGAAGAAAATAAAATAACAATGATGACTACTATTTACCAAGTTCATATTAAATTCTAGGAATTGCTCTCATTCAATGCTTAATCCAGCCCTATCAGAGAGATGCTATTAGTATCCCCATTTCATAGGCAAGAATAGTGGGAATTAAGAATATAATTAACCTGCCTAATATTACATATGGAGAAGAGCTGGGATTCACCCCAAAGCAATATGGTGGCTCTAAGAGCCCACGCTGTTCTCAACCTCTTTACACTGCAACGGATGGAGACCATGCTGTCTTCCTGGATAGAAGGACTTAATTCCACAATAAGTCAATCCTTCCAAGATTGACATATACACCTAACATCCATCAAATCAGACTGCCAATAATGTTTTGTTTCAATCATGATAAAATGACTTTAAGTTATATAAAGAAGGCTAAATGGTTGAACTAGTCCAGAAAATCGTGAAAGAAAAAAATACTGAGATGACATCTTCTTCAGTATTTCAACTTACCATAAAGCCACTGAATCACGACATGGTATGGTGTTGGCATAACAGTAGACAAATGATCACTTGAGCAGACTAGAGGTTAGGTTTAGATACACATATACATGGGAACTTGACTTATTGTAGGAGCAACATTTTATTGCATTGGGAAATAATGGTTTGCTTTAAAAATGGTACTGACCTGACAGTCCATGTGTAAGAAAAAAAGATCTATTATAACTACATTCCAATAAATAGAATTTTAATGTTAAAAAATAGAAAGCTTAGGGCGCCTGGGTGGCCCAGTGGGTTAAAGCCTCTGCCTTTGCTCAGGTCATGATCTCAGGATCCTGGGATCGAGGCCCGCGTCGGGCTCCCTGTTCAGCAGGGAGCCTGCTTCCTCCTCTCTCTCTGCCTGCCTCTCTGCCTACTTGTAATCTCTCTCTCTCTGTCAAATAAATAAATAAAATCTTAAAAAAAATAGAAAGCTTAGAAAGAGAATTTTATATAATTTAAAGATTAGAGGGCTTTTTCTAAAGAAAAACAAAACAAAAACCAGAAACTCAGAAGATTTAAAAAAAAGCTAGGGCCCCTGGGTGGCTCACTCAGTTAAGGGTCTGCCTTCAGCTCAGGTCATGATCCTGGCGTCCTGGGATAGAGCCCTGCGTTGGTTAGGCTCCCTGTTCAGAGGGGAGCCTTCTCCTCTCTCTCCCTCTGTCCCTCCTCACCCCGCTCATGCACTCTCTCTCAAATAAATAAATTAAATCTTTAAAATTAAAAAAAAAGAAAAGATAAAAAAAGAAAACATAGTTATATTTAGCTAGAAAATAATTTGATTGTTTCTTGCTGGCCATAAGACTCCCTCAAGAAAGGAAAAAAGAGAAGTTAAACTCCAAGAGATATATTGGGAAAACACAACGGTAACACACATTATAGAAAAATAATTCCCCATAATATGCAAAGAACTTCTAATAATGTAAGATAAAAAGGTATTTCAACAGAAAATAATGTGTAAAATATGGATAATTTAAAGAGAAATTTATGCAAAGGATCAATAATATTTGGAAATACTTATACCTCACCAAAAAAGCCAAGAGAATGCAAACTAATTAGTGAAATAATTAAGTAGTAATTAAGAAATAATTAGAGAAATAATAAGGTAATAAACAAGCAAAAACTAAAAGAAGTGGTAATTTTAATAGTTTGTGAGGAAGCAGATCATGGAAACTTTCTTTCATTGTCTGTGATAAAGTGAATTACCTCAACCTTTCAGAAAGTAATCCCTCAATAATGATTAAAATTAAACATAATGTACCTTCTGGCATAGCAATTCTAGCTAATTTAGCCAATAAAAAATAAATACAACAATATGTATGCATATGTTTTCAAATATTGTTTTTAGCAGTAAAGAAATGTCAATAGAATAAAAACTGAATAATTTGTTTTCAGTCATGAAAGGAATATTACATAACAGAAAAAAAGAATGAGTCTGTCCTCTATTGCCAAGTGTAAACATTAAGTTACAGATTAACAGGTATAGAATAAACATTTTTTGTAAAAAAAAATTTAAGAGAGAAAGCTTATATATGTGTGGGTATATTTGCTTTGCTTATATGAGCATACCAGAAAGTTTGGGAGAATATATTCCAAAATATTACCTATTCCTTTTAAGAGCGTAGCTGGCAGTGGAGAGGGATGGGAAGAAGGTAGAGGTGAAAGGCCATAATCAAGTTTTCATATGTATATATATCTTTCTACTCTTTCTCTAGTTTCGAGATGCAAATCTAGTATCTGAAATGAAAAACGAATGTTACGATTTTAAAAGAAAAGGATGACATTTTGCAAGAGAAAATTTAATTTTATTTCAACAAATATTTACTGTACACTTTATTCCGTGTGAGAAGCTTTGCCAGGGAGTCCACTGTTAAGAGGAATTGCTATATGAAATCAAGTATTCCACACTGTTGGTCCTTGTATATTCATATGTTGTGTTGATGAAGTAGTCTTAGAGTTATGCAATCACATGTAGACATGAAGACATCCAAAAAAAAAATAATAACTGAAAAGAAAAATGGAAATCTAAACTAAATTAAGAGCTACTCAACTAAAAAATAATTATTGTAGTAGGCAAGACACCTCTGAAATAAGCGTTTTATTTCTAGCCAGTAACTATAATTCTGTGTAAAAGATTTCAATGTAAAATTACTGTTTTAGAGGACATATCTCTTGCTTATTCAGGTCAGGAACTCTTGGTCTGCATTTTCTGGGATTCAGTAATATTTCGTAATCCTTCCTGTGGCCAATGTATATATAAAAAACCATGGGAAATTAAACTGAAAGTTTTAATCTCATACATTTTGCCCATATGATAGTAAATATGACCTTAAGCCTAGGAAAGAATAGAATACAATATTTAGCTAGCTGGGCTCCTTAAAAATCTTGGACACATTTATTTTTAATAATGGCTCCAGGATATTTTCAGGAAGGTAATCCAATTAGGTGCCACTTCTATTAGCTTACTAACTATAAGGACAATGGCCTTCTCCACGCAAAAGTCCTTCGAAAAATTTCTGCAGAAGTAGATTCATGTCTTCCAATTCAATACTGTCAAAAAGACATTTCTTTATAAGTCTAACTTTTTAAGTGAGAGAAATAGCTAATTTCTAGATGTAAACATTTATAGTAGAGAAAATTGGATTTTTTTTCCCAAAGAACTTCAAATGACTGTCTCCAGTGTCATTACATCAAATCTTTTAATCTCTTCTGGGTATCTTATCCAAGTTTTATCTCTTTTTAAAAGATGTTATTTAATTTGAGAGAGAAAGCATGAGCACGAGTGGGGCGAGGGGCGGAGGGAGAGGGAGATGCAGACTCCCCACTGAGCAAAGAACCCCACACAGGGCTTGTTCCCAGACCCGTGGAACATGACCTGAGCCGAAGGCAGAAGCTTAACTGACTGAGCCACCCAAGCACCCCTCAAGTTTTATCTTCTGAATGCTTTTTCTCAGCCTCAATACCAAGTTCCAAATCAATTTACTATTAGCTCAACTGCACGGACTGTCTCCTAAGTTTTAATTCTTTCAAGTGCTGCCAAACCTTGACCTGAACTCAGAATGTTCTGGCTTGAGAGGCAAAGAAGTGGTCTTCCACATATCAGTCAGATTGAATTTAGCTGTCATAACCCTTCCATTTTTCATTTACATGACAAGTATCAAGGAGCCTTGAGTTTGACCATGACTCGTTTTTTTTGTGTGTCAACTGAGCATTGCACCTCCAAAACAAATAGAAGCCTGTATCTGTTCTACAACCTTTGCTCTTTAGGTTTCTTTGATTTTCTCTATATCCAGACACATCCGCTATGCTCGTAAGGAACACATTTAAAGCTTCTTTTCACCCCAGCACAATGTGGACCACGCCTAGAAGTTTTTAAGATTAACAATTTCAAGCCATGTAAAATCTGAGTAGATATTGGGTTATTGCTAATTATAAGTTAGGACAGCAGTCATCAAGCAACTAGACAACTGACATGTGGTGGGAGCCCATTTTGTTGCCACTTATTAGTAAGAATGCCCTCTGAAAGTCTCAGGAGATATTCCTTCTGGAGAGAACTGTTTTCCCTTTGATTTAAGGTAGAAAATGTTGGTCAGTCCTTCTCTATCCTAATTTTTCTGTTACTTTTTTCTGACTTTGATTTTGTATAGAGTTACAAATATGGGTATCCATATATATATTATTCTGGAAATCTGTCAAATTTTCAAAATAACTGTATGCTAAGGAAAAAAATTATAATCTAATCAGCTGTGAGTACAGTTACTTACTGAGCTCCATCTCTGTGTGCATGGCATTAAATGGGTATAAAATTTAGGCCCTGCCATCAAGGAGTTTATAATCTGTTTAGGAGATGAAATATATACTCCAAAATTTAAGGAACATTGCAAGACAATGATAAGAGAGGAACCAGAATAGTATGTTAAAAAGTGACTTTTTAATGGCCTGTGTACATTTTTCTAGGGTTCTTTTACCCTAGAGTGTGTTACCACTACGGCCTTACAAAATTTGGCCAAAAAAAGAGGAATATTAAACATTGTAATATTCCATTACAAAATGTTTCTTTTTTTCTGGTGCTCAGGCCCGTGTGTTAAATAGGATCATCCTTTGCTTGCCTTTTAAAGGCTTATCTCTTATCTCTGAGAATAGAAGCTGCTCTTGCTTAGCTTTCTACATTATGCACCTGTGAGATTCAGGAACTCAATTGTGCATCATCAGAGAATGCAAAGAATGATTCCTCCACCCTCACCATCCAAAAGAAAAAAAAAAGTAGTGACATATTTGAGTACATACTAATAATGCAAAGCAGGGAGTTCTGATGTTTCATTTAATTGAGTTATAAACAAGAAAACTGTCAAATCCTGCCGCTGCCCCACTGATGCATGCCGATGTGTGAATCTCCTCCATGTGTGTGCTCTGTGTCCTTTAGAACACCCACAGTGGAGATGAAGCACTAAGGTGTGTATTAGTCTGACAGTCCTAGAAAGTATCACAACGAAAAGCCAAACCCAGGAAACAGCATTTCATTTAGTTCCTGGTGTACTGCTAATTGATCCCAAACCCTTCATTACTGTCTAGTGCAAACGGCTAAGTCGAAAGGAGGCATTTAGAAAGTGGCTTAAGTGAAAACAAGGCACGGCAAAATTCTAGGTCTTGTGAACTTCACTTGCTCTGTTCCTGTGTTGTCACACTGATTCTAAATTTATCTTTTATTTCAGGTCACTTGGAAACCCCCACTCATGCAAAATGGGGACATACTTAACTATGAGATCCGCATGCCTGATCCTCACATCACAATAAACAATGTTACTCCCTCAGCGTTAAGTCGAGTAATTACTCATCTGATTCCTTTCACTAATTACTCTGTCACCATTGTGGCTTGCTCAGGAGGTAACGGGTACCTAGGAGGGTGCACAGAGAGTTTACCTACCCATGTTACCACCCACCCCACCCTACCTCAAGGCATTAACCCATTATTGGTGATTCCACTAAGTGAATCATATGTTGGGATTTCATGGCAGCCACCATCCAGACCAAACGGACCCAATTTGAGGTAAGAGAAAGTGACTGTGCTTTTGGATTCTGCTATTGTCTTATCTCTAGGAAGGAAGGAAGGACAGAAGGAAGGAAGGAAGGAAGGAAGGAAGGAAGGAAGGAACTGAGCCTTTTATTCCCATATGAATATAGAACTAATATAGAATATAGAACTAATTCCTAATTGGATACCCCCACTCATAATTTGAATACAATTTCATATTGTGTATCTTGGCTTATATGGAGCCATAAAAGTTCATTGAGATAGAAATATAATTTTGTGAAGCTCTAAAACCCCTTGAAACAACAACGCTGTTCTCTAACAAGCCTTGATGTAATCCTTCCCTTGATTTTCAGAATATATTTTTATTATATGTTGGACAAACTTGATGCATGTTCCTTATGATACATTCACACAAAAACGCTTCAGAATTTTGAAGCTAACACAATAATTCTCTGGCAGGGTATTATTATCTGGAAACTTGTAAAGAATGTGGTCGGGGACATAGATAAGATGAAAGAAACATGTGTGATTCTGAAATAGCTTTTTAACAACCTCAACTTGACACTTAGCTAAGAGTAGCAAGTTGATAATATTATCATTATTTATAAAGCATTGATGGGTTGATGTCTTAGAAAACCATTAACTTTATAAGCATTTTGTATTTCCACTTTGTGTGAAACTTGTGATAATGTTTTGGCAAATCTGAAATAGAAGAAATCTAAAATGTTATCATTCTTACTGATAATAGTAAAATGTGAATGTGGCTGATTGTTTCAAAAATAATTGAATACCTGAAACTTGAGCCAGAAGACAGTGGTTATCTGGGAAAAAAAACTTTGTGATTGTAAATTAAGATGTTTTCTTACGTTTACGTGCACACACCAGACACTCATACCATGAAACAACCTGAGTTTTGGTAATAACATTAGTTGAGATAATCCCGATGTTTCTGCTTGTCTTTTGCTTTAGATATGAGCTTCTGAGACGTAAAATCCAGCAACCACTTGCATCAAATCCCCCAGAAGATTTAAATCTGTGGCACAATATTTATTCAGGAACTCAGTGGTTTTATGAAGATAAGGGTCTTAGCAGGTGAGATTACAAAAACTATAAAAACAAATGCTGGCATTTAGTCTTGGGCACGTTGACTAGTTCAGAGTATCTTCGTGTCTTCATTGTGTGCGCATGTTATCAGTTGTGCAATAAAACATGTTTGGTGATTATCTGTGGCATTAATCATCGAACTGCAACAGTCAGTATGTTTCATGTTTCCCATCCTAACTGTACGCTTAAAATAAGCCTTTTGAATTCGAACGTGTGCATGTTTGAGCTCTAGCAAGACATGAAAACATAATAGAGGAATTTGGAAAAACTGAACATCTACAAACAGGGTAGGAGCAGAGGAATGACTGGGCACTTACCAAATGCTTACTACTCTGGAAAACAGTTGTTACAAGTCACTGATTCAGCCCACAAAAAAATTATTTAGTTAGCACACCTGGGACTTGAAGAATTCAGTCTAGGGTTTAAAGGAACCAGGAGACAGGCAAACAGGCAATGTCAGCAAAGACTACTGCGTGGGCGAGCCCGCTGACCTGGGTGGGTTTCATCCTTCGCTGGAGAATGGGGTTTGGGACCTTGCTCAAGTCAGGTAACTTCTCCAGGCTTAACTTTGTCGATAAAATGAAGAGATTGGATGGGATTGAATGATTTCTCAGCCTTGATGAGTCCAAGCAATGTAATCAAGCCCCAGAAAACAAAACAAAACAACCCCCCCCAAATACTATTTTATGAATGTTTTCAGACATGTTTTTCAATAACTTTTCTATCAGCTTCACTATTTTCCTGGCCCCACCACCGACTGGCTCTACTCTGAACACTGTTTACAGCTCTGGTCTTGCCTCCCCCTCTTCCTCACCTAGGCTTATCCCAGTCATGCACTCACTTCCAGGGCCTGTGATGTGCCACAGTTCTTCACTCAGCTTCTCCCCGTCGCTGCCCCCGCTCTTTGTCCTACTAGATTACCCATCACACGCTGGCGGGGAAGTCTCCTGGTGGGCTTCCCTGCCCACTCCTCCTGCTCTGACTCCGCTGCCCCTCTATATATTCCTAAGACACCCTCACATATCACTAGCGTCAGCCATGTACTGGCCTGGGGACTTGTCAGTCCCCCTGAGGCAGGGATTATGTTGTCAGATCCACCCTGAGGCAGGGTTTTGCCTTCGTGACTTCTGCACCCTCAGTCCCTAGCCCATTGTCTGCACATTGTGGGCCCTGGAAGAGTTGTTAAATGAAAGAATATGGTAACTCAGGAAAGGGTGGGTTATTTCATTTCTCTGTGCCTTAGGAATGTTAATTGTAGTGTTACTGTCTTTAGGGGAATGGTTAGAACTAAGGAAAATCCCCATCCATCTTAAAGGATTGTGATCGGAAAAACTTATAGATATTGTAAGGTTCTGGGGGTGGGGTGGGTAGGCAGCACGAATCTGATGAAGCAATAGACTGAACCACAGGAAATTGCCATTTTTGTAAGTCAACCTAAATTATCATGGTCACTAGACTACTCTGTTCTGCACAATTTTTAATTATTTACTTCATCCAACATCATTCTATAATTATCACTGCAGTTGAAGAAATTCATGTATTCAGCAATTTCTTCTTGCTGAAAGGCAGTAGGATGAGACAAAAATGAATTCAGCATAACCCTTGGCCTCAGAGACCTCACAGTCTAGTGGAGAAAACAGACCACACCCATGACTATGTGTGTACTAATTGGTTGTGGGTTTTTTTGATACTTTATTTATTTATTTGAGAAAGAGAGAGAGAGCATGGGGGCAGGAGGTAGAGCGGGGCTCGATCCCAGGACCTGGGGATCATGACCTGAGCCTAAGGCAGATGCTTGACCAACTGAGCCACCCAGGCACCCCTGTATTAATTGCTGTCGTCCCAGTTCACTACTTAGTCACAACACTGCCTAGGGAAATCATATAAAAAAGTAGCTTTCTATGATCAGTGAATTCTGAATGCCTCAAATATACCAGTTTCTAAAATAAACAGACCTTGACTATTTAACATTACCGAATCAGATGTTTAGCCATGAGATGTTTGAAAAAGAGAATAAACCTCAGAAAGTTAATGTTTCTTTGTAGAAGATATGAAAAGTTAGAAAAGAATTAGAGCCATAGCCAAACATTTATTAATGAATTTTTGGTGATACCTCTAAGGATTTTTTTTAAAGATTTTATTTCTTTATTTGTCAGAGAGAGAGAGAGCACAAGCAGGCAGAGTGGCAGGCAGAGGCAGAGGGGGAAGCAGGCTCCTTGTTGAGCAAGGATTCCGTCGTGGGACTCAATCCCAGGACCCTGGGATCATGACCTGAGCCAAAGGCAGTTGCTTAACCAACTGAGCCACCCAGGTGTCCCACCTCTATGGATTTTTAATGAGAAGCCCAAATCTAAGGTTTAAGAAATAGATTTAGTTAAATCCCCACAAATGAAGTTGAAATGTCAGGTGACATAAACATGTGAATGACAGCTGCTTCTAAAAGGGAAGTAGACATCTAACAAAATACGCTGAGAGGTATTTTGACTAACCTCATAATGCTAAATATCAAGGGATTTTTTTCCTGCTAGGACTAGCAAAAAAAATTTTTTTTAATTCAAATAACTGCTATGACCCACATAAGCAGGTTGTGGTAAAAAACAATATGCATTTCTTTTTAGTATTAAAAATAAACGGTGTGAGTCTTCATATGATGAGAACATTTTTTTCTAGCCCTCTACCCTTTGTAAGTCCAATAAATAAATAAATAAATAAAAAGAGGCTAGGGGCCCCTTCAGTCTGTGGAGGGTTTTCTCACAATTCTGAGAGAAAACTGGAAATTAGTCCACTGGTGGGCACTGTGTGCTGAGACCGTTTTTTCTGTCAAGAAGTGAACTTTCTTGGTAGAGGCTGCCATTACCCACCTTGACCGCTAGCAGCCAGGGCTCACCACCCCTGCTGGTAAGCCAGGGGTCTCTCAGATTGCAGAGGGGAGGACCTGAGCTCTCAGCTCACTTTGTTACACACATGTCTCGCAGCTCCTTAATGACCCTACCCTTTGGCTTTTGTCTTCTTGACTTATTTGTTTGGTCGCTATTTTTTAGAGTGGGGAGGAGTAATTGAATTCTAAAGCCTGTAAGAGAACAAGCCATTTTCTATTCTCCTCAGGCTCCACCATTCCTTCTTTCTTTCTTATCTTACATACACATAAATAAGTGGGACACTGAAGTGTCTCTCCCCATCTTGACCTGATATCACCACAGCTATATCTAGAATCTGTTTTTAAAATGGCACTTCTCTTGATATAAAAAGTAAAATTAAGATTCACTGGACATCCCTTTATGAATGTGTCTGTGAGTGTATGTATAAATTGAAGTCAATTTCCTTGGTCAAATGATCTATTTTGGTTAGCTGTATGTTTATGATAGATAGAAAACACACCAATTTAATCTAAATTGTTATTATATTCTGAAGTTCAGATCATTCTAGTAGTTATTTTTCCCATTTTATCTCCATGTACAGAATAGAATATTGAGCTAATTATCTACATAATTTAGTTTAAACAAAAATAGTTTTGTTCTTATGTTGTCTTAGGTAAGGGGTAATTTTATCTGAGTTATACAGTTAAATTGCCTCATTATTGAATTTTTGCTCTGTGTAGACATGAACTCAGTGTAACTGTAAGTTTATATGATTTGTCAGTTTCTAACTTTTCTTCCTTAATAATTCTGTGCAAAATAGCCAAGTTATGGTTGCTGGGGGAACCATAACTTTGGGTTCCCTGACATTTTCATCACTTGGAAAAACCTGGTGAACATGCTGTTATCATCTGATGCTAAGGGGAGCCAGGCAAGGTTTAATGGGGGGCAGCGACCTCCTCATTGTAAGCATCAGCCCACCCTTATGATTTCCAGTGCCTTGTTTTCTGAGTGATCAGATAAAACCACCAAGAACACAGTGATGGCATGCCCTCCCTTTTGCTCTGGATTTGATGCAGGAGGAACAAGTTATAAGAAATAATAGGTTATTTTTTCTATTTTAAGGAAAATGTTGACTTGCAGATAATAGTAACTTAGCTGCAATTAAGTTTATAAAGGGGGGTAAGTTCTAACTCCTGCTCCTTTTCTCAATGTACTTCTTTGCAATGACAGTCTGGAAAGAGATTTCCGTGTGACTCCTCAAGGATCCATTAATTGTCTTATCTTTAAATGAAAGTATGCAGGGTGCCTGGATGGTGCAGTTGGTTAATTGTCCTACTCTTTATTTCAGCGTGCTTCGTGGTCTCAGGGTCCTGGGATCGAGTCCCTCGTCTGGCTCCATGCTCAACGGGCCTTCTGCTTGAGGATTCTCTCTCTCCCTGTGCCCCTCTCCCTCTGCCTCAAAAATAAGTAAATAAATCTTTTTTTAAAGATATTAATTATTTATTTGATAGAGAAGTAGAGCCAGAGAGTACAAGCGGAGGGTATGATGGCAGAGGGAGAGGGAGAAGCAGTCTCCCCACTGAGTAGCGAGCCCAATGTGGGACTCGATCCCAGGACCCTGGGATCATGACCTGAACTGAAGGCAGATGCTTAACCATCTAAGCCACCCAGGTGCCCCATAAATAAATCTTTTAAATAAATAAAAGAAAGTATTCAAAATTAAATATTCGTCTTATTTTCAAAAAATAGTCGGACTTGAGTATTTTAAAATTAAATTCTTTAGCTAAATATATCATAAAATATAAGTTTAAATTTTATTGGCATAGATTTTAATTTTTTTAAGCTTTCCAAAATGAAATATTTCAAGTGCTAAAAGAGGATGTAGTTTCTGGGGGATAATATTCAAAGAAATATACCTTTCATTCCCCTCCTTTGCAATAAGAATGAATGTACACAGGTGACATGTCCTGCTTTGTTAATCTGGAAAGACAGGGCCAGTTCTGGGAGACCTGTTCCTATAGCATAAGTACATTCAAGTTGTAGCTGATAAGTGAAGAAGTTAACTTTGTACACAGAGGCTGAGTGGAAGGAAGGCTTTTCTCCCATGACCACTAATGTGAAGTAGATCCTTATTTTCTTCATTAATGTCAAAAAGTGGATAAAAGTTGGGTCTCTGAATGAAAGCCAACCTCTGTGCTCGTGGTTGTGCCATCTCATAGGAAGGGACTTACTCAAAATGAGCAACTATGTGTCTATTTCACATTTAAATTAAAGTAGTAGAGTCACCGTGCGTTTCTCCATTGAGACTTTTTTTTCATCGTTCTAAATTTACCTCAAGCGATCCTTTTTCAAGTGCCATAATATGAAGCCTCACCTCATGAAAAATGAGCCTCCAAATGTGGAAGAAAGCATTTTCGTCATAGGAGATTTTTCCCCCCAATGTTTTATTCAAAACAAAAACAAAAAAAACAAAAACAAAAAAACAAAAACCCAAACTAGTTTCTTTGCATTTCTTTCTAAAGTGATGACATAGTAGAATAAAGGCAGAAATTACAGCAAAATTATTTTAGGTATGGCGTTCTAGTAGCATAATTATAGATGGCCACAATAATAAGGCAGCAGCAGCTTGCCCTCGCAGTCTAGAAAGTACCATGTTATGAAAACTTGCAAGGGTGATAAGCATCACTCTTCGATCTCAAAAGAAAAAATCTTCAGTAGCATTTTTAGAAACAGTAAATAGGTGGTATATTTAAACAACTGCAGATTTAAGCAGTAGAAACAGTGTTGCATTTTTGTTTGCTTATTTGTTCATTCCCACAAAGGATTTGGGGTTGTGAGGAACGGTATGCTCTCCGAGGTTTCTCAGATCCTCCCATGTGTGATGCTGTTCTCCAGCACGTGCTGGGCTGTGGCAGATATGAAGAAGAGTGAGTGGAAGAAGCAAGTGAATAGTCTGCATTTTCAGAAGCATGATTTATATTGGTGACAATATTGACACATGAATTCTGTTAGGACATCAATAAAGTTGACACATTTTTAATTCTGATGAAAATAACCTGAGGCATTCTGTGGCTGCACTAAAGAATTTTATTGGTTACAAAAACACGTCAGACCCTTTCAAAATACAAGCCTTCACACATTTTGCCCTGGAATAACGCTTCCCTCTAGACGAATGTCTTCATTGCACAAAATGCCACTTGTCATCAATACCTAGCCCAAATGTTACCTCCTCTGTGAAGACTTCCTGACTGGATGAGATTCAGCTAGATGCTCTCTGTCTGAAGCATGTTGGAAGAAAAAGGAATAAATGAACCCATATTTTAGGAGTTCTCATTTAAAAACCTATTTCTGTAAATATGTATGTTCTCCGATAAAACAGATATCATGTTCATTATGTTTAGCATATAGAATGTTGTTAGTGTTCAACAAATATTCTTGAATGAATGAACAAATGAATGAACGAATGAAATGATGTAGCAACATGAGAGACAGTCTCATGTGTGAAAGAAACACCTTGCTAAGTTTCAGTAGGGCTTATTTCTTTATTGGACAGGTATATTTTTGTGACACCAATTTACCAAATGATATATAACCTGAAAATTATGAGACCGAATGCTTTAGTAACTACGAAACATCCATTCATTCATTTGCGAAATTTGCTACTCTGTAAATAAACAGATTCCTGGGTCATAAAAACTTCAACATCTAAACAGAACTTAACTTTCTATTCACTTGAGCAAGAACAACTGAACCTTGAAATGAGTACATTTCCATAAATAAATTTTTAGTATAAATTATCTTTTACAAGGAAAACTACCGTAGTCATTTCTATAACACAACAAAGTTTTCCATTTTCTGTGTCTTGGTGAAGGGAGAGCTTGAGGGTGGTCTCAGACAAATTAGTAATTTAGAGAATAACTATTGTAATAACCCAGTCTTCCTAAATTGACCTCAAACAGTTGATTTTACTAGCTAAAGAATAGACCCTGTATGAAGTGTTCATTCACTTTGCAGATTTCAAAAGCTGTTTCCTACAGAATTTGAAATGGTACATTTTTCAAGACATCCCTGGGGAACACAATTAGTATTTAGAGAAGAAGTTGGTTTGATATACGTAAGTTTTGCATGAGTATATGATGTCAATGAGTCTGGCATTTTTCTTTTAAAAATCTCCTTCTATTATTAACTAAATGGAATGTCACATTTGATGTCAATAATCAACACCTTGGTCCATCTAAAAACCAGCATACCTCGAGTGGCTGGGAAAAAAACACTTTAAGCACACTAATACATACATTCTTTTTTGACACAAAGTGGCAAAATATAAACTGACACATATAGTCATAACTATTTACACTGATGAACATAAAGATTAGGTTTTGGATGCAATGAAAATTATTTATTTTAGTATTTCATTTAAAAGAATTCAAAATTTTATATCCTTAAAAATTTTATATAACCATTTGAAAATTAAAGAAAATGCAAAAGACAGATGCATGACATCGAGTCAAATGCCTGTTGATTTCTCAAATAAAATAATGAAAAATGGAAAGAATTTAAGATTAGAAATGAGACCAGAGACTTGCTTAGTCATCTTAACTAGTTGTATAACCTTAGGCAAAGCCACATAACTTCTCAGGGTCTCAGTTTTCTTATCTGTAAAATGTAGCAGGTATTTTATTATTTGAAGTGGAAAAACTCTACAGCCATGTCTCACACAAAAATTTTAATATTACTTTGGAAACGGGCATTCCAGTTATGTATATGACCTCAGTTTCTTCAATGCAGGTATAAATTGTATATTTCACTACCAGTAAATTATGATGGAATAGCCTAAAGGCCCTACAGAAGTTGTTTACAATGTATCATTTAGTCAGTGATGTTGTTAATTCCAACTGCAGAAAAGAACCACACAGATGGTATCACTTTAAAGCCATAAAGATCACTAAACGTATAATAGTATAGACGTGTGGAAGAAAAATTCAACTATTGTAGGAGAGATTAGGCATCCAGACTCTAGCTAAATATGTGTTAAGCCATTTTATGAAGTAAAACACAATTAAAAGTATTTCACCCAGGGAGGAATCTAGTGAAGCCTAGGTCGCTGGTTCAATTCCCAAATGAGCCATTAGCTTTTATTTCATTCCATTGTCACAGACTTGCCACCCTCTTATCCTCTACTCACATCCCTCAAATTCATGCTAGTGGTTAAGAGGAAATTTGGTGAGGCTGTTTGGATATGTAAGCAAAAATCTAACCCCAGTGCTAGAAAAATAACTCAAAGGTCAAGCCCCAGTGATATGACATCATCCAAGTACTGAGAGATCATATTATCCTTATGATGATTATTCCTGTAATTGCCATCATTATTGTGGTGGGAGCATTGCTCTAGACTTAGACTATCTGCATTTGAACTTGCACTGTCCCACTTCCCAGCTTCACAACTTGGACAAGTTATTTAACTCTTTGAACCTTAATTTCCTCATTTTCAAAATAGTTGTTCTAATAGCACCTTACAGGGTAATTGTGAAGAACGAGTGAGTGAATCCATGTGGAGAATCCCTGAAACATATTAACTACTAAGTAAATGCTATTATTATCTTTCAGTTGTCTTGCCCATGTTGACTGTTCGGCACTTGCCGAAAAACATTTGTAGTAGTTTCCTCCAGCTGCTAGAAGCAAACTCGGTGACAGAAAACAATAGAAATTTATTCTCTCACATTTCTGGAGGCTAAAAGTCCAAAATCAAGGTGTTCTCAGGGTTATGCTCCCTTCAGTCTCTGGAGAAAAATTGTTTCTTGCCTGTTCCAACTTCTGGGGAACCCAGGTGTTCCTTGGTTTGTGAGGGTATAAATTCAATTTCTGCCCCTGTCTTCACATGGCCATCTTCTCCCTGTGTGTGTCTATCTCTGTATCAAAATTTTCCTCTGTTTTTATAAAACCATCAGTCCATTGCATTTAGGGCTTTCCTGAACCTAGTATGACCTCAACTCGACTACGTCTGCAAAATCCCTACCTCCAACTAAGTTCAGGTTCACAGGTACCAGGGATTGGACCTTAAACGTATCGGTTGGGGGGTGGCGGGCACAGAATTCGACTATTACAGCACAAAAAGCAGAAAAAAAGAAAGAAAATAGGGCACAAGGAGAAAGGGTAAAGCAAACAAATGTAGAAAATCTGATGCTAGCACTAATTTGGGGAAATAGGTAAATAGCCTCAAAGAAATCACTTACCTATCTAAGGTAAGTGCTTAAGTCCTTACCTGTCACTACAGGTAGGTAGTGACCACTAAGTCCTTACCTGTCACTACAAGAGAGCAACACCTTACATGTGGCTGAGGCACAGCCCTGCAAAAATATCTTTGGACCATAAGTGAGAAACAAGATGACTTCAACAAGCAGTAGAAGCAGACTTCAACATAGGTGGTAGCAAAATGCTGTGAGAATCCTGGCAGAGTTATTTGGCACAATCCTGCAAATGGCATCCTCCCTTTGTCAAGCCTGATAAGTTGTGACTTATCGTGATACATTCCATGGGCCCTGCATTGGATGCAGGGCGTCTTGGATGACATCGTAAATCCAAGGAAGGTGATGATGGTCTCAGGCCAGCATATGCTCTGAGTACTGGATGTCTCCAGGAATAGTGATGTGCTGTGCAACACGTTTAAGCAAATTTTGTGGTCGAAGCAATTGTCCACGCAAAGCCTGGCTGTGTCTATAAATAGCATTTTCCTATCTGGGAAGTTTGGGACCAAGCGAGGAAAGCATGATAGTCTTCTGCCTGAAAGAGCCAAAAAGGAATTAAAAAAAAAAAAGATGGCTTTACTTTATCGTTGAATTAATACATGACTTGGAAAGTCCTCATCATATCACATCACCATGTCCAGTTCTGCAAATTCTGCAAAGCAGTATTCAGTTTCCACTGTATTGACTCAAGTAAATACGTTCACATGATGGCAAAATGCAGCTTGCTGTAGCAAAACTCTCGGCGGGAGAATGTTGTACCTTTGGTCACAGTTACAATTTAATTTAGGGTTTTATCTGTCTTCCAATGAGATTATGGGAAGGAAGGATAGGTGTAGGAAGAAAATGGTGATGACGGATTCTGATATTTGAAAATGGATGAGTTTCCCAAAAGAAGAGCATAAACCTGTCTGGATCAAATTCAGATAGAACGCTGGCAGGTTGCCAGGTTTGTAATTGCATCGTGACTTGGGCTGTAATCCTCACCACTTCCGAAAACAATAAGAGTGAGAAAACGATAAACCACATTTGTTTTAAATAGCGGGTATTTGCTTTAGCATTCCCAATATTTTCCCTGACACGTTGGTGAAGGCTCCAGAGCTACAAAGATAGTGGTGTGTGTTTTGTGGAGGGAGGAAGAAGAAGGTAATTCTCTTTTGTAAGGGGAAACAGAAAATTGGGCGTTTGGAAGGAATTAAAAAGGGAAATCCTGTATTTTGTAAGGAAAAAGAAATGTGTTTTGTTTTCCGTAAAAGAGAAATTTATAATGGCTTTTTAAAAAACGACCTTTCAGGTTTACGACGTACGAGTATAAGGTGTTTGTACACAACAGTGTGGGTTTTACAGCCAGCCCAGGGGCTACGGTGACAACGTTAGCGGGTCTTCCAGAGAGGGCCGCCAACCTCAGCACAACCGTTCTTAACCACACGGCCATCGGCGTGACATGGGCTAAGCCAAGTAAGTCATCTTCTCATGTCTTCAGTTCCCCTCAGCCTGTTATACCAAAATGGATTTAAATGGGGGGCATTAAAAAATAAAGACAGCAAAAAGCCGAGACGGTTGCGCTACTCTTCAGAGCCAGACCCTCTCTCTCCCTGCTTTGACATCCTTCCAGGACCTCCTCTCCCTCTTCGATTCCTTTCGGTTGGGAAAGTAGTTTCTGTCACACCAACCAGTTGTGATAGAAATGTCCATGTTTTAATTTGCTAGAATGCAATACCGCGCACGTTCCCACAGAGAGCTCTGCCCCCATCTTGTAACTCAGCACTTATTAGCAAGAACCATTGACAGGATTGCAGTCATGTGAGGGATTTTTCCAAGTGAATCATCTTCAGTGCTGGTTGTAGACAGAATTCCAGCTTGACACAGGAAAATGGAACCGGGACATCACCACTGGGCTTGCTTCAATAATGCAGGGGTCCCGCCCTGACCCCATTCGGAACACACCTTTATGGGCAGTTAGAAGAGCTCACGGATGGATCTAGTCTGCTTCTGCCCCTTTAGAAACACAAAAACTGACATTTCAGATCTCGTTGGTCCACAGAGTAGCATTTAACAGCGGACCCGTCAATATGTAGTGATCCATTATTACAATTAGAAAACAACACTGAATTTATCATGGAAATATGTGTTGTAACCATTCTGAAAAGTACCACTTGAGACCTGGCAAATAGTTGAACCAAATCTTGCTAGAATATCACCAAATACTGAGAAACACCTGATTCAGAAATCCCCAAGTAAAATGTTTGTCTTATGAAGGAAAGCTGCACCTGCTAGGGTGATCATCTGTGGCTACATTCTACGTAATGTGAAACTACTCTTGCCTGGGGATGGCTGGGGCATAGTGACCACGTGGTTTTCATCCAGCCTTTGAGTTTTGTTACAGACTGAGACATGCTTCCGGTTCCATTTAGAACATCTGAGTGAATTTGCCTCTGTGTTATTTTTTATCGTTGTGAATTAAGAGCGAGATTAGGTGACGTTAACAATAAATTAAAATCTACCAGTTCTGTTGATCTACATTGCCACTAAATAACCCATTTTTACAGAAGACTATCACCCTAGGGTTTTTATAAAGTTGCAGGTTTCTAATAGTCTGTGTCACCTCTATTGGGATCTCTTAAGCCATTTAAATGGAAGAAGGAAGTTAATTGATGCTTATGATTACCCTCTGAGACACCTCTGGGAAAAATACAAAGTTTTTATCTGGAGATGGATTTTTATGTATAATATATTTTCACTCATCTTCCTCTTCTCTCTACTTTACCCTCACCACCTGACTCATCTTAAAAGCCTGCTCATAAAGGTGGATGTCCTCCCCCTCATCTGACATTTGAATACTGCTGTTAAGATCCAGCTGGTGAATTTTCACCAGTATAGGTCCTTTATGTGATAATTGCATGCCTGAAGTAAGCGTGCTTATAAAAACTGACAAACTTAATAGATCTGCAGCAGCTCGCTGAAGTTTCATTACCTTGGTAATCTGAACCTCTGACCTTCGGGATGTAGGTAATGCAATCTGCTGTTATTTCCATTCATACCTTAGAAATATTTCAGATAACTATTTGTGAGCACAAAGGTTAACTCTCAGAAGAGGGTCAGCTCTCCGAAAGCTTGTTGCATTATCATTTTCTTCCTTCGTGCAACCTGCTAGCCTAAGTAAATTAACTAGTCACTCCTCTGTGATAGTGCCACCTACTTTTTACAGTTTTAATTTGTTTCCTTGATTTCCAGGATACGTTTGGCACACTGTTGAATACGCTAAAAGGCACAAAACTCTAGGATGAAAGTCAATTGGATACATTTATAAATATTTACTTACTAAAAACTGCCTTTCAAGAAACATAAAAATATATTTAGAAAAATACATATTCTGTCTTACCTATGACCTCCCCATGGAGACATGATTTTGATAGTTGCATATTTCTGGTAAATTTTTACTAACCCCAGATTAACAGGAATGTTATTGAACATTTTAGAAGCACCCATATTAAATGTTTGCCTCAGTGTGTGACCTCAGGTGAGGTAAAAGCATCCCCACACCTCACATTCTTTCAGTTCATATTGAGGGTTCATATAGCAAACTGGCAGCACACAGAACACATTCACTTCCCCCATCCCTCCCACACTGTTTTGCCTAGAGTATTTTTCTTTAATAATATTTTTCCAACATTTAACAACTAGAAGATTTCACATAAAGATGATGATTTGAGGATTGACTTGAAAAATCAAATGATTGGATGAAATTTTTTTCACACTCCAATTCTCCTGTGAGTGAGTCCATATATTCTCAGTGTTTCAAATTCTCCTAACGCTAAAAATTCCAAAATTCTATGAAGCCTTATGAAGCGATGGTTTTAAAAAATAAACTTTGGAATCAGAGAAACTTGAGTTTGGATCCCAGTTCCAGTATTTCTTTTTTTTTTTTAGCACTGTGACTAAAGCAAGCCACTTAACCTCACTAAATCCTAGTTTCCTCATCCAACATCTGGGGATAATAATAACTGCTTTAAAATGTGATAGGGATGAAATGAGATAATATACGTTTAAAACTTAATAATCATTTAATATCAGTTTAAAGTATTACTTTGTCTTTAAAATATTGACAGTGTTTTCAACAGAAATTTTACAAAAGATAAAAAAAATTGGGAAGGCATTTCTAATAAAAATGTGGTCATGCCGGGACGCCTGGGTGGCTCAGTTGGTTGAGCAGCTGCCTTCAGCTCAGGTCATGATCTCACGGTCCTGGGATCGAGCCCCACATCAGGCTCCTTGCTCAGCAGGGAGCCTGCTTCTCCCTCTGCCTCTGCCTGCCTCTCTGCCTACTTGTGTTCTCTCTCTCTCTCTGACAAATAAATGAATGAAATCTTAAAAAAAAAAAATTGGTCATGCCATTCAGATGAAAGCATTTCTACAGTGAGTTGAAGATAGTCAAAGAGTAGATGTCACCTTATAATGACCTAACTTGACTAAAAAGTAGGACCACCAACCATTGCATAGTATCATCTCCTACCCCCTTCCCCTTGAAGGTGGTGCTCCCCATGCCCGTCAACCCAGAAGCTACACTTACCAGCCTTGAAGTTAGTCGTGGCCTTGTGCCTATGTTTGTGCCAATAAAATGTGAAAAGAAATGATGTATGTCTTTTGGCGTCATAGTCACAGAACATTAGGTATGTCCCTTTCTGTTCTCTTCATAATTTCCCTGAACTAGAATGTAGACAGGGCAGTTTTGTCAGTTTCAACTCTGCAGGCATGATGACACCCTAAGAGCGCCAAACCACATAAGGGAAGGAACCTGGGCTGTTGAAATGGAACACCATCTGATTCACTCACTTTGGGGCTATTGTGTGAGATGTAAATTAACATCTATTTTATTGAAATCACCTAATATCAGGGCTTCTTGTTTACCACAGCTCAGTTAACTCTCTCAGTCCCTGTTTGCCCATACCAATTCACTTAATGAGCAGAAGTTATCTATCCTATTTCCATTGCTAAATATAGAATGATGAATAATTAACATATCTCATATACAATTCCTTTTATTTTTTTTAAGATTTTATTTATTTGACAGAGAAAGACACAGTGAGAGAGGGAACACAAGCAAGGGGAGTGGGAGAGGGAGAAGCAGGCTTCCCGCTGAGCAGGGAGCCCGATGCAGGGCTCAATCCCAGGACCCTGGGATCATGACCTGAGCCAAAGGCAGACGCTTAAAGACTGAAGCACCCAGGCTCCCCTACAATTTCCTTTAAATACAATTTTCTTGGGCAGACTATTGATGGGAGTTGGAACACAATGAAAGACTAAAGTAGCTGGGAGGGGGGGTTTCCTAAANCCAAAGGCAGACGCTTAAAGACTGAACCACCCAGGCTCCCCTACAATTTCCTTTAAATACAATTTTCTTGGGCAGGCTATTGATGGGAGTTGGAACACAATGAAAGACTAAAGTAGCTGGGAGGGGGGGTTTCCTAAATACAGTTATTTGTTTCTGACTGATGCATAAATTAGGTAGAAGGCATGAGAAATCTTTATGGGAAAAATAAAGAGCCTGCCTTGGATCACTGTCCAAGGTGATCTTCCCACTTCTTTGTGTGAGCAATTTTACTCTCTTGTAGGGTGAAGAATTTTCTAAGGAAGTAGTTTGATTTAAAAAAAAATTTTTTTTGTTTCACTTCTACCCTCAACATAGGACTTGAACTCACAACCCAGACACTGAGCGTCTCATGCTCTACTGACTGTGCCAGCCAGGCACCCCACAAAAAGTAGTTTTGTTTCCTCACATTTTCCAAGAAGTATTTAGTTAATGACAGAGCTCTGCGCAATGAACTTGGGAAATTGAACACTTATTTGAGAATCTATGAGAAAGACACACTTCTATTATGAAATAACCTTAATGGGATCCTTCCAAGTTTTTACATTCGAACAAAATTACCTCCTCCCAGTGAGCCTACTAATGAGAGATGTGGCTAAAGAAGTCAATCCTAGACAAATTTGGACACCTATTGAATGGAGTGGTTTGCTGTAATTGCTCTCAATCAGGCCACAGACACTTTTGTAAAAAGGCAGATAGTAAATACTTCAGGCTTTGCACGCTATATATAGTCTGTGTGGCAACCGCTCAACTTTGCCGTTGTAGCACAAACATAGCAATAGATGACACTTATACAAGCATGGCTGTGTTCCAGGAACTATTTATTATGGACCCTAAGATAAAATTTTCATATAATTTTCACATGTCACAAAATACCATTCTTTTGATTTTTTCCTAGCCATTAAAAATATGTAAAAACGTTGCTTAGTTTGCAGATTATATATAACCAGGTGGCAGGTCACATTTGGCCTAGAGGCCAGATATTGCCCATGGACCATCACTGGCTGACCCTGATGTAGATGCTAAAAATCAGCGAGGAAACTGCTTCTCCTTCTGCCTGCTGTTCCCCCTGCTTGTATGTTCCCTCTCTCTCTCTCTCAAATAAATAAATAAATAAATAAATAAATAAATAAATAAATAAATAAATAAATAAATAAATAAATATCTTTAATAGTAATCTCTGAAAATAGCCCAACAGCAGGCAAGGAGCATCACCTAAATGCTTTAGCAAGAGGACTTTCAGCTAACTCACCTAAAAACTGATTTAAATTACTTGGGAATCTTTTACAAAGGAGAGGAGACTTGTATATTTGAGAATCTGTTATAGCTAAGATCACATTTCTGACCAATATATAGAGATTACCACCCAAAATGGCATTTAATAGCAAAAATTATGTCCCAAGTTCATAATCTTCTTCTTCAGCTCACTGAGGGTGACCTGACTGATACGCCTCAGTTAGATCAGCACCTGTATCAGATAAATGTATGCAATCTACAAAATATGGGTTGCACATCATAGGACTAGAATATCTGAACAAATTTAACCTCATAGGAAATCCTCATTTTTTCTTGTTTCAAACACAAGCTAGCATGTACAGCTCCAAATCATATAACTCTAGCTCAGATATCCACACTTTAATGTCTAAGTCCACCTGGTTGCCAGAAAAACTCTTCAAATTCAAGAATTCTCAAGTGGAACAAGTCTGAATCCCATCATTACTCCTGTGTTTTCTATTTTATGTAATGGGATTCACCCAGAAACCAAAACCATAAATCTGAGATTTCTGTAATTCTTCCTTCCACCTTCTAAACTCTCTGGGTGGCTTAAGGACCTTGGCTCCTTCCATCTAGTAGATTCACCATTCCCTTGGGCCTTTAAGTCCTCCAGGTGCAAAAACTAAGGACAATCAGAAATGGTCAATTACTCTAAAAATAGCACAAGCTATTGTAACACGTGGCCTTACCCAGATGCAAGAAGCCCAGAAAATATATTCTGGCTCTTTGACAAAAAGAGAAAAGACATGGGTGTTGGTGAATGCTAACTTTATCTTCTGTAGTGATTTCTAAAGTTAAATGCTATTTGTCCTATTAATGCTATTGGTGGGCTAATGCTATCTTTCTCTTTTTTTTTCATGACTTCCTATTTTATGTATGACATGGAAATCAGTGTACTGGTACTTTCTTTCCTTGACCTTCTTACCTGCCATTTTCAATGTTTGGTTATAAATTATTATGTAATTATTTTTGCATAATTATTTTCTCTAAATAGTTTTGATTTTTATTATCAATTCTAAAACTTTTCCAATCCTGAATTCCGGATCTTGATTCACCCTTTTTATCTTCTGGATAACAGTATTGGGAAAATTTTACCATTATAGTTAAATAAGTTAAATAATTACATATGTGTGTGTATACACATATGTAATTATTTACACACACACACATATATATTTAAATTTTTGTCCTAAATAAGAAAGTCTTTTTGTTGTATTTGCACATAAATCATTACTTAGATGTGTATGAAATTTTTTTTTCTTATGTGTATGAAATTCTTGTATCAAAATGCTTTCCCTCCAAACCTGATGAAATTGTTCCATTGTTTCCCAACATTTGATGTTGTGGATGAGAAGTCTGAAACTTGCCTGACTTTTTCTCCTTTATAGATGATCTTTTAATGTTTAGCTTACCTTTGAAATGTTAGAATGTTCCATGATATGTCTGTGTTTGGACCTATTGTCATTATTTTGATCAAAACTGCATGAATTCAATTTATGGACATAAATCTTTATGTTGCATCAGGTTTCATGGAGTATTTTATTTTCATGATTATTTATTCCATTTATTTTTCAGGTTCATTAGATATTTTTAATCTCTGTCCTCAATATCTATAATTCTGAATTTCATTGATTTCTTCTTAGTCATTTTCCTATTTATTCTTTCCTACTGAGTACTTTTAATCTGCTTTTTTCTACTTTTCAGGCAGATTTGAATTCTGCCATTGCTTTTCATGTTTCCTTGCTATCTTGTTTAAGCAAGATCACTTCACATCTTTGTCTTCATATCTGTCTTTTCATGATCATAGGTACGTGTTTCATAGTGGCTTCTTTTTCATAAAGGCATGTCCTTTGTTATTTTTAAGAACACAATACAAATGTTTTCTAAAACTTCCATCTCATTCTCAGAAAAGTAATACATACACACACAAATTTGCTTTTGAAGGTTCTAGACAATGATTTTTCTCTCTCATGCTATGAAGAAGTCTTGTGACTTAATGTTTTTCTCTTTTAAAAAAGGGAACTATATTCAGGCTCAGCTTTTACCAATATGCAGGGACAGTGAAATTTACTTGGCTCCTCATTCTAGCTATTTCAATTCCAATAGCATTCCTTTCTCAGAGGTAGACTCAAGGTCAGCAGCCTTTAATTTTGTGCGGGTCTATTGAACTAAGGATGTATCTCCTGTTTCTTAGACAGTTCAGTGACTTGGGAAGAACTCACTGAAGTTTAAAAACTTGTTTGAACAATGAAAAGGCATACTCCTGTCCATGTACTCTCCCAGAACTTCTCCTAAGATGACTAGGATATGAAGATATAATGTGTTTCTACTATTTTTTGTGTGTTTTGGACTCTGCACTGAATGAATGAGTGAAAAGAAATGTTGAAGCAGATGTTGGTGAGAGGCAAGATAATGCAGAAATTTGGCACTTATTGCCCAGAGATGTTGCCTGTTTCTGGTTACAGAGGCCTCTATATCATGGAGTAAGACATAACCAAGGGGACTCAATTGCCGTCTTTTTCTATCTTTTGAGGGACAGTAGATTTTGTTCTATTTCAAGTGGGTTGACATATGGTACATGGCTAAGAATGGGCATCTAATGGAATTTTACCCAGATGTCAACCCAAAATCTTTGTTCATCTTGAACTTACAGTGCTAGTTGCAATATTTTCAATGTATATACATAGTTACATTAATTGAAACTTGGGAGAGATATCAGGGACATTTAATAACACAGGTAAAACCCATTTATAGTTGCCAGTAAAGTTTGAAAGCACTTCATCAAATTACATCTTTAGGGTTTATATCTCTAACCAGAGTCCTCACTTAACAAACTATAATACAACATAAACTTCAAATCCAGTACACTTTCCATTATATCTCAGCTGCCATAAATTAATGAGAAATACTATTGTAAGCCAGTAAAAAGTAATTCTAATGAAAGAAGAAACTTTTGCACTCAAAGAACCAATGGCTTTGCTATACTTGACTAATATCATCTGGAAAAATATTGGTGGATATGAATAACCAGTTCCTGCCAATGCACAATAATGACCTCATTATTGAAGGTGCTTATATGTTGTGACATCAGAGAAAAGAAAATCTTAATCCCCAGAGTCTTTCAAGTGTGTTACTAAAGATCTCTTACCATAAACTCTTCCAACTATACTGGCATACCAAACCTTTTCTACTGTTGCTAGAGGTAAAATCAAAGCAGTACTGTGCTCAGCATTCAGTTTTTATGCAAGACCCCCAAGATCTTAATGAAAAGGGGTCCGTAAATGAAAGTCATACATCCTTTAAAACCATATTCCTTTAAGTGGCCCTATGCTATGATCTCACATATCAGAGACACTGTACTTTAATGACCATAAAGAGAAATGCCTCCTTTTCTTCTGTCTTTGGACTAGTGCTACTGAACTGTTTTGACGCATACTTTCACATACAATTTCAGGGGGTTTGTAAACCAGCATTCCACCCCACAATCTTAACACAAACCAAGGAAATAGTTTTTGTTTAAGATCTTTAAAAAGAATACTAATGTAAGTAGAGCAGTATTCTATATAGTATACTTATACTATTTCCTACCTAAGAAAATATGGCTGTTTTATGGCTTCTTTTTATTTTTATTTCTTATTTCTTTTTTTTGTATTTTTAGTTAATCTATGTACTTTTTAAATTTAAATTCAATTAGCCAACACATAGTACATCATTAGTTTTTGATGTAGTGTTCAATGATTCCTTAATTGCATATAACACCCAGTGCACATCAGATCACGTACCTTCCTTAATGCCCCACCTCCCTCCCTTCTGCAACCCTGTTTGTTTCCCAGAGTCCAGAATATCTCATGGTTTTCTCCCTCCCTGATTTCTTCCCATTCAGTTTTCCCTCCCATCCCCTATGATCCTCTGCACTATTTCTTATATTCCACATATGAGTGAAACCATATAACAATTGTCTTTCTCTGATTGACTTATTTCACTTAGCGTAATATCCTCCAGTTCTATCCATGTCAGTCAATGTAAATTGTAGGTATTCATCCTTTCTGATGGCTGAGTAATATTCCATTGTATATATGAACCACTTCTTCTTTATCAATTCATTTGTTGAAGGATATCTCGGCTGCTTCCATAGTTTGACTATTGTGAACATTGCTGCTATGAACTTTGGGGTCCATGTGCCCTTATTTTCACTACATCTGTATCTTTGGGTAAAACCCAGTAGTACAATTGCTGGGGCATAGGGCAGCTCTATTTTTAACTTTTTGAGGAACCTCCATAATATTTTTCAAAAGTGGCTGTACCAGCTTGCACTCCCACCAAGCATCATTGTAGAAAGGTAATGTGAAGCAGAACTTACAGCAAAGAAGGAGAAATCAGGTAAAAGCAGAAAAAGAAAACAGTAAACCAGTCTTTGAAAGTATGATGGTTGAGGAATTGGTGAATGATATTTGTGAGACAGTAAGTGATTGATTTTGGCACCCTTTAAACATTTGTCTGCATCATAGAAACACAATGAACTAGGAGAAAAGAGTGAGAAACTTGATAAAATTCAGATATCATCCTGGGATGCTACTGAGCAAATCCTTAAGGAGAGTATGCTGTATCACTCTATAACATCAACAGTGTACATAACAGGTTATCTGTCTAACATTCTTTTAGGTAGCATTTAGCAATTTCAAAAATGCCCCAAGTTCTAGGATCCATGTCAGGAAATGCCCTTATTTGCATTAGCATAGACTTCCCTCAAGGATGATGTTACTTAGAAATGGAAGTTGTTCCATGTTTTGAATATTTTACTCTTAGTTTCTTTCTGTAACGATTATATTAAAGTTCTGAAGATTAGTTGAATAAACTGTAAGTAACATAATTAAGATATTTAAAGGATATTCAAAAGTTTATTTTCCTATAAAGGTAAATTTCTATGTAATGAATCATAGGATGAGGGGAAGAAAATTGACTTTTTTAAAAAAATAAAAATCAATGCCACCATGAAGAAGTTTCCATAAGCATTCCATTTTCCCCTTCTAGACACAGCTGAAGATGAAGTTTATCTTCTGTCTTTTCCCCCTGAGAAATCCTTTTAGATCAGCCACATTTACAGTGTCCTGCATTTATTGTTAACAGCCTTTCAAGACCTACAAGGTGATGTTGAATATTATACACTTTTTTGGAGTTCTACTACCTCAAATGAATCTCTCAAGATCCTCCCAGATGTAAACTCTCATGTCATCAGCCACTTAAATCCAAACACAGAGTATCGGATTTTTATCTCTGTCTTCAATGGAGTCCACAGCATCAGTGGTGAAGTACTGTGTGCAACCACTTTCGATGGGGGTGAGTCCAGATTTCAAGGGACACTTGGCTTCAGAGATGCAAATGAAATTGATTGATTCTTGCTAAGGTTGAGATCAGTCATCCCTCCATTATAAAATTTCCGGTGTCGGAGGGAAGGGGGTTGGGGCTAAAATGCTTAAGTGCTCGTTGTCATCAAGTGGCAGATCAATACACAGTCCCTTAGAGACAGCAGCACAAGGCTCTAATAATGGGATATTAGCCCAGTTTGTTCCTGTTCTTTTCGGTGTATGCTGAGTTTGGAACTGAGTTCACATCAATAAATGGTGACATTTAGAAACATTTTTTTTTTTAAGATTTGCTCTCAGAAGCAGTATGCTTTTCAAAATGACAGCCAGGCACAGTGAGGGCTCTCCCTGAGTCACCAGAAATGGTAGGTGGAAGTTCAGCCACTGAGAAAAATTGCCTATGATTCATTTCTAAGCCAGTTAGCAAGCGGGAGGAAGCAAGGGAAGCAACTTGTGAATCTGAAATGTGTTTGGAATGGTCTTTCTAATCTTTTTGGCTTTATAAAGTCTCATTATAAACATTATAATATCATTACCTCCCAAGCAAGTGTTCCAGGTCATTAGCAGAGCACTTTAAGTGTGGAACCCATTTCCCTTTCTGGTGCCAAAGGTCGACACCTTTTGTTTATAAAATAGAATGGATCACAAGGACAATTTTTCAGCTAGTTAAGATGGGTTCTTATGATAAAAATAGGTCTTTGCATAGTTATTTCTGACATGCTTGAATAATTGTGTAATTTAACGCCAAGCAAGATTTTTTTCCTAATGTTAGATTTCATCATTACCTATGGTAATCAACATTCAAAATCATTTACATAATGACAATATTGCATTATTGCTTCATATTGCTTGAGTTACAAGCTAGTAACATCAAATGATTTTTTACGTTCCACCAGCCTCAGCCTCAATGTATTTGAGTTTTATTTTTTGCTTAAGGAGCAAATTTCCTTTCATTTTTTTTTTCCCCTGGGAGGTATGGAGTAAAGGGATGGGGAAAGAGACAAATAATAGATATGTGTTAGTGCTGCAGATGGGTGAATAATTTATCATCATATCCCACTGGTCACATAGTATTGAAGATTAGCACTATGCTGGTGGTATAAAGCATTTTACCACCAATTCTTATGGTTTCTAACTGAGAGTATAATAAGCCAATTTACAGAGGACTACAGACTGTGATAACTTCATCAGAGAAAAGCAGATAAGCAACGAACCCTTTGCTAAACCTAAATACTAATCTGCATTGAGTTTAACAAGTGCTTTTTCAGAGACAGCTGGAGTTTATTCAGTTTCTTCCTTTAATTCTAGAGCCTCAGGGCATGCTTCCTCCAGAGGTTGTCATCATCAACAGTACAGCTGTACGTGTCATCTGGACATCTCCTTCAAACCCAAATGGTGTTGTCACTGAATATTCTGTCTATGTAAATAATAAGCTCTACAGGACTCGAATGAATATGCCTGGGTCTTTCATTCTGAGAGACCTGTCTCCCTTCACTATCTATGACATTCAGGTTAGAACACTGTTTTTTGATGGGTTAAGCTTATAGGTATGTTAAATAAAACATGCTGGGCTATTTCTCTAAGTGGACACCTTCGGTCTTGGTTACAGATTATTTATTTACTGGGGGAGGGGAGAGAAAAGAGATAAATTGATTAGGATTAAATGTATTTGCTGTGGGCAAACACATGAGTCTCTGGAGAGAATATAATGGTAATATGGAAAACAATGGTGATGATATTCTCACTGGCAAAATGAGGCAAGTCACATATTGGCAGGAAATCTTGCCATGCAGTTTACCTCTGTCCTGCCTAGTTCTTTAACTGCTGTCAAATGCAGAATCAGCCTGTGAATGTGGAGACATTTTTCTATCCCTATTTCTGCTATTTACTAATTTAATAACTTCAAGGAAGTTACATAACCTGTTTGGTGTCCATTATCTTTTTTTTTTAATTTTATTTTTATTCTTTGCCCAAGGGGTACAGGTCTGTGAATCATCATCTTTTTTGTAAGAACAATGGACTCCATGACTTAAAACATTCTATCCACCTCTAGCGTTTTGTGATTTTGAAGAAAACAGAAGTTTTCATTTATAATATTGTCACTGGAACCTAATAAACATTTAGGACATAAAAAAAAAGAAAACAGAAGTGATTATATGGCAGACAAAATATATTAAAGAGTTTTACCACATGCGTGGCAACCCTCACCTGTGTGAGAAGAGTTGTATTTGAACTTTTGGCCCTTGAACCTCTTTGAGAATGTGATGAAGTCAGTGAACCCCATCCTAGAAAAACATGTATGTATTTATAAGACAGAAGTTAGCACGCAGTTTCAGAATGCGTTGACCATGTGAGGCCCAACTAACAGATCTCTTCGAGATCTACTGACCTTCAAAATAGAAAAAAAATGTAGAGACAACTAAGGCATTTACAAGGAACTTTTCCCCAAGGTGTTGGAAATCTTATTACAGTGCTAGGATATAAAAGATAACAAGGCCAAGCGTGGAAATTAATAATAAAAACAGAATGTTTCAGAAACTCAAAGTTTATAGGAGAGGGTAGCAATTTGGTAAATTTTTAAAGAAACTGTGCTACTTCTAACAAAAGAGCTTTGTAAATAATTTTCAAAAGATATTAAGCATAGAAATTTTCTTTGACCACAGAAACTTTCCACTGGCTTTGTCCATTAAGTGCTACGTACCTTCATTTTCCCTTCCCCTTCTTTCCCCCACATTTGAAGGTGAAACCTACATAATCATCTGGCTACAACCAATGCTTTAGCCTCTCCTGCTAGGCCTACCTTCCTCAGAAAGCAAAAGGATATTTGACGAAAGAAGAAAGATATGTTGATTATTTTTCATCACATTCTATGATTTCCATGAACTGACCTGAGTCATCTTAGCATGGAACATGCAGACAGATGCTCATGTTCATGGTTTTTAGAGTGAGTCCATATGTATCCATACCTCATAGGTCAAATTATAAAATAAAAATCATACTCAAAATAATTAGCCATATCACTTTATGAATAAGGATAGTTTAGGAAGGTGATGGAGTATTTGCTGGATTATTCTCTTTTGGGCCTTCATGGAGAAAGGTAACTGAGTCCTCAGAAGGCAACTTATTCATTTGTTTTACCAGGACTCAGAATACAGGTGCTATGAGCGCACATCCTGATCCAACTGTCTGACTATACAGCAAGAGTTGATGTGTAAGTGTTTCAGGCATGTTCTACTACGAAAGGCTTCGCTCATACCTACTGGTTTGAGTCGCTAGTGGCCTGACGAAAGTGCATTTTGATCAGATTTAGGACATGGAGAAAGATAAGGAGACAAAAGAACAAATTAGAATCTAATACTTAAATTGTGTTATTAGGAACTAAGATATTCTTATCCTTGATAACTATATTTTTGTGAAGCTCTTCACATTCCAAGAATACTGCTTGAAGTAGTTGTTGCATCGCTGGAAATTTGAATATCAAATTCCAAAGATTTTTGTTTACGATGTCAAAGATGATTTGGCCCCACCTAAAATATGCACCTAATTGATATGCCTAATACTTTAGAATTAAGGTTCTCTATGTTAACCCCCTCTGTAAAATAACCAGTGATTATAAAGCAGATACATAGATGCCAATGAAAATATCTACTTTTTTGAATAAATTCCTTTATGTATCCCTTTTTAAGTGGAATAATAATTTCCATTTTTGATTCAATTTTATTTTTAATATGAATCTGTAAACCTTTATATTTGTGTTTCATTCACATTATGCATTATAGCTATTACAGCAGAAAGCTGCCCCAAAGATGGAGACATGGAACATTACATTAGTAAGGATGAGAAAAATATTGAGGGAGGAGCGGCAAGATGGCGGAGGAGTAGGAGACCGATTATCATCAGGTCCCAGGAATTCACCCACAGAGCTATCAAACCATTCTGAACACCTACAAATTCTACCGGAGATCGAAGAGAAGAAGAGCAGCAAGTCTAGGAACAGAAAATCGACCACTTTCTGGAAGGTAGGACGTGCGGAGAAGTGAATCTGCNCACATTTCTCCACAATCAAAATAAAAGCTTTCTGGAGAACCATTGGAATATAGCTAAGTAGTTTAGAACTTAGAGCTATGCTCAGTATTTAGATGATAAGACAATGGGGCAGGTAAAATCCAGATCAGATATCTCGTATCTTACCAGTTTGATCATATACCCTGATTTCTCTAACCCCCAATTTACCAACTGATGAAAATAGATTTGTGAGGACTCAGTAAAATTTGTGCCAGTACCCATTATAATTTGGGACACATATTACTTACATAGTAAATTTAGTTGAGTTGATTTCGAGTTATCTCATTATGCACCATATAGTCAAATATTTCCCAATATGCATGAAGTTCTATTGTCATTAATTCAAGTATATTTTAAGTTTCATTGCCTTTAAATTATTTGGGGTTTCATGGGACATACTCAAAGTGGTGGACCTTGATAGTGTCCAAATATCTACTAAATATTGCCTCAAAAGACTGTATGGCATAAATGAAGATCACAACTTAAACAGCATCACAAAAATATACCTCAGCTCCTATTTAGGTGTAAAGTGCCCCATGAATAAAATGACATAACTACTAAATACGGTAAGAATCGCATTTGTCTTTTCTCAGTTGCCAGTGGAAATTCAGAGAACTGCTTCACTCATTCTCTGCACTAACATCTAAGCTCAGCATCAGTGTTTAAGATTCATCTGGATCCAGCTTCCCTCCTCCATTTATGTATTAGATGCTGAAAGTAAATTAGTGTTGGAAAAAGTACAGATTCTCTTTGGCTTACCCTTTCATTGGGAACAGAATGATGTCACCTTGTGGATGTTCCATTAGCAGTCTTTTGTACATTCATTTGTCTCTCCTCCCTCTTGCTGCATGGGTTCCTTTTGTGTTACTAATGCTTGATGAACTCCATTTCTAATCTTTAGTTACTCCACCCTCCTCTGTTTTTATTCAGATTAGGTGGCAGAATTAAAGGGGTAAATGATGATTTTCTGCTGTGATTAAAGTAAAAATACAATTGCAGCTGGAACAAATGGATATAAAATAGCTCGGCCACATTGAAAGGCTTCTCTAGGTCTCATTTTTCTTCTATTCCACATTAGCATTTAGGCTATTCGTTGTAATGTGTCAAGACTTCCGGGAGACATCATCATTACACTACCTGGTTATAGATCTAGAGAGCAGTATGCAGTGATAACCTATTCTGCTTGCAAACTGTCACCTAAACATCTTCCATTCCTCAACTGTGCTCCAAATAGATTACTATGTCTGTCTCTTTCTGAATGGTTGGAACCAGAGGCTAAGCATCATCATTTTAATCACTAAATCAGTTCTCTTGAGCTCCTTTCTATATTCTATGCTGAGTTTGTCCCAGTGGAGTCAATTATCATCAAAAATTAATATTAATAAAACTCCAAGATATTGTAGAGAACTATAGGAGAGTCCTGTGAAATGAGGGTGGGTGGAGTCAATCCACTGGCAGTCTATGCTTTGAAAATAATTGGATTTATTCTTTTGTAAACTAACGTTTGCAGGTTGAAGTCTGCACCAAATATGCCTGTGTGAAAAGTAATGGAACCCAAATCACCACTGTGGAAGACACCCCAAGTGATATACCAACACCCACAATTCATGGCATCGCTTCAAGGTAAAATTTTTTGCAGTTAATCTAAAGAGCAGATCATAAACAATGAAAGTTGAAATCAAAGATTTCATCCCAGCAATGATAATCTCATTTAAAAATTCACTATAAAAACCTGTGTAAATCAAGAGGCACCTGGCTGGCTCCGTCAGTAAGGCATTAGACTCTTGATTTTGGCTCAGGTCATGGTTTTAGGGTTATGAAATCAAGCCCCATGTCAGACTCTGTACTGGGCGTGGAGCCTACTTAACATTCTCTTTCTCTCCCTTTGCCCCCCTCCCCCCACAAAAAATCTGTAAATCAAAATTTTTGTATTATTAGGTCTTGATCTTCACTGAACACAACATCTGGTATTTAAGTTTTAATATCCCTGATTTTCCATAATTACTTCCCTTTATTTAGTAACCTGTGAACAAATGCTTAAGTGCACCAAAGATTTTCTATATTTAAATGTGTGCTTAAGTGAATCCTTTGGTAATGCAAAGAATATAATTTTAATTAGATTAACTACTTTCTAAGTTAATCTCTTTGAAAAAAAATAGATTTACATATATCAGGTTGTCCTAAACCTAGAAACATCTCTAAAATAAGCAGGAGAGATAATCTTTGGATAACCATTACCAACATTATCAGATTCTTGGTAGGATCTCCATTTGTTGCTGAGAAATGGCCATAGCTTGAACGTGAGTCTCTTTTCAATTCAAGTTATAATAATAATAATAAAAAGATTTAACATGAAGTTTCCCAAGCCAAAAGTGAGATGACAATTGTTCTTCCCTCTACATCAGTCTGAGGCTAGAGAAAGAAATCTGAGTACTCCCACATCATTCTTTTTCCCCACCCTATTTGTATCACCTTTCACCATTATACATACACCCACACCCTCCATATACACGCTGACCAAAATAATCAATCTGTTATAAGAGATTTCCATTCTGAAGGAATCCTTTGCAACATATTAAAATTTCTAGGTCTTTTTAAAAATCAGTTTAAAAAAATCTAGAATTAAAGGTAATTAGAAAAACCCAAGTAATTAGATGTTTAGTTGTTCGGGACAAAAATCATATCTTGTCTCTTCGAATACATCTTTTATCCAACACACTATAGATACTTATCTAATTTCAGATATGCTAATTAATCGATAATCCCATCAGATTTTCCCCACCTATCCACAGAATTGCCTTCTCTCCAAGAGGCGAAATAGTCAAATGAAAAAGGTACCAGCAGATACATTTGTGGCTATAATAATGTAAGAAGAAAAAGTAACTCAAAAAAATGTATAAGGCATGGTTTTAAATTTTCAAAGTTTCAGTCCACTATGGAGACACTGCCCTAAACAAATGTTTACAGAATAATGTAAAAAACACCATAATATATGTTTATGATATACAGGGAAAACATAAAGAGAAAAACACCAAACTCTACCCAGGACTATCAGCGAAGGCATCATGAAAGATGCAACATTTGAGTCCAGTCAAAGAACTCAAGGAAGAATTATATTTAGGGTGGATGTTGTTAAATTTCTTGTCTGTTAGCATCCTCATGACTCAAGCCCAGGTGAATGGCATAAAGAGTGTGTCTTAAATTACACGTTCAACTGTGGGTAAGAATCTTTAAGCTTTATTAGAAATTAAACAAATGTGTCTGTGTTTCTGGAATACTTTTTTCCTTTAAAAACATTCCTGCAGGGTGCCTGGGTAGCTCAATTGGTTAAGTGTCTGCCTTCAGCTCAGGTCGTGATCCCAGCATCCTAGGATCGAGTCCTGTGACTCTGCTTCTCCCTCTGCCTCTCTCTCTCTCTCTCTCTTTCTCTCTCTCATGAATAAAGGAATTAAAAAATCTTTAAAAAGATTCCTGCAGATAATAGCAGAGGAAAAGTAGTTTTTTGGTTGTGGTCAAAGTTTATCCTCAAATATACTAAGTTGATGGCAAAAACATTAAAAAGGGTGATTTACAACAAGAGTAAGGAAAATGACAGAGCAGACAACAAAAGAGAGATTTCAGCACAATTTTGGAAGCAATATTTGGCAAGGAGAAGCAAATGATTTAGTGCAGTGGAGAACATTTTACAACCAAAGTGTTGGTTGGCAGAGGGAGATAATGACAGAAAACAAACTAATTTGCCCTGCAGAGAACCTCAGTGTCTGGACACTTACAAACTTTAAAGGTAGTAAAGAGGAAGATGGGTTAAGGTTCAAAGCTGGAATTGTGGAGTTAGTAAAAGTCTGAAAAATACTAATTGGAACCTGTAATTAGTCGGGGTTCTCCACAGAAACAGAATCCGAAACTAGAGAGCCAGGAAAGCTGGTGGTGTAGTCTCTCAAAAGTTTGAGGATCAGGGGAGCCAGTGGTGTTGGTTCCAGTCCAAAGCTGAGAACAGGAGAAGACCAATGTCTCAGCTCAAGTAGTCAGGTAAAGAAGGGGAATTTCCCCTTCTTCAATCTTTCTGTTCTATTAGGATTCTCAACTGATTGGGTCATGCCCACCTACAAGGAAGGGCTAAGCAATCTGCTTAACCAAGTCCACCACTTCATATGCTAATCTCCTGGGAAACAACCTCACAGATGTAACCAGAAATAACATTTACCCAAATATCTGAGCACCCTGTGGCTCAGTCAAGCTGATGCATAAAATTAATCATCAAAAAATTCAAGGTTCCTCACCTCCATATTATGCATGCATATGTCTACTTCTTTATTAAATTTTTTTTAAGATTTTATTTATTTATTTGACACACAGAGAGAGATCAGATCACGAGTAGGCAGAGAGGCAGGAGGCAGAGAGGCAGAAAGAGAGGAGGAAGCAGGCTTCCCGCTGAGCTGAGAGCCCAATGTGGGCCTCGATCCCAGGACCCTGAGATCATGACCTGAGACGAAGGCAGAGGCTTTAACCCACTGAGCCACACAGGCGCCCTATGTCTACTTCTCTTGCTCCATCTGGCATATTCCACTCCCAGGAGATCAGAAGTGTATTTTCTGGAGAAACAAACAGGTTCCTAGAAATTAAGTCTACCTAGGTATAGTGGAAAGCTGGGATGAAAGGCAAAGCTAACACTCATGATCTAGTGGAAGTCTACAACTGAACTGATAAAAGCCTTTGTTACCTTCCCTGGCATTGTTCTCAGAAACAAATATTGTGAGAAGAACGTTGAAATCTCCAAATATAATTGTGGGTTTATCTCTTTCTTTTTTAGAACGATCAGTTTTTTCCCCATGGATTTTGATGCTTTATTATTAGGTACATACATGTTCAGGATTTCTATGTCTTGTTAAATTGATTCTTTCATCATGGTATAATACCCTCTTTATTTCCAGATAATTTTCTCATTATCAAACATAATTTGTCTGATAATCAAATAGCCACTTCAGCTTTCTTTTGATTTGTGTAATTCTGAGTAATTTTGGATTGTTTCCTGGACGTTTTAAGTATTAGGTTGTGATAATTTGAGTCCTGTTAAAAATTTGGAGGATGAAGTTTTAGTTTGTTTCATTTAGCAGGTAATCATCTGGTTAACTTCAAACTGCAAATTCTGTCTTGCCTTGTGTGCTCAGTGGTTCCAATGCATTTTTCAAAAGTTTTGCTATTCTGCTTCATGTCTGCTTCCTACATGCACTTTTCAGGGGCTAATCTGGTATTTGTTGAAGGAATTATATAATGGTTCAGGTCTCAAAGTCTTTGCTGTGATGCTCGGATTTCCTTTGGATAGGAAGCAACCATGCATGTACAGTTTGGAGTTGAGTTGGGACTTGTGTTGGTTCATACACAGAATTAGAAGATCACCTTGCTCTCTCTTCTGTGAGATTTCTCCCACATTTTCCAGATTTTCCTTGCACTTCCTCATGAGATTGGCTAAAAAGACATGATTTCTATGGGAATTTTAGCTTTCCAAGTTACCTTATGTTTTATATAAATGACGCTGTTTTAGGGGGCAATAAGATGAGAGAAAATAGAAGGAAAAAGAGGGATACTCTCCCACACACCATTTTTTTTTTTTTTACCACAGGAGCTTCTTGTCCTGGTTCCTCAGGTCAGAAAGAGATTTTTCTTGGGATTTTAGATTCTCATTTCACCAGGATGGCTATAGTGCAGCTCCTTGACTAGAGTCATCGCCAGAGCAGGGTCCAGAGGAAAAAAGAAAAAGCAAAACAGTAATTTCCCTCACACCCCTTGGGTTATAAGGTCTGTTTGTACTCTGGCCAGAAAGATAGGGTTTCTCACGCAGGTTTTTCTTGCCCAGTGCACAGTTCCACACTGGGGCTGCTTTCGGGTTAAATTGGGAAAGAGGGGAAAATAAGGACAAATTCAATTTTTCCTTTTTTTTTTTTTCAAGTTTTGGTTCCCCTCCTGATCTGTCTCTATTGTTAACTTTTCAGAATCCTCAGGTGGTTGTTTCTTGTAATTTTTGCACACTTCTTAGTGTCGATCAGTCAGAGATAAGAGGCTGTAACAGGTCTACTCCATATTGGTCAGCCACAGAAAGTCCCTCTCAACTCTGAGTGTGTGTGTGTGTGTGTGTGTATGTGTGTGTATATATATGTATGTATGTATGTATGTATATTTTTAAAATTCCAATCCCTTTGGCAACCTTATTTCCTATTTTTTTAAAGATTTGTTTATTTATTTTTAGGGGAGGGCGCAGGAGCAGAGGGAGAGAGAATCTCAGGCAGACTCCCCACTGAGCAGGAGCTCAGCCTCCCGAGCCCTGAGATCATGACCTGCGCTGAAACTAAGAGTCAGACATTTAACTGACTGAGCCATCCAGCCATCCCAACTTTATTTCCTTTTTGTTGCTTTTCTCTTTCTTTCTTCCTTCCTTGCTTCCTTTTTTCCCCCTTTGTCAAAAATCTAGAAAAAACTTGATAGAAATCATCCACAACCAAATATTGGCAAGAAAAATCTTTCCTTTCTAAAAATGATTCATCATAGAAGAGCAACATTTTCCGAAGGCAAGATTTTAATGAGCAGCCGTAGGCTGCCAAGCCATTCATCAAAATTATACCAACACCAAAGCAGTTAGCCTCCTATGTGCATGTTATTGTTTGTATAATTTTATTATACTTCTGGCAATGTATACTTGTTAGTTATGTTTTTATTTTTGTTCAAAAAAATCTCTTTTATATTACCGATGGGCACAATCAAATGAGAAATTTTCCAGAAAAACGTCAGTAGATTGAGTTAACTTCTCACTTAAAACATAGCACTTAAAACAATTTAGTTTCTAATAAGGCACATATTTCTTAGATTCTTTATTTTTGGTAGGCACAATAGTAACATTTAACTTTCATATATTTTAATGACATATACAGATAGTATGTCAGCCTGTTTGATTACATGCATGGAATGCATCAACTCATCTTTGTATTTGTCTTATGCCTTATGTCTGCAGCACAAGCACTTATGCATGCTTTTGCTATTATAGGTAAACCAAAGACACTACAGAAAATGATGTCAAAAGATCACATGAGCCCTTCTAGTTCTATACGCTGTTCCTCCAGAAACAAACTCTGTTTCTACATCACATTTTCCATACTTGTCATATTATCATCAGCTGCTTCTATATCCCAAAGGAATACTAACTAGTGATCAATAGCCCAGACATGTCTGGCCATGGCCTACACGTGCCCTGGGTAGTTCATTTATTTGCCTTGGTGGATTTGCTAGAGTGGAATTTAATCAATAGTTAATTCATTAATTCTGGTCCTCGAGAATGTAGAGTCTATGCTGGATGAAGATAGCTGGCTGGCTGGCTTCGGCTTGGACTAAAATATGACAAACAGAGGAGCTGACAGCTTCACTTGGTTCTGGGTTGCCTGGAAAGTTTACTTACTTATTCTCTATACATAGATAAGCTAAAAAAAAAAAAAAGAAAGAAAGAAAAAACATAAACAAGAAAGAGATTTTATTAGTTACTGCTCATATCCAAAATGCATGATTTCCATGGATAAGGGTCAAAGGAAAACAGAGTGAGAACACAGATCATGTCTTTCATTGTTTTTAATTGGAACCATGGCAGTGTTTTCAGCTCCAAATCAGGCCTGTATTATTGATGAAGAGTCTGTGGTATAATGTCTTTGTAGCATTCACAAATAATTGTTTGAAAATTTGCCTGAAGCTACTGAATGATATAAATGATATTTTTACATACCAACTTTTCAGAAGCCTTTGTGATAGCAGCACATGTTGTGTGTCTTTAAATGAAGGTTAAACCACTATCATCATTTATAAATCCCTTTATATTTTCAAATTATTTAGTTTGGGGTTGAAAATAGCAGAAGAGGTTACAGCTTGTGGGAAAAGAATTTTCCTCTTTTTGGCTTACCAAATTTGAGGTGAAATTTTGAGGCCTGTATTTTTTTTTATTTTTATTTTTTGGTTAGAGTATGACTCTTTTTTTTGGTATTATCAGAGAATCTCTTCTACCTTTAATTTTTCCCTTTCTGATTTTTTTCAGTGACTAAAGTAAAATTTTATATTTTGTGTGAGAAAAGTAATCTTTTTTTAATAGAATGTTGGACTGTAGATGTAATATTTCAAATCAAGTCTTCTTCACCCATATTTTAAACTCCCTCTTCCCTCACCGATATGGACAACTGGAGACACATTTTAATTTGACCTGGAACTTTCTGTTAGAGTCTTTCTTTTTTCCTTTCTTTTTTTAAGTAGGCTCTATGCCCAACATGTGCTCAAACTCACAACCGTAACATCAGGAGTGGCATATTCTACTGACTGAGCCAGTCAGGTGCCCCACTGTTACAGTCTTTAAAGGATCCCTCTTGAAAGGGATCATTTGAAGTATATTTACTACTATTGTACAGATACAATCCAGCATTATAATTATGCAGTTATTATCTTAATGGCCAGTGAGTTCCGATAACAGAAACATTGTTTGACTAAAAGACCTTGCAGAATATAGAGCTTATTCTTAAGACTCTGCCATCAGTACCCCCATTTCCTCAACAACCTCTCTTTCCCAAACTCCTTTAAATTCTGTACCTCTTGCAGGTTCCGTAGAAGCTGCTCAGACCCTGAGGTAGACTGTGTGGATTTCAGCAAAATCCGTCTCTTCCTCATTCACTTTGGCCTTTAACAGCCACACTGTCCCCTGCACTCTGAATGCCCATTCATTTATTTTATTGGGTCCATTCCAAATCCATTTATTCATTATGGGTGTCCTGAATAGAAAGGCTGTCCCTCCTAATCAGATAGTTCAAACATCACAGTTTTGATCATTCTGATGTCTCAAAGATCTCTGGCCCTGAAATCTCAAAGATTTCTCCCCATACTCCAGTCTCATGTATGCAGTTGTCCACTGATTTCCTTTTGTCCTCCCCACCCATCGCTTCCACCACCTCAAACCTCAGCAGTTCGTTCTCACCTAACTCATCCTGTTTTACAACAGTCATTTTCACAAATGCACCACCACCTGCATACTATCAGCCATAGATCTTTGAATTTTTTAATCCCCTGAGTTGACTAAATACCAATTTTAGTATGTTTTCCTTTGAAGCATCATCTTATATGTGTTCCTGTACTCCATTTCCACCACCAACCCCCCAGCTCATGTTTTCATTGTTTAAGTTTATGTAACCAGTTTACGTAGCTGTCTTAATTCAATGAGATACGAAGAGGTAAAGTCTTTGCTCTTTGCCCACTACTTGTGGCCTTAAACATAATCCTTTAGTTATCCTCTCCTCAAGTCTTGAAAGCCTCTCAGAAACATCTTATGGCTTTTGTATTATTTTTAGTTATGAGTCTCACTTTGGTAATTAAAATTCATGATCCAGTATTAAAAAGTCTTTTCTGTCTGCAGCAAAATATTAAGCACATGTCCGATTCAAAGATTCTACCATGTCACAGGCTCAGCTTAATCACACCTTGCCCATTCCCTTCTCCTTGCTCTTTCCTTCCTGTCCCCGTTAATCCAGTGCGTCTTCTCTCAATGTTATTATTTCACTAACAGCACTGAGTGACCATCAAAACCCTCCACGTGTCAGGTGACACTTTCCGGGACAATTGTGTTTCCCTTGAGAGGTCCCAAGAGTATCTCCACATAGTCAAGTTCCTGGACATGAGGGCTGCCCTCTATAACTGATCTGTTGTGGTGCCAACAGAGCAGGACATCCCAAAGACTCTTTTTGCTGGTGTCTCCTCTTCCTAGAGGGCTGCCATCATGAGCAGTGTACCTTCAAGCTGGTGCAAGCCTAGCAGGGTTACAAGGCATCTCATGGCTCAGGAGAACCTCACTGATCTGTGCTAGGTGGCATCTTCACTGATCTGCGCTAGGTGGCATCTTCACTGATCTGTGCTAGGTGGCATCTTCACTGATCTGAGCTAGGTGGCATCTTCACTGATCTGTGCTAGTGGCATCTTTATTTTATTTTTCCATTGCAGCTGCTCTGGATAATACCTAGCCATCAGGATTCTTAATCTTTCTCTAAAGGAAGGCACCTTTTCTTTGCTTATATGGAATGTCAAGCTCCAAGTCAAGCTGTTCCCAAACTCCTTACTAACTTCTTGGGACAACAACAGATTAGATTTAGACATTTCTGCATCTCAGTAAGTACCAACCATGAGAAACAAGTGCTTCCAATTTCTCTGCTTCCAGTTCTTCTAAGTTACATGTTTGGAATTCCTTCTTCAGGCTCGGGTATGTTAACAGAATTTAATGGGTGGATTTGATGTCACTCTAAGTAAATAACTCCTCTTCTACTCCTTGCCTCGAAAACCTCCAATGGCTTTCCAACACACTCAAAAACAAATCCAGTTATTTCTGTGTTGTACAAAATCCTACGTCATCAGCAAACCCCCATTCCAGCCTCCTGACACCCACCTGATCTCATTATCCAACATTCTATCTCTTGTTCAGTCCAGTACAGTCCTATTAGATTTACTGACTCTTCAACAAGCCAAGCACATTGTCGCCTCTGTGCCTTTACACCTCCTGTTCCCTCTGCCCGGAAACTCCTCTGGGCTTGCTTCATCCCTTCTTTCAAATTTCTGCATGGGAGAACCAGGCCTTCTCAGACCACCAACCTGACATATGATATAATTATGCATTTCTTGGGTGCCTGGATGGCTCAGTCGTTAAGTGTCTGCCTTCAGCTCAGGGCATGATCCCAGGGTTCTGGGATCAAGCCCTGCTTCGGGCTCCCTGCTCGGCAGGAAGCCTGTTTCTCCCTGTCTCACTCCCCCTGCTTGTGTTCCCTCTCTTGCTGTGTCTCTCTCTGTCAAATAAATAAACAAAATCTTTTTTTTTTATTTTATTTTTCCAGTGATCCAAGATTCATTGTTTATGCATCACACCCAGTGCTCCATACAATACGTGCCCTCCTTAATACCCACCACCAGGCTCTCCCATCCCTCCTTCCCCCCTCCCCTCCATAACCCTCAGTTTGTTTCTCAGAGTCCACAGTCTCTCATGGTTCATCTCCCCTTCCGATTTACCCCAATTCACTTTTCCTTTCCTTCTCCTAGAGTCCTCCATTTTATTCCTTATGTTCCACAAGTAAGTGAAACATGTGATAATTGACTTTCTCTGTTTAACAACAAAATCTTTTTTAAAAAAATTATGTGTTTCTTTACTGTCCCTCTTCTCCAAGAAAAATGCAAATTTTGTGAAAAAAGGGGCTTTTAGCTGTCTTGTTCACTGATGAACATAGAACAGTCCCTGGTACATAGGAGGCATTTAATACATATTCACTAAATATTTAGTGAGAGTTTCTAAAACTCTCCTAGAATTCTATTCATTTTTGGTTATTTTGTGTGATGGATCAATGTTAAAGAACAGTTTTGTCCTCAGAAATCAATAGAATCTTGCTGTTCCCTTAAGAGGTGAAATACTTCCCACTTTTAAATGGAAGAACTCATTATCTGTCATTCTGTTTGGGGTTGTAGTTCAAATTCCCATACAAAAGGGGAGACCCAATTCAGCATTCTTTTGTCCTTGAGTCACTAACGTATTTCACTGACATTTCTGTCTACCCCAGGTCTCTTCTACTCTAATTTGTCAGGTCACTAATTCTAATGGGGCTTTATCATCTGGTAGTGACAACACTGCACAGTCATACCACTTCACTATCAAACTCAGCATGGTATCTGAGGGACTCCATAAATTTTTTTCTTTTATCCAAATTTCCCTCCTTTTTTGCTGGATATAGCTTATTCATTCATCAAGTTGGTCACATTACTCTTCCATACACACATAGGATAATTCTCACCCCTGACTTCTGCTTAGGTTGATTTTCCTGCCATTTCCTTCCCATCCTCATTCCTGAATTCAAGTCCACAGGAATTTGTCCCATGAGACCCTCATTGTTTAGTCTAGAAGCAGTGATCTTTGCTTACGTGTTTTTATAATATCTGTAGCCTAAACACATCTAAACACTTGACTTTACATTGGTGTATTATATTAACATGCTTCATGTATGCATGTTTTATATCAACTCTTACCCAAGGACACACATTTCGTCTTTTGATTTTTCACCTATTACAAATTATGTTAAATATTCTAATAGATAATTAAATATTCAATGACTTGATTTGGGAGTTGAGAGTTAATATTTTCATCATACAACATTTATTTAATCCTATATTAAAAGTTACCTGATCATTTGTGATATCCATAATCTGGAAGAACTTGTGTTACATAAATAACTGGCAAAAATAACCAAGTTGAATAGAGGAAAAATATTCTTGTAAAAATGATCAGGGAATCAAGATCCACAACCTACATTGATATCTTAAGGTTAATGAAGATTTTTTTTTCCTTTGGCTCAAACAAGAACATTTTGACAAAATGTTAACAAAATATTAGAATCAGATGCTAAAGAGTACCAATGGGAACCCTAATTCTTCATAAAAATTCTGTCTGACCTGTAACATGTTAATATTCATCTGTATAAGGGTAGGTGATAAAGAAATGATTTTCCCATACGTGTTTCTATCCTCAATGTTATTTTGTACTTCCCAAAATAAGAATTGAAAGCGATGATTATTATGGTGGTGGCCACACTAGTATATAGTAGTAACGTAAGTAGAATAGTAAATCTACTAACAATGTGATGTAATTAAAAAAAGAACTCCAACTAAAATATCTGAACAATCAATGAATCCATGTATCAAAATATGTGTAGATATAATGGTTTTCATCTGAAATTTTATTAAGGTAGCTTAAATTTTAGTCCCTAGTGACCTGGGGTTAAATAAACTCCAATCATGACTTTATGAACAAATATAGATAAAAAAATCCATTCAAGGACTTACAGTTGGTTTATTTTTCTGCATGATCATACAACTTTTACTAATCTATACCAAAAAGTTGCAGCTTGTTTCCCCGATATTTAACGTTCATTCCTTTGGTATAAGAATGTTTCTTCTATTTTATTCTTTAACATTAGAGGAATGAAACTATCAATCCAGATAATAATGGTGCATATTTCTCAGAGAAGTCTTTCATTTCAAATCAACAACCAAAAGGTTTTTCAGTATCATTCTCTTTGGTTCTAATGAGAGATGTATAGGTGTTAAACTTGTTTCCCTTCTTTGATTGCTTATCTTCTTGTATCTGATTCAGATCCTCAAAAGCAAAACCGTCCATGTTATCACTAAAAATATAAGTAGTCTCACTTCACACCTATTCTCTGCTAGAAGAGGAAGTTACAATGGTGTGGTATTCTACATGGTGTTTTCTAGACTTTACTAATTCACTGGCTTTTGTAGAAAAGTCAGACCCTTGAATGTCACTTAAATGTAGTCTTTCCTGTGGTTGATTATGCAGTGAATACAAAAGAGGTATCTGGAAAATGTGGAATTAATTTTGAAAGTTGGATAAAGACCTTAGAATAATAATGGTGACTATACAAGTCATCTATGAAACTGTTCTCTTGTAGGTGACATTAATTTCCTATCTACAGAGTCTTATTAGTGAATGTGTTATGTTTGTACCCCCAAGAAAATGAAGTAATGATTTTCTTTTTTTTTTAAGCAGTCTATTAAAATGTCAAGGTTTATCTTGACTGCTGCTTTTTAATGTAAATGTTTAGGCTTAATTGAATTCCTAATATATGATGTCACTTGGAATTCTGATAGGGTCCAGTAATTTTGCCTGTAAAGATATATTTCTTCTTAAAATGAAAGGTATAACAAAAATACCATTTAACACAATAGCAGAAAAGTGGTCACTTAAGTTACTGTAAGATTTTTATTGTAAGAGCTTTAAAGTGTGGGGACTAAGCTTATGTGTGCTTGCTCTCCTCCAAAGTACCTACTGGAATGTTTTCTACATAAAAGTGCCGGGTAAATATTTATAATTGGTTAATTGTTATAGTTGGAAATTTTAGAATTATAAAAATAGAATTAATCTTGAATGTCAAAAGTCCACCCCTTTTTTTGAAAATAATGAAAGTAAAAGTAATTATTATTTTACATTTACCTAGTGTTTTACAAATAGTAGGCTTCTTTGCCATGCTAAATTTCAAGAACATGTCATATCCAACTCTCTGGGGTTTTATTAAAATTTTTAACTATTCTCTTATAGAGCTTATTTTTAAAATGCTAAAGATAGTATAGGTGTGTCATCTAGGCTGTATCATTCCAGCAAGTAGTCCTAACTGCAGAGTTAAAATTCTATAGCATTAACATGAGAGTAAATCATCTTATTCAGGGTTGATTCCTAGTGGACAGCTTAATGTTACCGTTTCATTTATTTCAACAAATGAAATATGAATAGATCACTGAAAGTGCAATAATGTTTTAGTCAAATACTATGCCTTTATTGTATACCAACCTTCCCCCAGAAAAGTACACTCATATTTAGAATGAAATTGTTGCTCAACTTCAAGAATCAAGCATCCCCTAGAATACAACAATGTGAAGATATTTTTTATGGGAATTTCTAAATCCTATATTTCTTACCACAAAACATGTCCAACTATGATATTTAAAGAATTATCAGAGGGACTCCTGGGTGGCTCAGTAGGCTAAGCATTTGCCTTCAGCTCAGATCATCATCTCAGGGTCCTGGGATCCAGCCCCATGTAGGTTTCCCTGCTCAGTGGGGAGTCTGCTTCTCCTTCACCCTCCCCTTGTGCTCACATGCTCTTTCTCTCTGTCTCAAATAAATAAATAATCTTTAAAAAAAGAATTACTAGAGAAACCAATCTATTTTAGTCAAAAATCAAGATATGTCAAAGCAAAGTGTATTTGGAAGGATTTTTATATCCAGTTTATCATGACATAATTTATAAATAATAAATTTATCAATCTTTTTTACCAGTTGGTAAGATTATCCACTGATAAAAAAGATTTTGTCAATTTGGGCATTTATATTGACTACAAGTAACAAGGTACCCAACAACAAAGGCTTAAGTGAATAGTTCTAGAGATTATAAATTGTTGCTGGTATTGGTTCAGCTGTACCAAATAACATGGTGGCCTCTCTCGGTGATTCTTATGATCTCTCTCAAGTGGCTGCAAGATGATTGCTGAAGTTGAAGACATCATGTTTAGCAGAAAGAGAAAAAGAGCAGGTGATGGCTGTGCCAAGAAAGCTGAAATTGCCTGGGAACCTTCAGAAGCTCCCACTGGGGTTTTCTAGCTGCATATCTATGAACAGCTATGTGTGAGCTGGGAAAGGAAGGCAAAGGAGACGGTGATTTTAAGTAGAGATGAGGTCTGCCTCATGTTCTAATTTCTACCTTATTTACCACTTTATCATATTACCTGTGTCTTACTTTTCCTTATCCAACCAAATTTTTCTGTTGATTTTCCTGATTACCCAAAACAGTGGTACTCTCTCCTTGTCTCTGTAATTTATTTTTATTTTTTTTATTTACTTATCAGAGAGAGAGAGCATAAGCAGGGGGAAGAGCAGACGGAGCAGGCAGAGGGAGAAGAAGGGTCCCTACCGAGCAAGGAGCCCAGTGTGGGACTCGATCCCAGGACCCTGGGAGCATGACCTGAGCAGAAGGCAGCTGCCCAACTGATTGAGCCACCCAGGCGTCCCACCCCTTGTCTCTGTAATTTAAAGTGGGATATCACTGGACTCTTGCCATATGTTATCCTCCCAAAAGCTTACATGGTTTTCATTGATTCTCTAAACATATGGTACGGTTGCATCTATGAGCATACATATATTAGTATATATATATTCTTTTGCTTCAGCTTCTTAATTAAGAAGTTTTTGACAAAATGGAACTTTTGGCCAATCTGGGAGATTAACTGAAAGTACATGAGGCTGAGAGCAGTGATGTTAAGTGTTATCTTTTCAGAGATATTGATTATTCTATCCATTGCAGATCCCTTCAAGTTGATTGGATGTCTCCAGGGAGGCCAAATGGCATCATTCTCGGATATGATGTCTTACGTAAAACATGGCATTCGTGCCCTAAAACCCAGAAGTTAAGAAAGGACCACAATGGTGAGCTCTGCGAGGCAGTGAAGTGTCAAAAACCTAACACAATCTGTGGACACAGGTGCTATTCTCCTGAAGCTAAGGTATATCTTTTCATATGAGTCGGTGAAATATGTTTTTCTCACTAAACACTCCAGGTGAAATCACTTGCTTCTTAAACCATGGTTTGTCATGATCAATTTTTCCACTAGTCTATCAAGAAGGCCCTGTGGAAAAGAAAGGATGCTTATAAAAACCCTCTTATCCTCATGAGCATCTTAGCCTTCTCATTTTTCATCATCTTCACAGGAAATATTAGTTTATTGAAATGGTAAGGAACTCCCGAATTTGTATTTGATTGAATGACTTGAATTTTCCATACAACAAATCCATTCAGCTACAAGTGGCTGTTAGTTTACACGACACTGATGAGTAACTGTGAGCAGGACCTTCCATGGTTTGTCAGAAATATTTTAAAATTATGGCCATTTGCAGATTAATGTTCATATTAGTTGCAGTTTAGGAATCAGATCAATAACACAGCCAGACAGAGGAGTTTGTAAATGGCTTTTATTGACAAATGATGCAGAAAATCCTTACTTTGAAGGTAGGATTTCATCTAATGAAATAATGTTCCTATTTGTCAACAACAACATCACACATTTAATGACTAAAGCTGTTACTAAATTCAAAAGATTCACTGCAAAAAGACACAGTAATTAAGAAAGTGAGTTGTTGAAGCAATATGGATCAAAATACAAATTATTACAGCGGACACTGGCCAAGCAGTGGCTATCATCTAAGAGATGTTTTAAAACTAGCAGTTACTAACTATACTTTTTTTTTTTGATGCATAGGCTCCTGAATTGCTTTTATGCCTAAGTTTCATATTATTTTAGGCCATTAAATGTACACTCTCTGATGAACATACCGCCGTAAAATAAAATAAAATTTAGGATTTCTGAAGGGAAAAATGCTGGAATAAATTTGCCCGTTAAAAATGTTCTCTGGGAGAAAGAAATCTTTGATGCATTAAGCAAAGGCTTATTTTTATTTTAAGGATTAAGGACATACACAGGTATTGACAATTAAAGAGAATAAAGGAAGTCAATTAAAATCTCAAGAGAAAACAATCATTTGTAAATTTCTGTTTAGAGTTAACTATGAATATATATTTCTTGGGCGAGAGGTTGGAAAGAGATAGAAAAGAGACTAAGAATTTTTTGGCTAAATCACCACAAGTATCAGGAGGAGTCGAAATACATATGCAAAATTCACCATGTATTCAAACCCCAGTGAACATCAAACCTGGAAGGCTTGTTAAAACCCAGATTGCAAGGCCCACCCCCAGAAACTCAAATTTGGTAAATCTTGGGTGGAGTGTGAAAATTTGCATTTCTAACGTGTTCCCAGGTGATGCCTTTGCATCTGTTCCAGGAGCTGTATTTTGAAAATCAGTAGATTACAGACTTCCTTTAGGAAACTGTAGAACAAGGAAAAGGCTATTCAGATATTAGGTACAAATTTATCAACTCAAGTTATCGAAATTTCCATTTACATTTTCTGAGACAGCTAACTTGAAACCTGAATTAGACGATTAAGAAATAATTCTGTTTATGTAGAGACCTCCCAAGAGAAATAAGTGCTTGAGTGTATCACTTTCGGGACCCACCAATGATCTAAACCAAAGGGCGCTAGAAAAAGTTCACAGGTTTCCTGTGGCTGAAAGAGCCTGAGAATGGCAGTGGAAAGTTCTAATGCGCCAATGCTAAATAAACATTCCAGTGAAGATTCCACAAGAAAATGATAAGGACTGGAGAAGCTTGCTGAAGAAAAAGGCTAGATGTACTTTAATGCCTAGAAATGCACTTTATGAGAATTGGACTTTAACAAATGCTCTAAGACCATACATTAAAGAGCAAGTTTTTAGGTCATTGTCATAAAACAAGAGGAAGGCATCCATTGTTTTACCCTGAAAGCAAAAATGACCAGCATCCTTAACTCCCAAATAAACACATAACAATTTTTTGCTTAAGTCTTAAACATGGGGCATAATTTTAAAATTTACTTTTCACACAGAGTATGGCATCAAAGAAAAGGATCACCCAGTTTATCTTTGGCATTAGACTAATTCTGAATCCTCACAGCTAATAACTAAATACAAAAAAGGAAATTCATTACAGTTGGTTTAGCATGGCTACCTGAGAAACTGCAGGGGTATACTTTGAATGAGAGCCCTATTTCTTTGGTCTTTGATAATTTTTGAAAAATGAATGAAGTACTACATGAGTGGTGTTTGAAGACTTAGTCTGTGTTCTACCACTTTACATAGAGCTTGTTTCACAAGTTGGTGCAAGCTAGAAATAGCAATGTGCAAAATGGAAAAAGAGAAACACCTCTAAATAGTGGTTGATTTTGCCTGCCACAGGAAGCTTCTATCAATTAACATGACTTATGCCAAGTGTAGGTTCTGAGGCTACATTTCAGCAACTATTTAGCGTTTGATTTGTTACATATACAGAGTGTCAGTCTCTCAGACCTCAAGTGAGCATGCAAATAATTATTTGATTGTTCAAGCACATAATTTCTTCTACAGCTACTGAAATAAAAACCACATTGTTAAAAGGGCTTTTCAAAATTAATTTCCATATAAATTTCTTTTTTTTAATATTGTGGCCTATGACATATACATATATATGTGTCATACATATATACATATATATATGTATATGCATATATACATGTAAATGTTAGACTCTGTTGAGATTGCCTTGTCTGAAGGTTGGGTTCGTAAATAAGTGATCATATAAATTATAAGGAAAAGGCTATTTATATAAAAAAAAGAAAGATCAAAGAGAGATACGGTTCCACAAATGTGTTTTCAAATTAAACAGTGATTAAAATTAAAAACATACATATAAAGACAATTTTTCAGTTACAATTCTAAATCTTCTTTACATTGGGAGCACTGATATTCAAAAGAGAATTCATATTTATAGAATGTGATAACAGAGCACAGTGCATGCTTGAAGTCTAAAAAAGCTGCATTGTATCAAATAGCATATGTAGAATTTAAATGATGCTGGGAAAATGCATTTTTCAAACTTTTGAATTTTTATCAATAATATACTACATTTGGTCTCGGGTCAAGGCCTACTAGAATATAATTGTATCACAAGAGATGTGACGGTATAGTACTTTTAATTAAACTGATATTTCTTTAACCCCAATTCCCCCCTTCAGGTTTGTTGTAATGGACTTCTCTATGACCCCCAGCCTGGGCACCACTGCTGTGAAGAGAAGTATATCCCGTTCATTCTGAATTCAACTGCAGTTTGTTGTGGTGGCCGAATACGAGAGGCTCAACCAAATCATCACTGCTGCTCTGGGTATTACACTAGAATTTTGCCAGGTGAGGATCACTTCCAGGTGTGCTCAGTGGTGGAGAGCAAGAATTCCTGTCCTCTTCAAGGTCCTTCTAGCTGGACTAAAATCAAATTGACAGGGGACTGATTAACAGGAGAAAATCAAGTTTAATACAGTGCCTCCCAGGAACCCCCACAGACAATGAAATTCTGAAGACAGGCAAAATGAGGTCTATATGTCATTCTGAACTAAGGGGAAGGGGTAGGGACCTGGGACATCAGAGGAATGGTATGTACTTCACAGGGCTCTAAGAAGAAAAGCAGGTGTTTGGTAATTCGATGTTTGCCCTGCCATACAGATGGGTCACTCAGATAAAATTTATCTCTGCTAATAAACCTTATTCCAGGAAAGACCCCCAGTTTGGATTCTTCTGTATAGTTAAGGGAGGGGTAAAAGTTTCTTTTCAGCCTGCACGGTCTCGATGGCCTTTAGCTCAAAATAATCTTCATTCCAGAGTGGCCCATCTTGGGTGTCTGCCCTTGGCCCTGACATCAGTAATCTGGGAACCTGAAAAAGCCAACACATGACTCATGCCCGTCAACTATTTCAAGCACCTCCTCAACAAAAATTTAGTGACTAACACATAACCAATGGCCTGCTTTAAATATCATTTCTTCTTTCAGCTTTGTTGAAATCTAAGCAAGACTAGGTAGGTACTAAAAGAGAGGGAATACAAGGGGCTTATGGTATCTACCATGTAAGGAAATATATCAAAACCTGGTAACTCCATTTATTTTGTGACTTTATTTCTTCCCATGGATAAACATTTTCACCACAAATTCTGTGAATTTCTAAATGGTCCACCCCATGAAGCCATTCTTCATTTCCTCCATTTCTGTTCTGGACTATACATGCATTGTCCCTGGATGGATTATAAACATAAATTCCATTTATCGGAGACTAGTTCACTGTCCGTGGGAGGGCAGAAGGAGGGTTGTCACAAGAATAAGAATTTTCCCTCCTCACCTCTTTTTTTCCCCTTGTTTTGACTGACTGAATAAGCACTGTCCAAATTTCTTTTTTTTTAATATTTTATTTATTTATTTGACAGAGAGAGAGAGAGAGAGAGAGAGATCACAAGTAGGCAGAGAGGCAGGCAGAGGGAGAGGGGAAAGCAGGTTCCCTGCTGAGCAGGGAGCCCGATGCAGGGCTTGATCCCAGGACCCTGAGATCATGACCTGAGCCGAAGGCAGAGGCTTAACCCACTGAGCCACCCAGGTGCCCCAGCACTGTCCAAATTTCAGCTACACAGAACTATGTAACTGAGAATAAAGATAGTAACAGTTGGTATTTATAAAACACAAAGTCTCTGACAGGCTCTGTATTTAAAGGTTTTACATATGATGCCTTATATACTCTTCACAAGTGTAGGAGATTGGTATTTTATCTAAAGTTTATAAATAAAGGAAAGAGTCAGAAAGGATCTAACATAGCCAGATTCAGAGAGGTGGGAGTGGAAGAGCTGAAGGGCAAATTTCAGCATGTCTTTCCGAAATCCATGTTCAACTCTACTTACTCTTTTTCTTTTAATCTGTTATTTACTTTATTATTTTTTCAAAGTTTTTATTTAAAGTCCGGTTAACTAACTGGAATTAATTAATTAGTTAACTAACATACAGTGTAATATTAGTTTCAGGTGTAGAATTTAGTGATTTGTCACTTATATATACTTATATAATACCCACCATCCATGTTCCCCCCACCTCCCTTCCAGCAACCCTCAGTTCTCTATAGTTAAGAATCTGTGTACCCCAATGTTTATAGCAAAATTATCAACAATAGTCAAATTATGGAAAGAGCCCAAATGTCCATTGACTGATGAATAGATAAGGAAGATGTAGTATATGGATTATTATTTAGCCATCAAAAAGAATGAAATCTTGCCATTTGCAACACCATGGATAGAACTAGAGAGTATTATGCTAAGCAAAATACATCAGTCAGAGAGAGACAAATACCATATGATTTCGCTCATCTGTGAACTCTAAGAAATAAAACAGTAGGGGGGAAAAAGAGAAAGTCAAATATTTATTCTTATATAATCAAAATATGTTAATATGTTAACTATGTTAACATAGTTTTTGAAGTGACTATTTCAGACTTCCGAACCTCTTCATTACCACCACTGACAGTTGCTGTTTATCCTGGGAAAGCCATTGACAAATACCGATTTTTTTTCCCTACCATCTAAGTTTAATGCCTCTGTCGTCAGAAGCACAGAAAACAGATATGGGATAAAGAGAGGAAAGCTAAGTGTTCAGATGCCCAGGGAAAGCTGAATGCTTCAAAATACCTAGTTTAACAGGGAATTTATGTCAAACCTCCAGTTAATTCAGGTTATTGTTCAGTGTACCTTGTGTTTGGCATAAATATGTTTATCCAAGGTATGTGAGAGGAGAAATCTCTTTTGCAAAAATGCTAAAACAAAAAGGGAAGGCCAGGTAATTAAATATATGCAAGTTTATTCAAGGCAGAGACTCTCTTTCTATTCTTCATAATTTTTCCTTAACACTAATAGACGAATCTGTCTTTATAGCAATGCTATTCTTATTCTCTTGCAAAAATACTTTCATAATTAAATAACTCTTAATCAACTAGATTTTCCAAGTAAGAAAAAACAATGGTGATGGATAAGGATTTTGTAGAAAAGGTTATCTTCTTTATCCTAGAAATTATTATGTTAGCAACTAATCAAAGTCTGCTAAATGCTTTACTCTCTCAAAATAGTTTACACTTTGGGAGTTTCCTCCTACATTTCCTGTATTCTTACCCCTGCAAAAAGTTGCCCTGAAAAATATAATTAAATAGATGAAATGGGCATGTTCTGTTGTTTTCTTCTTTCCTGTTGTTCAGACCAATGGACCATACCAGGCTTTTCTCTAATTCTAACATAGAACTAAATAACAGTGGTTTTATTCCCAAGTCACATTAAAATTTTTGATATTATGATTTGCAATGAAATCTGAGAAAATATTCTCTGTCCCTTAACATCGATGAAAAATAATTGATTGTATCCATTATGCTATTAACTCTTAGATTTGCTTTTCACCTTTCTCAATCCTAACACAAAGTGTCAGATTTCAAGCTAAGAAAACAATCTAATTAAAAAAAAAAATTCCAAGGTTTCTGGGTGGCTCAGTCAGTTGAGCATCTGACTCTTGGTTTTGGCTCAGGTCATGATCTCAGAGTTGTGGGATCAGGCCCTGCATTGGGCTCCATGCTCAGCACCAGAGTCTACTTAAGATTCTCTCCCTCTTCCTTGGCCCCTCCTCCATGGCAGTTCAAAAGTCAATTATTGATGTTATCCAAAACTTTTAACAAGTAATTTTTGAAGCGAGAGTTTTCAAAACCTTCATTATCTGCATATGACACATGCTCATTTAATAACTTCCAAACTGTTGAGCATGGTCCATATTTGGATTCCTTTTAAGTAGTTCATTTTTCACAGTATTAGAATGCCTACCATGGTGTCAAGGAAAAAAAATGCAATCTCATGGGATAATCAAAGAGAGTGTTTTGCTGCAATCATTAATCTCAATGTACCTAAATGAAGAGATTATACTGTGACCTCTATCCTCAGCCAATGGTCTTTGTTAACTACTTTAACACTGTTTACATCAAGAAAGAAAGCATAGTGACCCCAAACCATCTTGTATCTAAATGCAATTAAAATTCAATCAGTACTCTGTCAGTTCAAGTCTAAGATGGATATAGGCATTTTGATATTTATAGATAAGTCTGAAATATTGGTTAATAATATTTCCTTCGTATTTTTCTCACGAGTTTCCTTTATAGCACCCTTCAACAAAGAGTGGCAAAGGAAAGAATGGTTATTCCACTCCCCTTTTTTTATAAATATGCTAACAACCTCAAGCTAAATGTTAATGTGGGTCATTCTTTGATAAGAATAACAATTAACTGTGAAGACTGCATGGTAGCTTTTAGAGAGAAAACATTTTCAAGCCTGTCGTGAAATAGATTCATTTTGAGAGGTTAATGAGAAGGTGACTGATCCTTGTATCTTATGTCTAATAGACCTTTTTTGAGGGGAAAAAAATCAGTTTGGGTTCTCATTGATATAATCCACATTTCTTTTTTTAAAGCATTTTCTTCTGTCAGCGACTGAACAAGAAAATGTCTAAACCAATTAATATTTGTTATCCTCAAAACTGGCTTTAAAAAAAAAGTTGGTTTTTCCCATATATATAGATATAGATATAGATATAGATGTGGACACTATGTTTCTTCTAAACCTACTGTTGTCCTAAATGATATTTAATTAACTGGTGCTGCCCCTCTACCATGTGCTATGTTATGTTATGTCAAAGAAAGTTTGACAAGAAGTTACACTGCTTCCTGGCTGTGGCGATTTTAAAAATATGGCAACCACATTTGAGACCAAGTTTGAAAATCCTTTTACCCAGAGGAATGTAACAAGCCCTGTAACTTTACTATTCACAATAAGCTCATTCCTCCTCTATTGGCCTCTAGTAGAATCATGATGAAAAATTTAGAATTTCCTTCTGCTTTTACATACCATGTTTTAGGATCCTTTCACTCTCTCTCTCTTTCTGACAAATAAATAAGTAAAAACCAAAAGAAAGAAAGAAAGAAAGAAAGAAAGAAAGAAAGAAAGAAAGAAAGAAAGAAAAAGAAAAGGAGAGAAAAAGGACACCTGGATGGCTCAGTCAGTTAAGCATCTGCCTTTGGCTCAGGTCATGATCCCACATGACTCCAGGTCCTGGGATGGAGACCTGTATTGGGCTCCTTGCTCAGTGGAACCCTGCTTCTCCCTCTGCCTCCTTCTCCCCCTGCTTGTGCTCTCTCTCTCTGACAAATAAATAAGTAAAATCTTTAAAAAAAAAAAAAAGGATTCTTTCAAAGACTATCAACTAAGCCAACTGTCCCCTGCATTCCAGGATTTCATACCTTAAGAGAAAACTGATTATGCCTTGGTCGACTCCTCAGTAATTTTTCTAGAAAAATGAAAACGTGTGTTTACACAAATACCCACTCACAAACATTTATAGCAGTTCTATTCATAATTGCCCAAAACCAGAAATAGCTCAGATATTCCTCAGTGGATAAATGAACAAACTGTGGTATATCCACACAAAGGAATACTACCCAGGAATCAAAAGGAACAAACTATTAAAAAATACCAAAAAGATACTATGCTGAGTGAAAGGACACAGTCTTGGGGATCCTAGGTGGTTCAGTCTGTTAAGCATCTGACTTCAGCTCAGGTCACAACCCCGTTNCCAGGGTCCTGGGGTTGAGCCTGACATCAGCCTCCCTGCTCAACGGAGAGCCTGCTTCTCCCACTTCCTCCGCTGCTACCCCTGCTTGTATGCTCACTTGCTCTCTCTCTCTGTCAAATAAATAAATAAAATCTTAAAAAAAGAAAAGAAAGAAAGAAGCCAGTCTCAAAAAGTTATGTCCTATGAGATTCCATTTATATTACACAGGTGAAAAGACAAACAGTGGTGATGGGGAATAAAGCCATGGTTTCAGGGGTGATGGGTGGGAGGAGAGCATGACTGTGAAAGAATAGTATGGAGTTTTAGGGGGGTGATGAAACTCATTTGTATCCTAATTGTATTTTTATGTTAAAATTCATAGAATTAGGCATCACCCCAAAAGGTCAATTTTAAATGGATGATATTTTTAAAATAAAAAATAATTTTAGGGACACCTGGGTGGCTCAGTTGGTTAAGCAGCTGCCTTTGGCTCAGGTCATGATCCCAGGGTCCTGGGATCGAGTCCCGCATTAGGCTCCTTGCCGAGCAAGGAGCCTGCTTCTCCCTCTGCCTCTGCCTGCCACTCTGCCTGCTTGTGCTCTCTCTCTCTCTGACAAATAAATAAATAAAATATTTTAAAAAAAAGAAAGAAAAAGAAAAAAAATAAAAAATAATTTTAAAGTCATATACCTTAGAATTCTATTTCTATTCTATAAATAGGAAAAGTAAGACATAGGAACAAGATCTGGTCACACCTTTAGTGGAGATTGAAATTTGTATGATTAAAAATTAGATTGAGCCATTAGAGATACTGTGTTATATAATAATGTGATGACTTCATGTATGTAACTTAATATGCTTTTCTGGTATATTGGTAGAGCCGAAAGAAAGAAAATTTATCTCCATTAAAATTACATTGAAAATTCCTATTTAAATAAAGCAAGCAAAAATTGTCCCAGTTAGAGCTTGTTATTTCAGGTAATAATGTATATGATCATACTCTAATAAGAAAAAATTCTGTATAGGGTTTTGCTGGTTTAATGTTGAGTAACTCGTGGATAAAAATGATGGGCTTTGGAGTCAAACTGCCTGGCTTCACATCTCATTTCTTTCACCTATTTGTTGTTTGACCTTCATTAGGTTACTTAAACTAAGTAATATTAGTGGGAAAGTTAAGTCTCTGATTTCACTGACTTCTGGAACTAGAACCCCCAAAGCTTTCATGTGCAAATAGAAGGAAAGGTTTATAGGAATTGGGGGCATAAGAGTACATGAGATTAAGAGGCATCCTGTAGGTGACAGAAGATAGTTTCTTATGAATTATTCTAGAGCAAAGGCTCAGGTGTGTCCACTTTCATCCAATTCTGTAAAGGGCAACCAGTTCATAAAAGCTAAGAATCAAATGTCTAATGGACACTGAGATCCTATGAGCCCAGGGATCCTCATTGATCCTTGTTGATTCTAAGAGACCAAGCAATCGTTTATCTAAGCCGGCTTTCAGCAATTGACTGGAGAAGTCACAAATAGCTTCCAACCTTTAAAGAGAAAGAGACTTTATATTTTGCATGACATCACAGTTTCAAATCCAGACCCTAGGAAATGTGCTTTGTTCTGAAAACACGGATGCTTGGAAACTGTGTCATTTCTGTGCTACCACTGTCAACAAATACAGAGAATCAATTTGTCAAGCTTTTTCAGGAACATAATGGAAGATCATCCACACATCGTGTAAGAGTGGAGTTTTAAAGCGGAAATCAAGTATCTTTAGTATATTAGTTTCCTAGGGCTTCTGTAACAAATTACCAGAAACATGGTGGCTTAAAACAACACAATTTTATTATCTGACATTTCTCATGGTCAGAAGTTCCAAATGGGTCTCACTGGGCCAGAAACAGTGTATCAGTCAGGCTGCCTTCCCTTCTGTAGGAGAGAATCCTTCTTACCTTTTCCACCTTCCGGAGGCTGCCCACATTCCTTGCCTAGGGACGTCCTACCATCCTCCAGCCTTGCAATGACAGTCAGTCCTTTCTCACATAGCATTACCAAGCTCAATTCCATCATGCTGTTTTAATCCCCCTTTGCCATGTAACATAACACATTCACAGGTTCCAGAGATTAGTACGTGGACATCTCTGGGAGGTCATATTCTGCTTATCACACTAACACTATGGTTAACTAATTATGAGAATTAAAGTGGCATTTCTGTAAATTCTTGGGGCATAATTATCCCAAGTGAATAAAGAAAGTATGCAAGAGTGTATGAGAAACTGCTGTACATAGATCTATTACACTAAATTAAGCAGGTGTCTCAGGGATTGGAGAGAGGATGATATTAGGTTGGGAACTATGGGGAGTGAGAAAACACAATCTTGTTAATGGCCCTTAAATCTTGGTCAAAGTGGTATACAAGTCATTTATTTTTTTTTAGATTGATTTGTTTATTTGACAGAGAGAGACAGAGAGAGAGAGAGAGCACAAGTAGAGAGAGAGGAGGAAGCAGGCTCCCCCCTGAGCAGAGAGCCCGATGCGGGGTTCGATCCCAGGACCCTGAGATCATGACCTGAGCCGAAGGCAGAGGCTTTAACCCACTGAGCCATCCAGGTGCCTAACAAGTCATTTATTTTTTAGATGGACTGAGTAAGATATTATAAGGGTTACAATAGGGAATAACAAGTCTTCTCTGGAGTTATGTGGATACAATGGACCTGATTTTCTTCAATAACCACCATTTTTCTTTTTTTTAGTTAATTTTTAGCCAGTTTAAAGAAGGACATAGATTTATAAAGACCTTTAAAGGTTTAGCCTCCTCTATGAATCCCATATCTAAACTCTCCTTGCCCCAGTGGCTCTTGAAGACNAGTGAATTTTTAGCCAGTTTAAAGAAGGACATAGATTTATAAAGACCTTTAAGGGTTTAGCCTCCTCTATGAATCCCATATCTAAACTCTCCTTGCCCCAGTGGCTCTTGAAGACAGATTCAAGGTCTGAAACAGAGATCGTGAAGTCATCAGGAATTAGATAGTCAGCCTGTGCCATCATCAGATTATAGGCTGGGGATTCTGCTGGGCGTTCCAGAAAGAGGTTTTGGATACACATAGCATCCCACTGACAAAGTGAATCTCCTCCCATCAAATGCACCAGAGTGGAAAAAATACTAAGTTAGCAGAAAAGTATGTGGATTAAAGAGAAGACAAAGACAAAGGGAGAGTCTGGAAGGTATTTGAAATGTCTTCCTCTGAGACAGTTTGGTTATTCCCAGGAAGGAATGAAAGAAACATAGTAGAATTTGTGGTAGATAGTGCAGCCCCAATATTAATTAGATGTGAAAACTTCAATTTCTACAACTGCATGAAAAGTTCTCTTTTTTGTGTGTTGAAGGCAGTTATGGATTGACCAGAGCAGCTGCTTTCACAGAGAGAAGTTCTCGTGCCAATGTTTGTCCTTTTCCTTTTTTGATTCTTTCTAGCTAAAGTAGAGCAAATGTTCTTGCAATGTTCCTTTTCCTTACAATAATGACAGTCTTTGTGTAGACTAGACATGGATATGTCCTTGTTCTTCCTTTATTTAATTGCTTAATTGGAAAAGCTATTAATTTGATCCGTTTTTTCTTTTTTGTGAGCCAAAGTATCTTCTAAGTGCTCAGCAAGTTCTTATAATTTAGAGAGAAGTCATAGTCTACTATCCTATCTTCTGATTTCTGAGAAATTATGAAATCTTGACTTAAACTGAGAGCAGAGTATTCCTAGTGGTAGCTAAGTGGTCTCTGAAACTAGGCATGGAATTATGATTCCCCTGTTTATGGAACTGAACTTTTTTATTGTAGTAAAGTATACATAACAAAATTTATAATTTTAACCATTTTTAAGTGCATAGTTTAGTAGCACTGAATACATTCGCATGGTTGTCCAATCATCACCACACCATTTCCAGAACATTTTTATCTTCCCAAACTGAAACTCCCTATTGTGCCCTGACAACTACCATTCTATTTTCTGTCTCTATGAATTTGACTACTCTAGGTACTTCATATAAGTAGAATCATATAATATTTATCATTTTGTGATCAGTTTCTTACACTTAATATGTTTTCAGGGTTCATCTATATTCTAACATATGAGAATTTCTTTCATCTTCTGAGCTGAACAACATTCCATAGCATGTATATATGACATTTTGTTTGTCTATTCATCTGCTGATGAATATTTGGATTATTTCTACCTTATGACTTTATGAATAATACTGCTATGAACATTGGTGTACGAATACCTGTTCAAGACCTGCTTTGCATTTGTTTTAGCTTTATACTCAGAAGTGAAATTCCTGGATCATATAGCAATTCTATGTGAAATTTTTTTTTTTTTAAAAGATTTTTTATTTATTCATTTGACAGAGAGAGAGAGATTACAAGTAGGCAGAGAGGCAGGNAGGAAATTCCTGGATCATATAGCAATTCTATGTGAAATTTTTTGAGGAACTGCCATAGTGTTTTTCACAGGAGCTGCACTCTATTATATTCCCAAAAATGATGTGCAAGTTTATTATATGCAAAAGTCCCAATTTCTCCAACTCCTTGCTAGTGCATTATTTTTTATTTATTTATAATAGCCATTCTTCTGACTATGAAATCGTATCTCATAGTGATTTTAATATGCATTTTCTTAATAATTAGCAATATTCAACATCTTTTCATAGGGTTAGTGGCCATCTGTACATCTTTGAAAAAATATCTATATCAGTTCTTTAGCCATTTTTAATGGATTGTTTGTATTTTCGTTATGGAGTTGTAGGAGTTCTTTAGAAATTTTGGATATTAGTCCCTTTTCAGTTATATAACATAAATATTTTCTCCCACAGTTTGCCTTTTTATACAGTCAACAGTGTCTTTTGATGCATAACACTTTTAAATTTTGTTGAGATGCAATACATCTATTTTTCTTTTGTTACCTTGTATTTTTGATGTCAGAACCAATAAATTATTGCCAAATCCAATGTCACGAAGAGTTCCTCTTTTGTTTCTTCTAAGAATTTTATAATTTCACCTTTTACATTTAGGTCTTTTGTCCATGTTGAGTTAATTTTTGCATATGGCATAAGATAAGGGTTCAACTTCATTCTTTTGCATATGGATATGTAATTTTCCTAGCACCATTTGTTGAAAAGATGGTCCTTTCATCATTGCATGGTCTTGACACGCTTGGTGAAAATTATTTGGTTTTTTTTGTAGTTTCATTTCTGGGGTCTCTGTTCTGTTCCATTGGTCTGTAATGTCTGTCTTTGTACCGGGACCACACTGTTTGATTATTAATTGTATATTTGTAGTATTGATTGTATCTTTATATTAAGTTTTGAAATCAGGAAGTGTAAGACCTCCAACTTTGTTCTTTTTCAAGATTGTTTTGGCTATTTGGGGTCCCTTGAGATTCCATTGCAACTTGGAGATAGATTTTCTATTTATGCAAAAAATATTGTTGGGATTTTGATAGTGATTGCATTGAATCTGTAGATCACTTTCAGTAGTATTGACATCTTAACAATATCATCTTCTGATCCGTGAACATGGGATGTCCAATTTATTTGTGTCTTCCTTAATTTCTTTCATCAACATTTTGTAGGTTTTAGTGTTCAAGTCTTCCTTCTTGGTTAAGCTTATTCTCGAGTATTTTTTAAACTACTGTAAATGGAATTACTTTTTAAAAAAAATTTCTTCTTCAGATTATTCATGCTTAGTGTATAGAAACACAATGAATTTTTACATGTTAGTTTTGTATTCTGCAACTTTGTTGAATTCTTTTATTAGTCTTAACAGGTTTCTTGTGGAATCTTTTGGGTTTTCTACATATAGGATTGCATTCCTGTGAACAGAGGTAATTTTACTTCTTTCTTTTCATTGGGATGTTCTTCACTTCTTTTTCTTGTCTAATTGCTCTGGCTATAAATCCCATTATGTCAAATAGAAGTGGCAAAAGCTGATGGCCTTGTCTTCCTGATCCTAGGAGGAAATTTTTCACTGTTGATTATAATGTTAGCTGTGGGTTTTTCATACATGTCCTTTGTTGTGTTGTGGTGGTTTCCTTCTATTCCTAGTTTATTTAATGTTTTTATAATAGAATGGTGTTGAATTTTGTCAGGTGGTTTTTCTACATCATTTGAAGTAATCATGTGGTTTTTTTTATTCATTTTTGTTAATATGATATATCACACTGACTTTCATATGTTGAACCATCTTTGCATTCTTTCCAGGAATAAATCCCACTTGGTTATGTTGTATAATCATTTAAATGTGCTCTTGAATTGAGTTTGCTAGCATTTTGTTAGGATTTTTACATCAATTTTCATAAGGGATATTGGTCTGTAGTTTTTGTTTTGTTTTTTCTTATATTGTCTTGCCTGGTTTTAGTACCAGGGCAAAGCTGACCTCATGAATTTTGCTAGGAAGTATTTAGTCCTTTTCAGTTTTTTAGAAGAGTTTGAGAAGGATTAGTATCAATTCTTTAAATGTTTGGTAAAATTCACCAGCGAAGCCATCTGGTCCAGAGTTTTTCTTTTGTTGGGAGGTTTCTAATAAGTGATTCAATCTTGTTAATAGTTATAGGTCTATTCAAAATTTCTATTTCTTCATGATTCAGTCTTTTAGGTTGTGTATTTCTAGTAATTTGTTCATTTCAGATGAAATGAACTAGGTCGAAATGAACTAGGATGGGTCTTTGACCAATGAATATGAACAAGAAAGACTTCAAGGATACCTGCTAAGAGTTCTTGTCCTATTTTTCTATTCTTTACATATGTACCCATAGATAAATATTGCCCCATATTTTTAATATCATTTTGGTAAGCAATTCATCTTGTTTTTACTAACCAAACTTTGGCGTATTTTGATCTCACACATATATAAACTAATTGATAGAGATCAGGAAGTCCAGGCCTATAAATTCCTAAGGCAATCCTAAATTTTTTAGTGAATTTGGGCCTTCCTTTTCTTAAGAAGGTTTGGCAAGTCATTGACTAGATTATGTAAATCTTATCTGGACCATGGTTTACAGCTTTAAGACCTGCCAGAGGCTGGTCAATATATTTATTGACCTTATAAGATAAAATGAAGGACTACTGTCCAGGGAGACAGATATATTTAAAGGGGGAAGTGAAGAGAAGAGGGTCTGTTGAAGACACAGGAAAAAGAAAAGTGAGGCAAGAGGGAAGAGTCAAGGTCCAGGGGTTCAGAAAGCAGGTCAGCTGAGAGTTGGGTCATGAGCTAGAGAGGAGTAGTACGGTTTTAAATTTAGATCCACCAAGTTGTTAGTAGTCCTTTCCAAGATGTCCTTAAAAGATGAAATTTAATTTTTTTCTGTCCTTTAGAGTTGTCCTGTCTTTTAGAGCATCTTCCTCCCCGCTCCCCCCCCACAAAATGCTGCCTATTGATATTTATAAAATTTAAACTTTGATACCACGGCACCAGGCAAAAGACCATCTTATTCTTGTTTCCAGTTTCCCAGTCATGTAAAGGGGGAGCGTGGGTGCACCTACATTAGTGAAATTCAGTGTCTGCCACAGCCCAGCAAAGTACTAATGTGCTGACTTGAATATAGTATTTTTATCTCCTCTCTTTTAATTGACCTTCACATTGAAAGTATTTTGTTTGCTTAAATGATTATAATTTGGTTAAAAAAATATAATCTAGGCAATCCAAATTTTATGTTAATTTGAGTCCACCCCACTTTGCAAAAAAAAAACCAAAACACTACATAGTTAGAAAAGTATTTGTAGGCGAACTTTTTTGTAATGTTACTTAATCATTTTACCAGACCTAATGTGCTTATTTCTTAGGGGTGGGAGAGGAAATAGGCAATGTAGTTTTACCTCTAAGTTACCACCTGTGTATGTGAGTAGATACATGTTTATACATCTTTAATGCAAAAATTTTTAAGTTGTATTGAAATTGTGCAACTCCGAAATGACAGCATTCTTTCTAGTAATTCTGTCAACCAGTTGGCATCTGCAAGATGACTGTGATAAAATTTCATTGTGAGTCAAAGCATATTTTTTTAACTCATGCAATGATTGTTATTGTCCTAAATTGACAGGTGAAGTATGTTGTCCAGATGAACAGCACAATCGGGTTTCCACTGGCATCGGTGACTCCTGCTGTGGCAGAATGCCTTACTCCACCTCAGGAAACCAGATTTGCTGTGCTGGGAGGCTTCATGATGGCCATGGCCAGCAGTGTTGTGGTGGACAGATTGTGAGCAAAGATTTAGAATGCTGTGGTGGAGAAGACGAGGGCATGGCGTACAGCCGCCTTCCAGGTAAGGAGCCCTTGTCTACCTTTCAGTAGTGGAGAATCTGAGAAACAGGGGGGTTGAAAAACTTGCCCTAGATATAGAGCAAATAAGGAATTAAACCCATGTTAGTTATTTCAAATGCAAAATTGAAGTACGTATCATATCACAAATAAAAATGTACAATGACAATTTTTATGTTCATGTGATGCATTTAATTAAAACGGATCAAAATGCTTTCTCTTAAAAAGTGTCATATCCACCATAAACAAAAACAAAAGCAAAAACACACAGGAATGCACCGGTTCTGGATCAAGAGAATATTTCCTAGCAAATTTCCTAGCAAACGCTAACAGTATGCCAAATTATTATTGATGACATTATGTCAATGCTTTTGCTCCATTATTCTTTTGTAGCTGTTAAATTAACACTATTTTTTTTAAAAAAGTTTTTATTTATTTGACAGGGAGAGCATGAGCACAAGTAGGGAGAGCAGCAGGCAGAGGGTGAAGGAGAAGCAGGCTCCTCACTGAGTGGGGAGCCCGGTGCTGGGCTAGATCCCAGGACTCTGGGATCATGACCCGAGCTGAAGGTAAATGCTTAACGACCCAGCCACCCAAGCACCCCATAAATTAACACTAATTTTAAGAGCAATCATTATCACTGATGGAGTACTTACTATCAGTCAGGCACTATGCCCAGTGTTTTATACATTATTCCTCAGTTAGTCTTTTTTTTCCTATTAATCTTTATAACTGTCTCACTAGATAGATTCTATTATTGTCTACATTTTAAAAGTGAGAAAACTGAGGCATAGAGATTAGACAGTGTCCAAAATCACATGGTAGTCAGATACCGTTTTTGAGGTGCCTGAAAGTTATACAATTTGGGGGACCCTCTTTAAGGAAAGAAAAAATAAAATGATAAAGATAAGACAAGATATAAAAATAATATTTACTTAGAAAGGGAAACTAAATTATAAAAATTACAAGTCGAAAAAAAGAAATCTAGCAAATCCCCCTAACATAAAAATAATATGTTTGGAATCTATAACTTCTGACATCCCTCTTTACTCCTCCTGACACATTTAACTTATATCCTTGATCACCTCTTCATGGGACAATGGTTTTGTACCATTTACCTCTAGAAACATAATTCATTTTTCCTGTCACATGATTAATCAAAAACATTTTTAATTATTTCAAGTTTAGAAAAGTGGCTTTAAGCTTCAAAATTCATTATTGTGATATTATGTAAATGTTTAGGGTTATTGTCAAATTTGGAGAAATATCTACTAAGGATCTTTCTAAGATTTAAGGGCATTTTAAGTTTTCTTGTCATAAGGTGATTTGCAGTGACTTGTCTTAAATATTTGTTGAATTGACAACATCATTAACCAGTTTTTCATGGATATCCTTATTATATGATTGAATTTGAGTTGTACGTTATCATGATGTCACTATTTTATCTACACATCAGCAAAAGTATAAATTTTTCCAATATATTTATGAGTTACCTCTCTTCATAATTTGTAATATTTATGCTTCAGTCCTAGATCCATCATTTTCTTTTAATAGTTTACTACCTTTGTTTTAATTTAAAATTTATTTTGTTAAAGTTCTTTTCTAGATGTCAGAATATTTCAAGTGATTCTATTGTTCAGTTTCGTAACTTTTGTTTCATATTCCATTAATTTTTCTGTCTGATCTTTCTCTTTCTTTAAAGTTTCCCTTTACATGCATCCAAATTAGGAGTCTGTAATTTCTCACATTCCTTATCTTCCCAAATTGCCATTAAAATGGCCTATTCAAGCTTTAATGACTCCTTTATAGAAGTAACAGAAGTCATATAAACATAGCTACAGAACCCAAACTCAGTATTTCCCCAAATCAACTTTCCCTTGGTTAGATTTCAAACATGTACATGGTCACTCTCCTATTTTAATCAATACGAGGATACATAAGACAGAAGGCAAGTTAAAGGGGCAAGAGACAGAGGCCATAAGAAATTATAGATAAACCTTATACATTTGCTCATTTTATAAAAATATGTAACTGTGCCTACCTTGAAAGGGGCTCATATAAACAAAGGGCCCTGAAATTCAAGCTTCATCAGCTTCAGGGTTAATCTGCTTGTGTAACTAGCAAGTGTTGGACCTCCAGCCTTTCTCTGAGCATTATTTCAGGACATCATTATATCTTGACGCAGATGAACTATGAATTCCCTGTTGTTTTTCTATAATTTCTTCTTTTAAGAAAAACCCATCAAAGTGTTACCCATAATATCATTAATAGTTTTTAAATTGTTGTTGTGTTATTGTTAAATACCATATTTTGTACAGATTCTCTCATATGTAAAGTTCTGATGAAAACTGCTAAGAAGAACACTTCAGGAACAAAGCTAATCAATCAAAACAATTTTAAAAGTATCAGTCCTAGGGGTACCTGAATCTTGTGCCTTAACAAGAATACTAGGCTCGGTATTTTCATAGCCCTTAAATACATAAGAAATGCTTAATTATATTATTCACAACTAAATTTCAGTACTCCCAGTATGGGAAAGATTTTTCCTCCTTCTTTAAGCCAGAAAATACCTGATTTCTAGTTTTTCATTTTATCTTTGAACAACCATCAAGTGGGTTTCCAAGGCATTTACTATTCTATAAAGTTTTAAATCACCCATCTGGATCCACATTATATCCACCTATGCATTCTTTTTTAATCCAACACAGTGGGACATATTTAGAGGAAGATTTTAATATACATACTGTCAAACTATTTGATAATCCCATGTGATTTTGTTGATCTGCATCAACTGTCCAGAAAATCGTGATGATGGATAGTTGTCCTATATACAACAGAATTAGGCTTCAATTAGAACACTTTCATCGACCCCCCCAAATTTAAGGATTACCTCCAATACATGGCACAGGACTCCTGGATCTTCAATATAAGGTAACAAGAAGTTGACTTTGCCACATAAAACCAAGAAACAAAGCCAAAAACTAACTTGCCAAGGTCTCTGAAAGTGAACAATGCATTAAGTCATATGATAAACAAGAGTTCAGTGTAGACATATAGTCCCTGAATTATAGCCTTGAGAAATTAGTGTTCTAAAGATGACTGAACTCCAGTCAAGAAATCCAGCCCAGTCAAGTGTCTCCTAGAGATGGCTCATTGGCTAAAAGATGTACACAATGGTCAGGAGACAAGATACAACTGTGACAAAAAGTAAATAACATTTTATGTTCACCATTTGCTAAGCAGAGTTCTATGTACTTTGTATATATCCACATATTTATAAAACACTTAAACCTCACAACAATCCTACGACGTAAGTACTAATCTTCTCACCAGTTTCAAGATGAGGAAACAGAAGCACTTCTCACCAAAGTGAGAAACTGTCCCCAGATCACATAGCTAGCATTACTTCAGGTAACATTAATTACCATTATAAATGAAACCTCAAAGTTGTAAAGGCTCAAATACAATAGGGGTTTACTTTTTCTTATATAATAGCACTGAGATATGAACCTATCTGCAGGTCAGCTCTCTTTCCTAGTTATGAGCTACCTGTTGAACTGCCAGATTCTGCAATCACCTGGGAGTTGTATCCATTTCTGTAGCCAGAAGGGGAAAAGAGCGTGGAATAACATGTGTGTGAGTTTTTTTAATTTGGCAGGTCTAGGAATAGCAAATATTTTAATTAACATTTCACTGAACTAGAACTCAGCTATCTGTTGACACCTAAATGCAAGGGAAGCGAGGAGATTTGCCTGTGAATTCTTGCCACTGTGGCTAAGAAGGGATTTTAACTCCATCCAAATGGCGACAGAGTCCATGCTCTTAACTTCTTTGATCACTCTGATAGTTGGAGAAGCATTGGACACCCCCCCAGCCCAAGCCATAGCAATGTTGGTCAGGTCTTCTGAGCAGGGCCAATATAATAAACTACCAAGTTGCAAACGTTTTCTGGAAGACTGGGAAAAAAGAGACATTACAAACTCTGCCCTTAGCACACCTAACGTATGCCAAAGTTAGAAGACAGAGTACTACATACAAGCGCTAAGCCCTGAGACAGTGACTTTTTTTTTTTT
>LNAC01000548.1:520626-663383 GCA_002007465.1 Ailurus styani
CCCCCCACCCTGCCCCTCAAGTTCCTCATATCAGAGAGATCATATGATAATTGTCTTTCTCTGATTGACTTATTTCGCTCAGCATAATACCCTCCAGTTCCATCCATGTCGTTGCGAATGGCAAGATTTCGTTTCTTTTGATAGCTGCATAATATTCCATTGTATATATATACCACATCTTCTTTATCCATTCATCTGTTGATGGACATCTAGGTTCTTTCCATAGTTTGGCTATTGTGGACATTGCTGCTATAAACATTCGGGTGCACGTGCCCCTGAGGAACACTACCTTTGTGTCTTTAGGATAAATACCCAGTAGTGCGATTGCTGGGTCGAAATGGAGACAGTGACTTTTAAAGAATAATCTGGGACTTCTAAGGGTCTGACCCTTTGCAAAAAGACATTTGCAGGTGGTCTGTGAGATCAAATTGATTTTCATAATAACACTAAACTATTATATGCCTTTTTCAATCTCTTTCTCTCATAAGTATACAGTGGAGTTTTTCAGAGGTTACATGGCATGTGATATTGCAACAATTGAATGCAGAAGCAGGTATGAGAAGTTAATTCCTTCTAGTAAGCCAGACAGTAGAGAGGCTGGCAAAAAGGCAAAACAATGTCATTCTTCTCACTCAGTCTTCTCAGTTTGGAAAATGTATTTATTTTTCATAAATATTTTTGTTAACCTGCTGTATGTTTATTATTATTTAAATGAATTAATAAATACATATTTCAAAAATTTTTGTTTTAGGCTCTAACCCAGTACTTATCAACAGATATAACCCACATAAACCAAAGCTACTTGGAGTCTTCAATCATTTGTAAAAATGTAAAGGGGTCCTGAGACCAAACTTTGTGAATCACTGCTTTAAGGCATGGTTATTATGTGTACTAGAAAATCATGGCACTTATTTAGTTACCCTGTGCTATAATCAACCACTTGAGTATCTCCTATTTTAGATGAGTAGCTAAAAATACATCCCTTAAAGACAGAACAATGGATGCCAGTTTTGGGGGATGCAAAAGTGTTGCCCCCTCCACACCATAATGAATCAGAGTTTTAACATAACAACAAAAATGTCTCATTTTAGCATCTGTTCATCTGTTGCTTTTTTTTTAGTCAATGGCCGTATTCCTTCATTTGATAAAAATGTGTCGTGACTATGCTCAATACATTATTCTTGGTGCTTTGTGATTGTAAAAATGGCTGATTCCATTTTTATCCTTAAGGACTTCTAATCTAATCCAAGGAGAAAGACCCTCTAAGGTTAAACACAGTCTATCAAAGAGGGATGAACACAAGTATAGTCTTAAGGCTGAGAGATCACTGCAGTCAAGCTGATGGAAAAAGCTAAACCATTAGATTGGAACCTCAAACAATGAGTAAGATTTTGAGATGTGTAGATGGAAGAAGGGCATTTCAGCTAAAGGGCAAAGCTTGAGCCAAAGTGTGAAATTGGCAATCTGTGGAACATGTCCACGTAGTAGTGCGCAGTTGGATTTATTGGAGAGATCCACCGTGCGCAAGGAAATAAAGGAGATACGTCTGAGTAGGCAAAAGGATCTCAACGCTGATATTCAGTAACCAAAGAAGGGTCAATGTGATGATAAGACTGTGATTTAAGGCAACAAATTAGACTTTGGTGGCAAATGAATATGAAGGAGGAGGAAAGATAAGTCAGAACACTATTGCCAAAAAGTAAACGTACCTGGTTTAAGAAATGAAGTAGAGGGTGCCTGGGTGGCTCAGTGGGTTAAAGCCTCTGCCTTCGGCTCAGGTCATGATCTCAGGGTCCTGGGATCGAGGCCCACATTGGGCTTTCTGCTCAGCAGGGAGCCTGCTTCCTCCTCTCTCTGCCTCCCTCTCTACCTACTTGTAATCTCTCTCTCTCTCTCTCTCTCTCTCTCTCTCTCTGTCAAATAAATAAATAAAATCTTAAAAGAAATGAAGTAGAGGTAACTGTCCACTGGGACAAGGGCTCCTAGTCTTTTGGGCTATACACTCCTTAAGAATCTTTTAAAAGTTACAAAGCCTCACTGCAAATACTACACAGAAATTTGCCTGCAATTTCATCCACCCCTGAAGTCCATCCTTGGACCCCAACTTCAGAATCACTTCTTATTGACTTCACTGCGATTTTCCACGCTTGTCAAATATTTCTGAAGCGAATTGCGACATTATGCAGCTCCAGTGAATCAAGATTCGGCCTTTCTCACAACATTCTGCAATTCTGCCAAGGCTGATAATCATGGTGGACAGACGGAATGATACTTTAAAAAAGGAAAAGACTCTCTTTTTATTCTCTTGACCTTCCTGCAGGTTTCAGTGCAAGTAGACACGTTCCACCTGTCTTTTCCTCTCTCTGCCGCCGCTCCCTCCTGTCATCCCTAATGACTGTGACCTCAGTGACCTTCCAGAATATCCATATGGCCCTTTCTCTCCTCAACCTAGCAACACCATACCTGCTACACAAGGGTTTGGATCTCATAACATTGTTCCTAAGCCTGGCCTCTCTCACTGTCTGGCATTGTGTGCCTGCTGTAAGACCGGGCTGGCTCGTAAAACATCTCTTTATGTACTTTATTACTTAAACTCTTTTATTTGCCTGCAGGAGCCCTTTAACAAAATCACATTGAATTGACTTTCTCACACCAAATCAAATCTCCCTGGTCCCAGTTCAGTTGTCTTTGTCAATATGTATTTTATAAATGGAGTGAATTAACAGATGCTGTTGGAACAGAAGTGCTGGGGTAGCGTTTATGTTTTTACTGCTCTCTCTGGGCAGATGAGTTGTGTAGGAGTGTTACACAGGTACCTCGGGATGAAAGTCGTGTTCATCATTGCAGTGGATTGGTATTCCTAACCGTTTTCTTTGGATGTATTTTAAGTCTCTTTATTACTCTTTTTATTCTTAGTGTTTGCTTGTATGGTTTTATCATTTATGCCACTAATCTTGGATTGGACTTGATTTTATCTTTTAGCATTAAGAGATGAACATTAAAGTCTCCCTATCAGTCAAAGAGTCCAGGATTTTCTGTTAGCCGTGAGAAACTTATCATGACATACCTTTGGAGCGTATTGCCAGATCTCTATTATAAAGGTTGCCTGTGCGGCTTCGGATAGGAAAATTTGGGTTGAAACTGCTTTGTAATAGAATCCTGAGTTTCCATTTCCTGGAGTTGGACTTCTGCAGAACGATTGATTACTGCTATTTGTTGTAGAAGATGGGATCTGGAAACTTGGCAAAGAGGGAAATAGAGCACAGAAATCCACTGTGAAAGAGCTGTACTAAAGAATATTTTCCGGAAAGATTTCCATGTGACATAATGAATTTTTGAGAGGTGTAAGGTAGAAAAAACCGCATCTCAACAATTTGGGGGGCATTTTTGCTCTACCCTTTCTTTGTCAGTGTTGTGGTGGTAGCCATGGGGCCATCTACTGGTGAAGACAAGCATGCATTTCTTTTCTTTAATATTCTACCACCAATTTTGTAAGCTTGTCCCAAGAATGACTAATCACAAAACTTTTTTCAGTCTTATAGGCCTAAAATATAGTCCCTTGGCTTAAAATGTCCCCGTGATCAGTCCCAGAGTTGCACATTAATTTGTCATGTTCTAGACTTTGTTCTTTCCTATTTTACTGTTTTTATCTCAAAAGCATGATTCACAGTTCTTGGTCTTTTTTTCTAGAAAAATGGAACTTCTGTTTTACAGAATTAACAATTTAGAAATTCATCAGAACTATGTGTTTATAAATGCTTTCCTTGTCAGCCCTGGCCATTAAATGAGTATTAGTAACATATTGAAACTATTCATAGTACTGTGAGTAAAAGATTCTTTCCTTCACCGTTTTCTCAATTGTATCAGCGGAAGCTATCAGTTGGATATCAGTTGGGAAGATAAAATATATCGCAGTTTTATATAAAAAGTAAATATCTAATAGCTCTACGTGTACTCTACCACTTGGGTAACATCTGTCCAAAAAGAGCCTTCACCTTCGTACAAATTTAAAGAACAGCCTCTGGAAGAATAGATCGATCCATCAACAATAGGTCAATCCACGATCTGTTTTGTTTCTCTTTTAGCATATTTAAAATTGTGCATTCTACGTGTCAAAGTTCAAAAGTCAAGTGCTACATGTGATAAATTAGGCAGGGGTCAAAGGTTATTGCAATGCAGTTTCAGAAGATTGTCTGTCTCTGAATTTGCAGCTCATTCATGCTGAAGTGATGCACTATGGGAATTACTACCATACTCTGCTCTGCAACATCTGCTCTCCCTAAGTGAGTTAGTGCACGTCAGACATCTTTATGTCAGAATATTGCAGTGATGGATGCAGTCTTCAGAAAATGCTGCATAAAAATCTGGTGTGCCGTTCTGGCCATTAAGTGAAATTACTATTTAAATTAATGGCACTGTCACAGTTTATCTGTGCAAAGAATGAACGCTGATTAGGGTATTAAGTAATTAGCAATTTATCACACTGGAACAAGGTTGATAATAATTAAAGAAGTAATGGTTTACCAAAGAAACTAGAAAGGGAGTCACTTCTTGTTATGAGAGTGGAATCTTGGCTGAAAATTTTAATTCAGTGAAGCAAAGATGAAGCTCTTTGTGAAACAAAGCAGCCTTTTTTTTTCTTAGTGTAAAAACAGTTCATTATCAAAATTTTAGTTGACCTGTCAAAAGTCCCTCAGAGCGATCAGATGACTGATTAGGAGTTTTGAATTAGGTCAATGTCTGCATTTTGATTTTATACTTAAAGCACGGTGAAACCATCAAGTAACTTGGGAGTAGAGGGGGAGAATGTAGTCTGCTCCCTAAAGGGCCAGTTTTCAGTTTTCAGATTGCTCTTTAAAATGGAAACATGAGTTATTTTAAGAAAACTGCTAGAGAAAAAAATGATGGTAAAAAAACCCAAGGTTGTATTTAAATGTCTGATCAGAAAGAAGCAGAAAAAAAGTCCAAATAATACAAAACCTGAAGCTCCAGATTTTTCTTTTTATTGTGCATGTGCACATGTGTGTAACACGTCACTTTTACCATTTTATCATAATCAAAGCTCAGATTACAATGATAGCTCTGCTGTGTGTATTTATGTGAAAAAAATTCTTTCCTGGAAATGTTAAAAGAACAAAAATTATTAATAAAGCACCAAAGAAAACAGTTTACTTTTAAACCAATTACTTTGAACAGTTACCGCATTCAGATGGCATGAAGAAACTCTGTTATGATCAATGTACATCATCTTAAAATATTAGGAGATATTTTTTAAAGTGGAAAGATCAGTGAGAGAGTTCTTTGGAGTCATGTGTGGCCAAACATCATTTTTAAGGTATATGCCAAGCCAGTGTCTACTTTCAATAATTTTTTTAAATTAAAAGCACTTAAACCTCGCTGGTCTATTATTAGGAGTGTCTTTCATAATGTAGGTGTTTGTACAGGACCAGAACAAACAATTCAGGACCCCAGGGCACTTTGAAGTTGAGATTCTTTACGTTATCCGTCAGGACTAATAATAAATAAACAAAATTCTAATTAAGATAAATCATTCATCACACTGTGCTGCTTTATCACTGGGTATAAATTCCGATATAATAGCACTGTGACATGGAGTGTAGGCACCTTAATTTCTGGCTTAATCTGACTCTAGAGATTGTTTATTTGTTCAGGATTTTATGTCTAAATTTCTGCTGTATCTCTTCTATGGCAAGATCGAAATGATGTGAACACAGGCAATTAAACTGAATTTGGTGGGAGAAAGGAGGTTCTTTGGTGTGAAAAGCACACATGTCTTTCCTCAACAAGTGGCGATCAGTGTTCCCCCCTTACAGGGTCTTTCTGCCGCTGCCTCCAACCTCTTATCCATGTCCAGGGATGGGTCTAGAACACAGTGCTGCTCAAAAAATAGTGACCAAATTGTTCACCTGATTGGTGAGCAAGCTCAGCTGGTTTTGAACAAATCTATCTCATGAAGAAAGAATGGTTACCATTGCTGCTGGATTCACAAGAAGCAGATATGTGCATGCTCAACAAAGCCAGGCAAAAACTTACAAGGCTCCTACCACAGCATCTCCAATGCCAGAATGGTCCTACCTCTCTACTCTGCTTAGGCTCTCACCTCGGAGTGCCTCGGTGACCTTTCTCCCTTGTGAACTTCTAGAGCTTTCCTCTGATCCCCCATACTTTATCCCTTCTCCTGCAAGACGATGTTATCATCACAAAATGGGCAGGTAAGTCTCATGATGGAAATCAGGGCTTTTTTTTATGGAGCTTGGGAGAATTCTGGCCCTGCTGAATGATTTTGGAACACTTCCTCTTGTGTGTTCTTTACCTAATTAGTGTCTAGTGCTCTTGGTAAGAAGGACCCCTCACTGCACATTTAAATCACCTTGGTAGGGAAATGCTACCTTAGGTATTGTACCATTTCATCAACTGCCTGAGTCTGACATTTTTATACCAAACTTTATAGCAGTCTCCGTTTTCTTCCTTTTTTTTATTTCATATTCATATATAACATTTTATTGTTGCAGGGATGTTCTGTTGTGGGCAGGATTATGTGAATATGTCAGATACCATATGCTGCTCAGCTTCCAGTGGAGAGTCTAAAGCACATGTTAAAAAGAATGACCCAGTGCCAGTAAAATGCTGTGAGACTGAACTTATTCCAAAGAGCCAGAAATGCTGTAATGGAGTTGGATATAATCCTTTGAAATATGTTTGCTCTGACAAGATTTCAACTGGAATGATGATGAAGGTAATTGATAGAAAACCTCTCAGAGGTGCTGATTTGACAATGGAAAGAGAAATACATTGTTCATAACTATTTTTCTAAAATAGGAATATAAAAACTCCTGTGTGCATTATTCATTTTCACATTACATCCATATTAATACCAAATGAGTTCGCTGTGATTGATGTTATTGCAATGAATTCTAAAGGAATTAATAATGATTAGCTGTTCTCAGGAAGCTTTACCCTGCACTTCAGATCAGTGCAGAACCGAAAGTCTGTGTGCCGAAAGAGCCAGCCCTTGTCCGCTGGGACCTCTGTGTTGTGCCACTTTATGACCATGGGTGCTGGGGATGGAAATGGAGAGAAATCCTGCCTTCATCCCTCTGGGCCCCTAACCATAATCCAACAGCTTCCTTTGGTAGAGACTTTAGATCCAGCAAATTCACTCTTGCTTACATCCTATTCCTTGAGACAGTGGAAGATCAGCGAATGCCTGTCAACCATGAAAGTGAACAGGCCTCTGAATGTACCGTTTGTTTGGATGTTGAGATGCTTCACAGACTGACATGTCATGTTTTGTTAGCGTTAAACTTGATCCAGGGCTCCAGAAACCTACCACTTTAAGGAACGGATTGTGGACTTTGAAAAACCAGACACCCTACTCTGTTGCATAGCAATCTGCCGTTAGGAGTTGGCTGCAAATGGGTGTTTGGGTCATAGACAAGGGAAGGGCTCTTGCCCACTGATGCCAACTGTGCAGTCATTGTGTAGACACCATGTATGTAGGATGTAAAGGAACTCTCGAGGTTGTTAGGGTCCCGGCAAGCACTTTGCAAAAATTAATATTAAGACGATTCATAAAGTTGTTGAAGAGAATAAGTACTTTATGACACTTCATACAAATCATACAAAGTACCCAACAAAAATAGTTTTTCATCTATAAAATTTTTTTAGAAATTGGTCTGACCTATACACAACTTTAAAATAGCTGATTCTAGGGATGCCTGGGTGGCTCAGTCAGCTAAGCATCTGCCTTCAGCTCAGGTCGTGATCCCAGGGTCTTCCTATGAAGTCCCGCATCGGGCTCCTTGTTCGGCAGGGAGTCTGCTTCTCTCTCTCTCTCCCTCTGCCTGCTGCGTCCCCTGCATGTTCTCTTTCTCTCTCTCTCTCTGGCAAATAAATAAATAAAATCTTAAAAAAAAATAGCTGATTCTAAGAAAGAAATCTACCCAACACTATGCACCCCAAGTTTACTCAGACCAGGTTTTCCAGAAGCTTGAACTAAGAAATTTTTCTGAAATACAGTCTTAAAAAGCTGGTGATGCTGTGAGGACATGACTCTTTTTTTTTTTTTAAGATTTTATTTATTTATTTGAAAGGGAGAGAACAGAGAGTGCAAGTGGTGGGGGCGGGGAGAGGGAGAAGGAGAGGGAGAAGCAGACTCCCCGCTGAGCAGGGAACCTGACGTGGGGCTCAATCCCAGGACCCCGAGATCATGACCTGAGCTAAAGGCAGATGCTTAACCGACTGAGCCACTGAGGCGCTTCGTGAGGACATGTCTTTAAAATGACCAGTTAAGAAGCATCTATGTAGAAAACTCTAACAGGGGCACTCATATCTGAAAAATGAAGGTAGAAAACCTGCTAGTTTCAAAAATGACACTACTCCTCACAACTATTTGTTTCATTCCTGCTCACTCACATTTGTTTCCCAGGCATCTCTTTTTGGTTACAGGAAGATATAGTTTCCATTATGCAAGGACAACATTCAGGATATATCCATGATCTTTTAAATTGACTTAACTTGGTTTTGTGAAGGCCAATTAACAGTCATATTGCATATTATATTTAAATTATTATTATTAGGACAATATTTCTGAATGCCGAATCAAGCAGGTAAAGTTCAAACTCTGGATTGCATTTTGTTTCCTGAAGACCTCTTTTCTGGAGACTTCTGTCTCCTGCTCCAATCAGGACTGGACCACTGTGGGATTTGTCCCCTGCAGGTCTTCTCTAACTGTGGGTTTGGGAATCCCTTTTACTTCTCTCTTGTGTCATCGTCCCTGTATTCTCAATCCAAGGGTCCCCCCTTCTTGCCTTATCGCCATCTTTTGGAGAAATAAAAGGTAGATCTTTTGAGAGCTTGACATTTGAAATGATCATTTTTCGAGCCTCCCACTGGATTGATAGCTTGGCTAGGTAAACAAGACAAGGTTAAAAATTATTTCCACTGAGGATTTTGACATCATGTCTGCATTTTTAAACTCTCATTCCTATTCTGATTCCTGTTTCTTTCTAGGTACCCATGATGATTTTCCTATGAAAGTTTTTAAGACGTTCTCTTTACTCTTTTTTCCTAAAATTTCATTAAAAAATTAAAAAATAAAACGTCATGACAGTGTGCCTCTTTGTGGATGATATTATTATTATTATTCATGATGATGTACTTTTTGTGGACTTTTTCAGTGTGAAGTCTCATGACCTTCAGTTCTGGAGAGTGTTATTTTATTATTTCTTTAATAATTCGCTCTCTTTTTAATCTCTGTTTTTACTGATAAGTCTGGTGTTAGACTTCCTAAACCAATCTTTCCATCTTTTCTTTTTATTTCTTAACTATTGATCAGTTAACTCCTCATCTTTTTCAACATGATCAGATTTTGCCTTAGTTTCATCTTCCAACCTTTCTATTGATTGACTTTTTTAGCTATCACATTTTTTATTTTCTATTTTTTAGGGTTTGTTTGTTTTTTAGTTTTTCAAGGTTCTTTCCCTTTTTTTGCAGGCTGTTATTTATTCACGGCATCCACTCTTCTTCCATTCGTGGGATACCTTTTTTATCTTTCTGGAAATACTAATTCCATGGTTGTTGTTTATTGTTTATTTGGTTTATTCCTTGAATTGTCTCATTTGTTTAGTACTATTTTAGTTTTCTTCTTTGCCTTGCTTTGTTTCTGCTCCCTCTCGGTTCTTTTTTCTATGTTTTTAGGTCTGTTCTTTCCACTAGAGGCTGAGTGAAAGTTCATTGTGCGGAGGCATCCATTAGTGGGGAGCACACAGTAACCTAATCATGTGGCAGGATGGTTTTTTGTCAGGGAGTCACATTACCAAGAGTTCTTAGAAGACATGCTTAATTAGCTATCCTTAATAATCCATCCTAGATCAGGATAAGATCTATGCCTGGCTGTCAGCACACAGGGAATAAGTAGGAAAGGAGATTGGGATTCTTACTGGGCAGTGTGCAGACTTGTGTTTGGTTTTCCAACTCTGTCTCCTGGCCTGTATCTTCCAGTTGATTCTCTCTGTTCCTTTTAATTTCACCAAATTTTCTCTAAGCTTTATCTCATTTTTAACACTTTACCAAAATGCAGCTAGGAACAACACAAACCTACTGCTAATGTTCTAGATTGTAACCTGCTCCCCTAGGCTGTGAGCTCTGTACCACTGGCTTACTTTGACCGTTATCCCAGGATATGATGTTATCAAATATTTAGCCACAGCATAGCAGAGTTCCCCAACTTTCCAAACCCCAGTATGTATTCTTTGCCACTGCCCACCTAACAATTAAGCCAATGCCATGGGATTTAGGGCTTTATTATTGTGATTAAGACAATACCTAACTTCAAAGTTCTAATTTATGTTTTAGCAAGGATATGCTAGACTATGCCAAAATAAAAACAAGTGCACTCACCTATGAAATGGGTCAATAGACTAAAAGTTAAAAAAATTTTTTTCACATTGCAGTCCACTGTGAGTGAGGCAGCTCTCCTCTAAGGAATGTCTCAGGAGTCCAATCCCCTTCCACCTTGTGGGGCTTCACACACGACCCTCAGATTGCAATGGAAAAAAGGAGAAAGTGGGTGATTATACATGTTTGAGTCTCACCTGGATGCAAAAATACATCCTTTCTGTAGAGTAAGCACATGGACATTTCTAGTCATGTGGCTTTTCCTACTCAGCTGGACTTGCAAATCTAGTATTCCTCGGAGAAAATACAAAATGGGCATTCCTTGGCACATGGTATTGTCTCTGCCACATTCATCCACTTCCTAGCTTCCAAAAATGTTTGAGCTGTCCTGTGGGTATTAGTTCCCTTCCTGTTTCCTTGGACTTTCTTTATTCCTTTACTGTCATTTGGTTGGGCTTTAAGAGGAAATGAAGCTAAACGTAGGTGTTCAATTCACTATATTCAAATGGAAATCCTACCATAGTTTTCTGAAGCAGCTTTATTTTGACAGCCTTTGGGAGTATCATTTAACATATAGGAGGTAAGAGAGATTAAACATAGATCAATTTTAAACCACAAAAAAATTATTTTAAATACATTATGCCATCTACAGTACCTGGGTGGCTCAGTCACTTGAACATCCAACTCTTGGTTTCAGTTCAGGTCATGATGTTAGGGTCATGAGATGGAGCCCTAGGCCAGGCTCCCTGCTCAGTACAGGGTCTGCCTGAGATTCCTTCTCCTCCTCCTCCCCCCACACCTGCTCCTTCCCCTGCTCATGCTCTCTCACTAAGGTAAATAAATAAATAAAGCCACCCATGGAAAGGAAGGATGAAGGAAAATTTTGCATTACAAAAATGTTGGCTTATTTATATCTGCTATAATCTGGGATGATGAAGTATTTCATTTTCTGAGATTAGAACATACTTGTAGTTACCAATAACTATAAAAAGTCCAGAGATTCATCAGAGAAAAAGTTTACGGATGTAACTAATGAGAGTTCATGAAATATTTAGATTTTCTAAAACTTGGACAAGGAGTACTTCTTAGAAGTCCCGCTTGCCCTCTAGCACAAAAGGCCAGATTCTCAAATATCTCATTTTTTTCTCTAAAGCTCTGTTAGAAAAGTGTCAAAGTAACAATAATAAAATAATTACTCCTCCTCTTATTTATATTTGTTATACTTATAATCACCTTATTTATATCTAAGTGTAAGGCGTTTACAGGTGTTATCTCGTTTGATTCACATAACCAACCTGCATGGTAAATGTAACTTCGTTTTCTGACGGAAGGAGCTGAGGCTTTGAGAGTATAAGAGTCATGCTCAAGGTCACAGGAGTAGGAATTGGCAAAACTTGACTCTGAATCCAAATCTGTGTCATCCACACCAAAACTGCTCTTTCTACTATACACACTGCCTTCATTTCTTTTCATAAATTTTGAGACATTTATTCATGAACAAAGTGGAAGAAAATTTCATTTTCATCTTGTAAAAACCTGCCCTATATACATCTAAATGTAAATTTTTAAAAGATTTATTTATTTATCTTAGAGAGAGAGAGCGTGCGTGTGTATTGGGGTAAGGGGTAGAGGGAGAGAATCCCAAGCAGACTCCCTGCTGAGCACAGAGCCCCACACAGGGCTGGATCCCACAACTCATGAGATCAGGACCCATGAGATCATGATCTGAGCCAAAACCAAGAGTCTGATACTCAACCAACTCACCCAGGCCACCCTGTCCAAATGTAGTTTTTAAATCTCCTTCTCCCCTACCTCCACCACTCAGGTAACCAGAGAATGTGGGACTCTCTGCCCAGCGTCTCAGGAAGCCACAGCATACTGCGGCAGGTGTGACTTCAACTTTACCAGCCACGTCTGTACTGTGATCAGGGGACCTCACGATTCTCCCGGCAAGGAATCAATAGAAGAAATGTGCTCATCTGCAGAGGAGACCGTTCACACGGCAAGTGTGAACACATTCTCCTTCACAGGTAACAGACACCGAGCCACCTGTCCGTGGTTCAGTAGGGATAACGAAAAGCTGCAGAAAATGCAGATTTGTTTCATTCTGATGTCGTCCCTCTCCTTAACCTAATATCAATTAATTTCATCATACAAGGGGCTAGCTAGTTACAAGGTAATTAAAGGCACTCTTTGGATCTGCTCAAAGTTAGTAGTTAAAAAAAATGGAAAGTCTAAATTTAGACAAAGATATATACTAAAGTAAACATGTAGAAAATCCAGAACAGGGAAATAACTTACTTGTTCTTTTATGATATACCTAGTTAATCATCAGTGAGCCCCATTTTCTTTCTTAAAAGCGTGAACGCAGGTTTTCAATAAATGCAAAGAATGAATGTTGCTGTACCTGTAGGCGGAAAAGAGGAAGAAACCTGTCTGATCACCAGTAAGACCTTGCAGCATTATTCTGGGGAGGAGCTTAAAGTATCCCTTTCCCGATCCTGGGTCTGGGTCTGGAGACTGTACTTCCCAGAGCCTGGTATCATGACTAAATGGCCATCATCTTGGGAACAATAACCTTCACAGTTATTGAGAATATTAATTTTCAGGCCCCATGTTGGCTCTACTGAATTCCTCCAAAATAGTGGTTCTCGGGCTTGGCTAAGCTGAGGGAAAAACACTGTAAAGTTTACGATCATCTCCAAAATAGTTCTGCCCTCTATTAAATTTTTATTATTTGTCCATTTACTTAAGTCCCTACAGAGTTTGTTTCTGCCTTTTGAAAACTTAAGTGTGTCTGTGTGTGTGTGTAGCTGTGTGTATGTACATGTATATATCATCCACCATCTAAAGTCAAATAGAATACATTTAAGTGACATACCTCACGCAAGCTAAGGTTAAAGAAGCAAAAAACTGCTCTGTTCCATCATGACTCACCATCCTGCCTTACTTAACCGATGGTGGCTGATAATGGCAAACCTTAAGATTGCAAAAAAAAAAAAAATAAGGCCAGATGCTGGAGTGAGCAGGGTAGATTAAGGAGGGAAAGCAGGAATAAAGATAAGGTTCCAGGGATGTGCTAGATGCTTTAAAACCTTACTTTAATTTATCCCCAAAGCAATCATGGAAGTATGATCATTTAACAGATGAAGAGACTGAGGGTCGGATCTCGAAAAGGAAGATGTCAGATTTAAATCATGTCGCCTTCAGGACCAGTCCTTTCAGGGTGTTCCAGAATTCCCTCAAGCTATTTCTTCTACCTGAAACGTCCTTCATCATTCCCAGGGTGTAGGTGAACATTCTCCTCAATGCCGGCTTCTCAAGCCCAGCGCCTCTCTCCTCTCACACCTCAACATGACATTCACGACTACCCTGTGTCGTGTGCATCTGGACCCTTGCTCCCTCCCTCCTAGGAGACTGAAATAGCTGTATGAATAAGATGCCCTGGCTTCACTTTACCTCATTCTTGCATTAACACACTTTAAGCAAACAAAACAAATCAAAACAAAAACATTTATTGGAGGGCGCCTGGGTGGCTCAGTGCGTTAAAGCCCCTGCCTTCGGCTCAGGTCATGATCCCAGTGTCCTGGGATCGGGGCCCACATCGGGCTCTCTGCTCAGCAGGGAGCCTGCTTCCTCCTCTTTCCTCTCTCTCTGCCTGCCTCTCTGCCTACTTGTAATCTCTCTGTGTCAAATGAATAAACAAAAAATCTTTAAAAAAAAAAACATTTATTGGAATGTATTTAATTAGGAAAGTCCTAAACCCTCCAATTTCCTTCCACTCCCAGTTATAGATTTAAGGACCCTCCTTTCCAAATTAGTGGGTTTGGTCCAGATGCACATGGTCCAAGAGAATTCCCTACTTTATCTGCCTTTTGAAGTCAACGTCAAGACTTTGAAGGTCCTTTAAGACATATTTGCAATAGCCCTCTCCAGAAAAGAATAGATGTTTAATTTATTTAAACATCCATATTTCAGATTGCTTTGCCTACCAAAGAATACTATAAATTGAATATGAAAAATAACAAAAGTTTCACTTCCAAGGAGAAAACAAAGCACGTAAATCATGTTAAAACAAGTTCCATTGACACCAATTTGAACTAAGAAGTCTACCTTTCTTAGAAATTTACAACTAAAAGCTAAACAATACCAGGACTTACTCAAATTCATTTGTGCACACAATGATTTCATTTATCAAAAAATATTTCTTAAATTTTTACCAATGACCAGTCACCACACGGGGCCCACCAGCTATGAAAACAAATAAATAAGAATTACCATTAGGGATCTGAAGCCCATATGAACAGACAGGAACAAATATAAGTACCCTGTAATGTGAGAAATATGTCCATGTAAGAACTGTGATAGAAGTAAGCATAGGATGCTTTTCAAGGGCATTGCAAGGACATCTAACCCAGACTGAAGAGGTTAGGAAAGGCTTTAAGAAGGATATCACACTTGAGCTAGGAACTGAAGAACAAGTAGAAACCTATCAGTTTAAAGACAGGGAAGCCAGGCAGAGAAGGCAACGTGTACAAAGCACAGGAAATGAGAGAAAGCCTAGTAAGATGTGAAAAACAAGCCCCTTGATATGAATGTAGCACCGTGTAGGAGAGGAGAAATCATGGAGATGAGGCCAAAGAGCATAGGTCAGCAGATGAAGGCCTTTTGTGCCACACTCAGCAGGCAGCAATGAATGGATATTAAAGCTTTTCAAGCAATAGAATGACACAGTCCTGCATATGCATTTTTGAAGAAATACTCTGTCAGCTGAAGAAATGATTGCAGACAAGTATGCATGAGACATTTAAGCCATTAACAAGTAAAAATTGAATGAGGGTACCGTCTAAAAAGCAAAACCCTCTGTTATTTGAAAACTAGCCCCATATAACATACATAATGATTTTGAGATAAAAAGGGTTCTTTTCTTTTCTTTTTTTAAGAAAGAGTTGGAAATTCTGGCAACGAAAAAAGAACTCAGAAATGAGAGAGATTGTTGAGGGAAGGCAAAATTTCAACGATGCTTCCTTATGCGTAAAGCAAAAAGAATTCTTTCATGGGCTAGGAGCATCTTTGAAAGACCGGGCCTCACAGGAAAACAAAGAAACGAGGGTAAGAGACGAGAGAGTAAAAAGAATGAAATGCCATAGAGGAAAGAACAAGAAACACAGCATGGCAAGCTCCTGCAACTGAAATTAGAATTGGTGGTGTGGGCCTGAAGGGTTGGAAATAATAGTTATTAGCAGCGAGCAGTTCAATCTGCTACAGCCAATTGATTGAAGAATATAGTGACCTCACGTGGGTAGGTGGACGGTCGGGGCAGCTCAGCCCTACCCGGTCGTTCCGGGATCCAGCTTCCTTCCAGTTAATGGTTCATCATGTCTCCGGTGCCACCCTCCTTCCCGTGGTGCAGCCTGGCTCACCCCAGCACCCTGCTTCCAGCCCACCAAGAGGGGATGCCGGGCAAGTGATTCCTCTTAGGAAGTGAGATGCAGGTTGCCCGGGTCACTGCTATGCTTCTTCTGCTACTGAGATCTGAGTCTTATGACCACCCCAAGCTGCAGAGAAAACTGGGAAATTGGACCCCAGCCAGAGGCCTCTGACCAGGACAGAAGGGAGATCTGGGCACCCACCAGTGCTCATCACAGGTAACAAGTGGCAGATGCCCCCTTGCCGGAGAAAAATGAAGACAGAAGATAAGCCCTTCTATTTTATAACAGTTTATATTTTATGATGTTCAGCCACATAACTTCATGCATTTTGTTTTCATACTAATTCTTTAAAGTAGGCAGGTCGGGGTTTATGGCAAGGAGATATGTATAAGGAAAATGCAGTAAAAAACCCACGTGGATGGATGGAGACTCAACCCCACGTGAAGATAGAGTAGGTGGCCGGGAAGCCAAGGAAGAGGACTTCTTCTGATCTCCCCTCTGAGAAAAGTCATCCAGAAACCACCGCACAAAAATGCATACGTACAGAGTCAAAATTCACAAAACTAAACAGATTTAGCCAATTAAATTTTCCAGTATTTTTTTGGTAAATTTATAGCATTTGTGCTTCTGAAGTTATCAAAACTTAAAACTGAGCAAAGACCTTTGGCATGCCATTGAATCACATGGATGATTATCTAATAAAATCATTGCCAGCACGAAACACTCAACAGTTTGGTTTATTCTTTTATTTAGATTTGTTGTTTTGGGTTTGGGTTTCAGTTCTGGTTTGGTGAAAGAGGGAGGGATGTGTGTAATGGATTGTGCATTCATTTATATCCACTAACCATGATAAGCCAAGTTTCCAGTCTTATATCTCATAATAACTACAGTATAACTTATATAATAATTTAATGTAATATGAATGATGTAATAATTGGTAAAACTTATAAAACTATAAAAGCAGGTTGGTGAACCTGCCCATACAGAAGTATAGGATACCCACACTTGAGAAGCATTAACATCCAATGTACTTAATCTAGTACTTTAGGTTTTCAGTCATTCCTTTCATATTTGTTCAGAGAAGGTGAATTCTATTCTGTGGAATTCCATATCTCTGCATCCAATAAACACGTTAAAATTTTTTTTACGATTTAGAACATTAAGAGATGAGAGTTCTAATCACACACAATAGGATTAGAGCATTATGCCTTTATTTTTAAGTGTTTAAACATTCTGATATTCACTTTTAATATAATGGTAAAAAAATAAAATCGTTTTTAAAATCTCACTGTTCAATTTCTCCCTTTCCAGATGTGAACCTGGAGCCTTACATGACATATGAGTATAGGATTTCTGCATGGAATAGCTATGGGCGAGGATTCAGCAAAGCCGTTAGAGCCAGGACAAAAGAAGATGTGCCTGAAGGACTGAGTGCCCCTAGGTGGACCAAAATGGATAATCTTGAAGATGTGATAGTCTTAAATTGGAAGAAACCTATACAATCAAATGGTATTAAGCTACTTTTTAAATTGAAATAACAAAATCCTATAAATCTGTAAGGAAATCCCAATGAGTGTAATCTACATATAATTGGCGTGCATCTAACCATTAAAAATTATTTGCTGGTAAAAGGAACCTTAGGTGTGTGCCTACTGATCATTCATTTTGTAAAATAGGCCTCGCAAGTTTTTAGCCCCAGAATTTTTTTCTGGGATCCTAGCATATATATCTAAGCTGCTTTCAAACAAGCAAAGACTACTTAAGAAATGCAAAATAGTTTTAATATTGGAAGTAATTTTGTTTGGCAGCAAGGGAAAATAAACATAAATGACTTTAATTATCTATGTCCAGAATCCCTCTCTTCAATAAGGGTGCATATCATTCAGAACTGCTTGAACATAGCAAATTAAAAGTAAGTGATGCTATATTATCCTATTTCCTCAGAACTCTAAGACATGTAAGCTGTTCGCAAATGGTTAAAAGGATCTGACACTCAAATCTGGGTATTTCCTGTCTCTTTTAGGTCCAATTATTTACTACATTCTTCTCCGAAATGGGATTAAATGTTTTCAGGGAACATCATTGAGCTTTTCTGATACAAAGGGAATTCAGCCATTTCAGGAATATTCATACCAGCTGAAAGCCTGCACAGTTGCCGGCTGTGCCATCAGCAGCAAGGTAAGAGGAGGGACCTAAACTCTGGACGGAAGTAGCCAGTGGGAAGACTATAGGAATGCCCAGGTTGTCAATGATTTTCCCAATGACAGAAAACAATATCCACTTCAACGGTAGCACGTTCATGTGGCATCTCAACTGACTACTAATTAATACATATGCCTGAAAGGAGAGATCACTGCAAAGGAAATTTATGCATATATCAATGTTTCATTAATTTAAAAAAAAAGAAAGAAAAGTGGAACCAATGTTATCCTCTTTATCACATTTTTCCTCTGCCAACTATTGTTCTATTGTGTCATACCACCATATAGTACATATTTAGTTTTTGAGGTAGTTAGTGTTCCATGATTCATTATTTGTGTATAACACCCAGTGCTCCATGAAATATGTGCCTCCCTTAATACCCATCACTGGGCTCACCCATCCCCCGCCCCCGAAATCCTCAAATTGTTTCTCGGAGTCCATAGCCTCTCATGGTTTGTTTCCCCCTCTGACTTCCCCCTTTCAGTTTTCCCTTCCTTCCCCTAATGTCCTCCATGGTATTCCTTATGCTCCACGTATGAGTGAAACCATATCATAATTGTCTTTCTCTGCTTGACTTATTTCACTTAGCACAATCCCCTCCAGTTCCATCCATGTCAATACAGATGGTGGGTGTTCATCTTTTCTGATGGCTGAGTAATATTCCATTGTATATATGAACCACATCTTCTTTATCCATTCGTCTGTTGAAGGGCATCTCAGCTCCTTCCACAGTTTGGCGATTGTGGACATGGCTGCTGTGAACATTGGGGTGCATGTGCCCCTTCTTTTCATTTCATCCATATCTTTGGGGTAAATACCCACTAGTGCAATTGTTGGGTCATAGGGTAGTTCTATTTTTAACTTTTTGAGGAAACTCCAAACAGTTTTCCAAAGTTTTGACAACTATTCTCAGATGATCTTTTATAAATCCATAATAATTCTCAAATCATTCCTCAGTTTAAAAGTTTCTATTCAAGTATCACTTTAACAAAAAATTGCCTGCTGTTGAAAAACAGAGAAAGGCGCAAAAGAGCCTGGCATAGAAAATAAAATGATACCAAGATTTCTGCTACAGCCTTGGAAAGAGATGAGCTCAGAATGGAGAATATCAGGAAGATACAACAGATATTGGGGGATGAAATCTACAGGACTTGGTGTCAACCAAATGCAGAGGAAAAAGAGAAATTGCTCTCAACTCTATGGGGGGAATAAGAGGCAAGTATCAAAGATGTTATTCAAGATCTCTGGCTCTTTCTGATTTGAGCAAATTATAGATCACAGTGCCATTCTGCAAGCAAATAAAAAAATAAAAGAGGAAAATTTGAGTGTAGAGAATAAGATTAAAATTTTAATTTTTTAAAAATATATTTAAGAAAAGGAACAGATAGCAGAGTGGCAGAAGAAAATATTATTTGGCACTTTAAGTGAAAATGTCTTGTCAGAAACTGGATTATGAAGTGACAGAATTTTCTAGAAAGATCCATGTGGGAAGTTGAAGCAAGGAGTTTGAATAGGGTCATTTAAGGAGAAGAGAGAGAGAGAGACAAAACAAGACCATAGGTGATGAACACTGGGAACATGAAGAGCCCACAAAGGAGACTGGAAAGAAATAATGAGACGTTTTAGGAGGGAAATAAAGAAAGAGCCATCTCACAGAAGCCAACCTAGTCAGAGGAAACCCAGGAGAAACAAACACACAGCAGCTCTGATTCTTTTCGTGTGGTTACAACTTGAGAAGAGCAGCATCTTCACACACTGTGCGAGAACCATCCAAGGAAAACATTCAGTCAGATGGATCAGCCACAGTGCATATGTGGAGCTTTTGATTCAACAGACCTCCAGAAACATCTCCGAGCATGTCACCGTTTAAACAGATGGCAGCCGATTGGCCCAATCAAAAGTTATGGTCCGAACGGTCCTAGAAAAATTCCGTATCTTTTTACACAGGCACAGCTCCTGCCACCAGATGCCAGAACAATTGGTTACAAAAGTGAAACCAGAGTTAATTCTGTGAAAAAACAAATGCAGCTAATTTTTGTCCACAATTGTATTTCGATAACGCAACATAAATAACCGGTTGACTTATCCTTTTTTCCTTCTCATTCAGTTCTTTTTCCAGAACATTGGTACAGACACTATCGAGTCATCCTGGGGATTATAGGAAGACTCCAAAAAAAATCTGCCCATTTATACTGTTCAAAGCGTATTATATGCAAGCAAGTTCAGATGTGGGTTTTGCTTCATATTTACTGGTGCTTAAAATGTACAAAATCAGGCTGTTAAAATGCAAAGACACCGACGGGCCATATGGAAGAGAGTTATCAAGAGTTCTCTAGCAAGACAGTCTGCCAGCCAGATTTTACTTGTTTAAACTGAGGGCTGCACTCTGCCGTCAAAATTGTTGTTGAACTTGTTGTGATAAATGGTAGTCTGAGACTTATGTAATGTATTCAAGGTCAGATTTCATTGTTTAAACAGGATGGAAGGAAAAGAATATTAAAAAAAAAGAAGAAGAAGAAGTGGACTGTTTCTCCAAGCCCCTGCTAATGATATGCCAGGCCAGACAACCACATTTTAAAACAAAAGTGACGTTCTCGTTGATCAGAATACCTAGTGTCCTATTCCCACAAATTGCTGTTTAATTCCTGTGTTTGCAGGTAGTTGCAGCTACGACCCAAGGAGTTCCAGAGAGCGTCCTGCCGCCCAGAGTCACAGCGCCCAGCGCAGAGGCTCTGCATTTGAGCTGGAGTGTCCCGGAGAAACCAAATGGCGTCATTAAAGAGTACCAGCTCAGGCAGGTTGGGAAAGGTCTCATCTACACCGGCACCACTGGCAGGAGGCAGCATACGGTCACAGGTGAAAAAAAAAAGAGGAAAACCTACTGGAAGAGTCTGTCATTGTGGTTAGGGGGGCAAAGCATCCCAGGGGTGTGCGTTTGATATATGAGGTCACTTCGAAAGGACGTGTTCTCTTGACATATGGTCAGGTCCCACTTATCCATGCTAATAGAAGAGCCCACACTGGCAGCAATAAGCCACAACAGCAGATAACTTCAGAAATAATTTATATTTGGCTTTGATATGCATTATGTGTAGGGGTTTTGCATCAGTATTAACTTTTTTTTTTTCCCTCAGACAAACGGTAAGTTGCATTTTCATTCCCCAAGGATATACTCATAGATAATGGGATGAGGATAGCCAAGAATGTACTGGAAGGCAGGGAGAAATCAGCCAGAGGCTAACATTTATCTACAGAGTGGGTAACTAATACACAGAATAGTTGACAGGTGACTGTGATAATTTCTTAGTATTAACATTAATTAATAGTGACTCTATTTTTTATGGTTTTTTATAACATTTATTATAATTAACTTTAAGAAAATAATAATAGTGCAGCATAATAGTATAAAGTCAGATAATTACTAGAAGCGATTATAATAATAATTAACATGTTTTGGTTTGAATGTCACTTCTGAAGAGAAGAGACGCATTTTCTGATGTCCCCACTCTAAGGAAGCTTCTTGGATACACCACTGTATCACCTTGTCTTATTTTCATCATGGACCTCTCACTACCTGATAGTGTTTGTTTTTGAAGTCTCCCCCATTGGGTTGTAAGCTCCAGCATTGCAGAGACCTTTGGTACCTAGTTCAAGACAGTACTTCTAGCGCCTAGAACAATCCTTGACACATCCATAGATGCTACACAAACGTTTGGGGAATATGTGAATTTCACATGTGCCACTTGGCATGTACTATCTCATTCGAGTCTCTTCACAAATCTATGCGGTAAAGAGAGTTATTACTTGCATTTTACAGAAAAGAATACTTTGAGATAGTAAGTAACTTAGTTCATTACTTGGCTCTACTAAATCATCCCAAACAGTTGTATGAGTTTAGGTTCCGAGGCCACAGGCTAGAGGTTACCAACTTTCACTTCCCCCCATTGTCAGCAGCTTCCTTCCAAGGCCTCTTGAGTGCATTGTTCTTCTTCTATTGGACCCCGTGGCTTGCAGGGAGCATTAATACTACAGATCAGGAAACTCCTAAAGAAGTACAGAAAAGCCTGGGAGAGTGTGCCTGAGTTCTCCTTAGAGGAGGCACAGGTTATACTACACAGGTAGAAAAATCAATTCATCGTGATTTGCTCTTAATTCTACGATTCCCTGACACACAAGCAGGCATTCACTGACAGATGTCCACTGTTTTCAGGAAGTTCCAGAAGCCTGCAGAGGGTGCTTCCTAAATATTTGCAGACCAGCACATTGCTTTCCTTATCTGAAGATCCTGAGCTGAATCATTGATAATGGAGATGGAAAAAGCCCTCATCAATTCCGATTATTAAATTTATTTCTTAGATCCTATTTCACTGCAAGTGAAAATGATCACAAGTAGTTGAAATGCTGTTGTTTTGCATAATAAAACTTTACATTTATATGTGCTTTATAATTTTAAAGAACTATCTGCATTTGGACATGTCTCGTTCTCATCACATCCCTGTAAGTGAGGGATGTTTTAATATCCACATTTAAAAGATGAAAAAGGAAATTGACATGTTCCGGGTGCCCAAGGCATCAGAATACTGTTTCATTCCAAAACAACAACAGCAACAACAAAAAACAAAACAATGTTGCCTGCTTGCTGTGTTCTAGGGGGTACACTAAGTGCTCTCAAACAAGATTGCTGCTCTCAAGAAGCTTCCAGTGTTAGGAACACTGACAAGTTAAGAACTAATTGCAAATACAGCGTAACTGATGCCACAGCAGAACTCTAAAAGAATGCAGTGGGGGAAAATCAAAAGAATGACTTGGCGTGAAAAATGGAATGTCAATTGCAGAGTTTTGAAAGCCAAGTTAAGACACATTTAGACTTTGTTATCAGTAAAGTTTCACAAAAAACTGGGATACCGTGATATGGAATGTTCTCCTTCCTACACTGTCTGTCTACTCAGCCAGCATGGGCTTTGAACTGTGTGAGCTCTTCCGATCTGCATTTTTTTAAAGCCAGCATTTACATGCCAACAGACTAAATTCAAATGTAATGTTCAAACCAGCAGGATTGATAGGCTCATTAATTATAAAATAATTGGGAAGGTTTTTCTTTAAAACACCTTTATTCCACCAGTTCTTCTTCTCATTGTCATTTTTAATGAATATTTTCATGTCAGAGAGGATTTCATACACATCACTTGATGCAAGGAGTTCTCTTTTATTAGCAAAAATATTTTAAAGGTTTTCTATATGGTCTTACTTTTCATAAGATCATAAAATGAAAAGAAGCCTTTAGGATTCATTTGGTTCATCCATCTGCACATTTTAAATAGATGTAGGCAGTACTTCACTTGGGCAAGACAGCCCTAAAGAGAAATATCTTTGTCGAATGAAGACGTAAACTCTCACTCAGCATAACCTGCGTAGAGCCTCCTGTGTATGCCATCCGTACTGGACGGCAATGGTGCTGGGTATTAGCTCATCGAAAACCTGAGATCTATAGAATGTTCCTGTACTCTCTGGGATAAATGTTTTGATTTTCTCATCATTTCCAAAACCTTGGTATTCCCTACCGGAACAGTCAAACACGAATGAAGTCGTAGCACTAGTCAGCCTGGAGCTTGAGAATCTAGGTCCTCAGAAATGACGGAAGGGAAAGCCAGCACCTTGCCTCAGCCCCATTGTCACCGTGCTTATTTTTAATTACCTCAAAGCTTTAGAAACATGATCCCGTAAATGCTTTGTGGGAATAGTGGCGAATGCACTCATCATGTGAAATCCATAAATTGCTTATAATCCTCTCAAGATGTTAAAAAAAAAGCATTAGGTAATTGAAGACAGGAAGTCCTCAGTTAATTATTTAGAGGTGTTATCAATGCTTTAAGTAAACTGAAGCATTTTCTGCTATCTCACTGAGCTGAATACCGTGGGGACGAAGAAGAAACAGCCATCACCTTCTCATATCCGCTAATGCAAACAGCACATGGCAGCTTGTCAATAAAAGGCCTTTGCATATCATTTATTACTAAACAGGCCCACCATCCTGCACAGAACAATTGCGAAGTCAGTTATGGCATTGTTGTACTTCGGGTTACCACTGCTTTAGATATGGGCCTCCTAGCGTGAGCACTGGGCAGAAGAGATGGAGAAAGGATTAACTAAATAATTAGGGCCACGGAGGACAAAATGAATTAGTCATGTCCTCTTTAGCGGCAGATTTGATAAGGGCTTATGTGTCTCTTAACTCTGGGAGAAAAGTGTTTTCAAAATAATTTATTAAAAGTTGCTTATCATTGCATTTTCCTTGAAAAGGAAGACCCACCAGCATGAAGTTAGCAAGGAGAGAACAATTTGCCTTCCTTTTCCATTTTCTTAGAAGCTCGTCAAGATCTCTGGTGCTAAAATAGCACATACCCTCACAATGCAGCGTGCAGCCGACAAGCACTATTAATGTACTGAAACATCATTTTTGAAGAAAAAAAAAGGAACACACTTTGACCATCGGTATCACAAATGTGGAAATTCTTTATAAGGGGATCTTATATTTAGGTAATTCCACTGTGTACTTCCATGGTAGCCAGCACTTGGCTCTCAGCTCTCATGGCATTTATAATACTTTATCACAATATTCGTTCTTCTTGTCACTGTTCCTCAGCTAATAGGTGAAGCTTTTTAAGGACAGACAATAGCCTCCTGTTTGCCATTGTATCATCAATACTGTGACAGGCACCTATCAGAGTACTTAACATATTAGGTATTCAAGAATATTTGTTGAGTGGGTAGATACTGAATAGTAAACTAGTATCTGAATGATTTTATTCTGTTTTGATTGGATACAAAAATCATACTATCAAATATATCTAAATCTCAGGCAGGAATGGCTACATAATTTGCAGAGTCCGGGCAAAATAAGAATGTAAAACCTTTGTTCAAAAATTACTTAGGTATAGGGGCGCCTGGGTGGCTCAGTCATTAAGTGTCTGCCTTCGGCTCAGGTCATGATCTCAGTGTCCTGGGATTGAGCCCCGCATCGGGCTCCCTGCCTGGCGGGAAGCCTGCTTCCCCCTCTCCTATTCCCCCTGCCTGTGTTCCCTCTCTCACTGTCTGTCTGTCGGTCTGTCTGTCTGTCTCTCTCTCTCTGTTAAATAAATAAAATCTTTAAAAAAATTATTTAGGTATAACTCAACATCCAAAAAAAGGATCCAATTGAAAGGTGGGCAGAAGACATGAACAGACGTTTCTCCAAAGACGAGAACATACAGGTGGCCAACAGACACAGGCTCAACATCACTCATCATCAGTGGAATGCAAATTAAAAGTACAATGAGATGTCACCTCACACCCATCAGAATGACTAAAATCAAAAACACAAGAAACAACAAGTGTTGGTGAGGATGTGGAGAGCAACAGTGTTCTTGCACTGTTGGTGGAAATGCAGTGGTGCATTTTGGAGGTTCCTCAAAAAAAATTAAAAATAAAACTACCCTATGATTTGGTCATTGAACTACTGGGTATTTGCCCCCAAAATACAAAATCATTAACTCGAAAGGATATATGCACCCCTATGTTTACTGCAGCATTATTTACAATAGCTAGGTTATGGAAGCAGCCCAAGTGTCCATCAATAGATGAATGGATTTTTTTTTAAATATGGTGTGTGTGTGTGTCTATACACAACACACACACACACACACACACATACACACACACACAGTGGAATATTATTTGGCCACAAAAAAGAAAATCTTGCCATTTGCAACAACATGAATGGAGCTAAAGAGTACATTACTAAGTGAAATAAGTCAGTCAGATAAAGACAATGTAAAATTTCACTGATATGTGAAATTTAAGAAACAAACCAAATGAACAGAGGGGGGGAAAGGAGAGACTAACCAAGGAACAGACACTTAACCCTGGAGAACAAACTGCTGGTTGTCAGAGCTGGCGGGGGGGGGCAGTGAAGGGGATTAAGAGTAGAGTACACTTGGGCACCTGGGTGGCTCAGTGGGTTAAGCCTCTGCCTTCGGCTCAGGTCATGATCTCAGGGTCCTGGGATAGAGGCCCGCATCGGGCTCTCTGCTCGGCAAGGAGCCTCCTTCCTCCTCTCTCTGCCTCTCTGCCTCCTTGTGATCTCTCTCTGTGTCAATTAGGTCAATAAATAAATCTAAAGGAAAAAAAAGAGTTGAGTACACTTACCATGATGAGCACTGAGTCGCGTACAGACTTGCTGAATCACTATATTGCACACCTGAAATGAATATGGCCCTGTATGTTAACTATATTTGAACTAAAAACTTAATAAAAAAATTTTTAGAAAAGAATATATTTTTTAAAAAAATCACTAAGAATGTTTGAAAACAGAGCACAGAATCAAGGCCTGGACCGTCCTCCGCATGGGGTCTTGGGTCACATGCCCGTGAAGCCAGCTTTGATCTCTGGCAGTCTGGATTTATTGGCAGTCTATTCCTTTAACTGAAACAGAGAGGAAGAAAACTAGGACAGTGATCCTGTCCTCCGAACAGCTTCTGGAGCTTCCCTTCAGTGCCCCCAGAACGTCGCACGTAATGCTCTATGCTGCGTTTGCTCCAACTACCTGAATACTGACCACCGGGCGTCAGACCTATCACAGTAGATGCAACAATTCATTTTATTTTCATTTTTCCAACTCTGAAGAAAACTTTGTGCCTGGCTGTTTGCAAAATAAAGAAAGAAAGACTAGCATAGTATCCACCACTATTTTATGCTTTTAAAAAACATGCTTATAGATAGAATATTTTAGCTGAAGAATTGTGGTCAACAGCTGCCTGGACACTAATATTTAAAGAAAAAAGTTTCCCCTGAAATTTTAGATCATTTTGGGTTCTTTGCCTAGGCAATCATTGTTTCTGTTTTGCCCTGAGAGCTCTAAAGAATTCTAGCTCTCCGAATATGTCCTTGTCGAGCTTTTGAGCAGCATCAGACTTGCCTGCCACCCGATGCCACATTTTCTTTCTAGAAAAGACTCTGCCAGAAAATGTAGGGTAAAAGCGGCTTTGGTCTAGTATAGCACCAGACTCCAGAGAAAAAAGGCATTTATTAAAAGAATGTTACTAAAGTCAAAAGCAAGGGTCTTTTCTTGGACTATCTTAATACTACTTTTAATGTCGATCTGCATTTGGAAAGAGAGCTGGCCAACAAGTAACTTATCTGGGAAATGCTTTTTGGGATGAATCTGATTTTTAAGATATTGCAGAGGAGGATCTAAACTACAGCCTGGAATTTCACACAAAAATATAGAATTAAGAAACAATTAAGCTTGTAGCAAATATAGTCAGAAGCAAAAGTCATGAGGTTACCTCACAGGCATTGGCAATGCACGATCGCCTTTGTTTTGATGTTTTGATGCCCAGTTCATGAGCTCTCAACTGAATTCATACTTTGAAGCATTGATACAGGGAAGAGTTCCAATGGCTGCGTACAAACAGGCAAGAAATTGTCTTGACCAACTGGGATGCCTAGCTTCTGAGGTTGGGTGGGAGGTACTATCATGAAAAGGGAACTCCTGCATGTGAGCTCCTGACACATTCCTTAATCCAATTTCATAAAACAAATCATCTGCAAATGGACCTTAAATGTCTCTAAAGCAATTCCACAATATCTTGGTGTATCAGTTTTGAACATCCAGATTTTCACACAGAATTATTGACTTAAAGCAGAATCCTGCTGTAATTCTGCCCACCTCGGCCAACACTGCCAGTGGGCACTGGAAGTTGCCGGGAATCTCCGAGATACTCTGGAAGGCATCACTTAGATCCAAAGCAGATAAGGGCAGACAGAAGCGTTTCACAACAGCAAGACTGCATGTGGATTCGGGGGTGGGGGGCTGCGAAACACCCAGTTGGAGTGAACTGGTGCCAAGACAAGTTTCTTGCCCAAAAGATGTACAACATCTGATAACCACCTACCAAAAAGTTTTGAAAGTAACCCAGGCCTCTCAGCCCTTGAACTCATCACTGGACAAATTGATGGGGGAACTTGCAGAATTACATATTTTGTAAGATTATTTGGTAATTCTTTAGAAAATAGCAGGTGACGGAATAACCAGACGAATGCTCTGAAGTAGCATTTGCTACCTGAGATTATAATGGACAAACACCTTCTCCTGACCATTGATCTGGAGATTAAAAAATTAGAAACAAGCTGTTCTTTATATCATATATCAAATGTAATAGACACCGACATAGGCATCGGTTCTATTTTCTAAATCCTACTTTTATGATTCATAGGTAGACTTTAGGTGATCCCTTTTAATACACATTTACTCTTGAATGTAATGTTACTTGAAAGTGTAACTGTCATGAGTTTGGTTATAGTATACTTCTTCCCTTTAAGAGAGAACATGATTCCCTATAGGGAAATTCGGGTAATCTGCAGCCACTGTAATCTCTACTGCACTGAAATGTTAAATACTTGGCTTTTCTCCACGCATTTGCCTTTCTCTGCCCTACGACTCCTATCTCCTACTCTTTTAATTCAATGCTGAGCACTTGAATGATGTTTTCTTTTCTCCTTCTACTCTTGGACTTCAGGATTAAGTTACAGTCAGAATGGTTCCTTTGAGACATCTCTTTATTTCCCTCTTCTCATCCTGATCAATTCATGAGTCGTTTTTAGCTGGTGTGCCCTTTTCAATGCCTGTTACTAAAATTTCATATATATCTCATTTTAAGGACCACCAGTAGAGACTTACTTAAAACGGCAACAAATTTTAGCTGAAACGCATTGATTTTATTGAGTTTTACAGAGTCATATATATGAAAGGTCATCCAGTTCATGTAAATCATTTATGCCTGATGACAGTCGATGCTTTCCTTACAGATTATCTGAACCATGCCTGTAAGTAATTCAGTCCTCTGATAAGATGAAAAATCCAAGACCTAAGAAATAGGATGTAGATAATTATAGATTCAGATATTGCCTTCCCTCAAGTTAGTCTGTAGCCCAAATAACCAGTCTACACCATCATGACCACAGTATATAGATACGGAAACTGAGACTCCTAAGGATCAGAGAGATGCCCTGTGGTCATGGTTAATAAGTAGATAAGGGATTAGAACCCAAAATAGTCTAACTTCACATGCTTCTCTCCTAACAGCAAGGCTGCATCGCCTCAGTACATGATTGTGGAAATATTCAAAATGGAAATATTTAAATATATATTCCCACTTGGAGAGAGTTAAAGATATATAGTATAAATATAGATATACTATGTAGATAATACTATGTATACTGTGTGTGTGTATATATATATATATATGTATATATATTTCATTGGGCTTTGAGCTACCTATTCATCATTTTCCAATGTCTTTCCAATGTCTCAGAAGCTCTGGGCCACACTTCTCAGCCCAGCTGCCCAGATTTCTTTCCTGACCTAGCCCAAGCTTACCTCTGTAATAACAGATGATTTCCTCCATCTATGCTCTAGCTCCCTTACCTCTAAAATGAGCAGATAATTGCAGTACCTCAGGGGATTAAATATACAGGGGGTTACTGTATATTTAATTAATGTACAGAGCTGTTGAAAATTTCAACATGCTTGGCTATAGCTCTTATGTGATGGGAGGGCGCAGCGCTTGGTGTTAAAGTTGTCTGTTTGTCTCTGCCCCAGTCTGATCACTCATTCACTGGGGAACACTTGCTTCTCTGAGCCTCAGTTTTCTTACCTGTGAGGCAGGAATAATAATTCCTGTCCTGGTGATATTCAAGGTGAAACCGTCTTCACCTTTCCACTAAACCTTTTCATGTTGTTGCTAATTATCTCTCCCAGAATCTTGTAACTATCTCTAACATGCATAGGGTAATAACAGCTGCTTAGGGTCCCCTTGTGTAACATATAAGAATTTGAACTTGTTTGCCGGTTATGACATTATTAGTAATTATAATATTAGTATTATTTAGAAATCCTTTTCTTGCAAGTTACAGAAAACTAAGTTCAAGCAGGCTTAACAAATGGACATTAACTGGCTCATAGCTAAAAAATATCAGGTGCAGACTCAAGGCTCGGATGTTTCCAAGATCCAATTTCTTTTTACCTCTGAGTTCTCCTCCATTCTCAAGCACTATGTGGTGAACAAAGAACTACCAACAGTAAGAATGAAAGTTCATGTTCAAGGCCTACCTTCCCTTAGCCTAAATGAGGTCACAGACTCAATCCTGAGCAGCTAACATCCACATTGGAATGTGGAACTGTGTCCAGGAGTAGTCAGTCCAGGCGGACTCAACCCCAAACAAAGCATAAAGCCTGTTAGTAGCCAAAAAACTGGTTTCCACAAGGAAAACAGAAGCTCGGTTATAAAAGGAAGTATGAGTGGACTCTGGAAGGTAAACAAAGCAGTTGTAGAACACAAACTGCCAAATGGGAGTTGAAATGAGATGAATATGTCTACCCTTGTTCCATAGGGCCCTTTAAATTGGCCACCATACCCATAGTTCAGGGCCAGACACAGTCCTTGAGGACAAACTGCCCATGAATTAGATGAAGTCCATTTGTCCTTCCCTCCTTCACTTAAAGTCTCACGCCTCCCACTCTTGTCTTTCTTGTTCTTCCATTTTTGTCTCCTCTCCCAAGTTCATCACATCCATTCCTCTTGATCCGTTCCTCTTGAATTCCCCTGGCTTCCCAAACGAGGCTCCCTACCCAGTGCTCAGTTCTGCATTCTTCCTCCCTGATTCTGGTACCCCAAGAGCTTCAAGAGATGCAAATTCCTTCCCTAGACCTGGACCCATGCTCTACAAGGCCAAACCACACCATCCAATTTAAACAACGGTAACAGATTTCTCTGCCACACCTTCCTTAATCTATCAAAAATCCCTAAGGAGCTAGCTACTCCACTGCTGTACCATTTCTAAATAGCTGTATTCTAGTGTTCGGGGCTATATGTAAAACGGATATACCCCTCAATTTGCTTCAGAAAGATTTTGTAAGGAAAGGACAATTCCTATTTTCATATACATTAATTTTCGTTTTAGCTGCTGTCCTCATTGCAAACACCCTCAAACCCCTCATCAACCTTAGAATACCTTTGTGTTGACAGATTTACTCTACTTTTTCTAAGATGCATCCTAAAATATTCTTCAATAGTCACCACTTGTCTGAATCAGACTAGCTAGAACACAAAATGAAGAGGTGAGTTGGGCCTCATTTGGGGGGGTTTTGTTTGTTTTTGTCTGATAAGAAAATTCCAGAGAAATATCAGGCATTGTTTCACTTGTACCAACCATACTTAAATCTGGTGTTCAGAAAAAATCTAGAAAATATTTATTGTTTACACATTCCATTAATTTTTGTATTATTTTAATAATGTTCTACAACTGCAGTAGAATTGCTTACACCACAAATAAATACGGTGGGCAGAGATACCCATGGAATTATGAGGAAGGGCCTGTTTTGTCAAATCACACTTTGGCTGGACGTCATGGACATCACAGCCTGACATCTTTATGGAATATTTGTATGGGCTTTGTGTTCTTTAAACAGTATTTAACAAACATCAAACACCTACGATAGACACTACTGGGGAAAAATGACGGAAAAAAACCCTCTAAGACAAAAACCTTACTCTCGAAGGGCTTACATTCTAAGTCAGAAAGTGAGCTATTCAGATGAAATGGTGTTACAAGGTTCTAGACCCCCCCCATTTCCAGTAGCAAGAGTAAAGAGGCGCATTGTCAGACTAAATCAGGCTGCCACTGCAGTCTCTGACCTTCATTCTTAGATGATTCCTCCCTTTTTCTTTTGAACTATATATTTTATAATCTTTAGCATTTTCCCATAAATTTTTATCAAACACATATGGTTTGGGTATGGCTTAGATCTTTCATCATATTTCTTATCTATAAATCGCGTAAATATCAAAATTATGTAAATCCCCCATAGCAACCAAATGGAAGATTACAATCAAATAAGTATCTGCATCTTATCACTAAACTGATAAGGAAACACAAAGGGCTTCGAAGCTGCATTCTGAAGCAGCTCCAGCTGCAGAACATTATTGCTTTAGCAGAGAACCCAAACTGTGCTCTAATTCTAAATGAATCAGTTAATTAATTTTTTCATTCATTTAGCAAGCACATACTTTGTGCCTGTCATTATTTGAAGGATACGCTGGTATCCTTTAGATATAGATCCTTTTGTGCTCTTTTAGAGCTTATATCCTAGAGGGGGAGGCAACCAATGAATAAGCAGACACAATAAAACATCAGATAATGTTGAGGGCTATGAAGAAGAAAGTAATTTGAGGGAATAACAAGTGCTGGGTGTAGTGTGTAGCTAGAGTGGTCAGAATCTTTTAAAATGTAGCATTTGAGCAAAAATCTACACAGAGCCACAGAGTGATAACACAATGTCTCTGGAAAAAGTAATCTCCCAAAAGAACAGTATATGGAATAATGTAGTTCAGAATTCATGAAAAATTAATATAATCATTATTAGATCTGTGCTATCACTTAGCCTAATTATTCAACATATAGACTAAGTCTTATTATTTAAGGAAAGGAACATTGTCGAGCTTTGGCATTGTTTGAGTTTTCCCAAGAATGAAGCCAAGAAATGTTAGTCTCCTTAGACTCCTTGTCCAGTGCTGCTGAGTTTTAAGGTTGCTTCTGCTCCAGGGAAGTACTTCTCTAAGTAACCCGTTTCATCTTTGCAAAAGCCTGAAAAGCTAGCTGCTATATTTCCCATTTTTACAGATCAGAAGATCAAGGCAAAGAGAAGCTAAGTAACTTGCCCAAGGTCACCGGCTGTGGAGTAGTGAAGTCTAACGACATACAACTTCTACTGTAAATCCATTACCATTCTTATTTTTCCTGAGAAATTATTGAGCAGTTACTGGGCTGTGTCACATTCTGAATACCATAAGCACTCTCCCTTCATCAAATTATGTTTAATCCATGTGTAAAGACAAAACCAACATACCCCCCAAAAAACTACGGAAGTTAAGTGTGAGCTGGTACTCTATGGGCACAGATGGTAAAGAGGTGCAAAGTTTTTAAAAAAGGGGGGGTTGGTGTGAATATAAACTGAATATGACGTGGGGCTAAAAAAATGTTCAATCTAACCTTCCTTTTATTTTTTCCACCCCTATTCATATAAGAAGCAGTCACAGAAACTGGGATGGTTAGCCTGGAGAAGAAAAGACTCAGGGGGCATTTGATAACTGTCTACAAATATTTGAAGAACTGTCATGTGGAAAAGAAATTAGATTTGTTCTATATGTCCCTAGGGGTGCAAGTGATGGAAAGAATTCACCACAATGTAAGGAAGGACTTTCAAACAAAATAAGGAGAACTCTAGAGCTCTCTAAAGATGGAATGGTCTCTGAGAGATGAACGCTTTGATTGCCTGGGCAAGGCAGTCTTTTCAATGACCTCTTGTACAAGAGGATCAAGAGAAAGCTGGATGGGTGGATGGATTGCATGAATTTTAAGATTTCTTCTAAGGCTGAGAATTTATTACTTTATTAATGATAAATGAAGCCTCTATTTATACCAAGCTCCTTGTGAAGCTCACGTCTCCATTACAGAGTGTTTTCTGCTTTTAAAATTTTTGGAAATCATATCTCAAACTCTGCGTGTTACTTCCAGTGCTTAATTGATAATAAATAATCCTCTCAAGATGTACTTTATTTCTTGTTTGCTCTTTCTAGGTCTTCAGCCCTACACCAACTACAGCTTCACACTTACAGCTTGTACATCTGCTGGATGCACTTCCAGTGAGCCTTTTCTAGGTCAGACGCTGCAGGCAGCCCCTGAAGGTAATTAAAAAATATCCATGATTTGGGAGAAGAAGTTTTCATATGGCATTTTGAAGTGAATTCTATAAACCCTTTCATGTCAAACAAAGAAGGAGTAAATGCGGTAGGTCCAAAATAAAATTGTATTCTAGGTTTCCATTCTTCAGGTTTGGTTCAACTGTAAGCCTCCCAACATAAATTTTGCTTTCAATTGTTTAAACCTTTTAAATTTAGTTTTCTGTATAAAAAATTATTATGTGCTAGGATATAAAATTCCTCAGAAAATCAAAAGTTAAATATTTCTGGAATGCCTGATATATAACAAGGATGTGCTTACTGCTGAAGTTGACTTATTTACTACCATGAAGAACTTGCCATCAAGTCAAAGACGCAGGACAAGTGCCCAAACTTACTTTAAGAGAGAGAATCAGGGCACCCGGGTGGTTTAGTCAGTTAAGCGTTGGAGTCTTGATTTCAGCTCAGGTCATGATCTCAGGGTTTTGATCTCAGGGTCGTGAGATCGAGTCCCGTGTTGGGCTCCATACTCAGTGCAGAATCTACTTGAGATTCTCTCTCTTCCTCTGCCCCTCCCACCACTCAAATAAATAAATTAATCAATAAAATCTTTAAAAAAGAGAGAGAGAGAATCTGAAAGGTAATGTTAAGAAAGAACAAATAGTCAATAATATTGTAATAATGTATGGTGACAGATGGTGACCCCATTTATCATTGATTAATGTATAGAATTGACAAATAAATATGTTGTACACATGAAACTAATATAACATTGTATGTTAATCACACATCAATTAAAGAAATGAACAGAATACTCAGATTAATCAGAAGAGGGAGAGATTATAACTCATTATGAAAATCAAAAAAGATTTGATAGAGCAAGTGAGTTCTGAGATGGACCATGAAGAACAAGGATTTTGACAAATAAACACTAGAGGAAATGCAGAATCCAAAACAGGTTGAGGGGATGTAAAATGGGACCATTACCTTGGAAGGCAAACTGGCAATGTCTATTAAATTTAAAACATTAATTTTCTATGACACGGTAGTTTCACATTCAGTATCTATGCCAGGAAATCCCACTTCCACAAATGTACAAGAGACACATACCAGAATGTTTATTGAAACATTTTTTTATTTAATGGAAAAATATTGGAAGCAATTTAAATGTCTGTGCATAGGGGAATGACTAAATAAACGCAAGTATATTCACATTATGAAATTCCATACCTCAGTTTAAAAGAATGAGACAATCTAAACGTGAAGAGGAAATTTAGAACTACATTAATGCATGGTATCTTTTATGTATAAAAATGCATAGAACATTATATTCATTTCTATAGATAAATAAAAATACAGAAAAAATTCTGGAAGCATACACACATAGCAGTGGTTACCAGTGGGTTGGGAACTGGGGTGGGTGTTAGAAGAAAGATAGGCTCAGAAGCTTGGGATAGTGATCAACTATTTTGCTCATCTTTATTATCTGCCTGTTTTAAATGTGGGGGAAACAGAGGCATACATGAGTTTCTAAACAGAAATATGATGTTAATTACCATTGGAGAGTCCTGAACGGCTTGTCCATTACTCTTCTAATGAAAGGGATTGTTGTACCTCAGAATATTAGACCTGAACTTCCTACCAGTAAATGGGGAATAAAATGGAAAATTCCACATATGGGGCATATGGCTCCTCACCAGGATTTCACTAATGATGTTTTCTATATAAAGAATGTTTCATGTCAAAAAGCTTAGTGTTCCTTTGAAAGGAAGAAACCAGCAGTGGATTTTTTGGAAAGGTAAACTATCAAATGGATACTTTGATGATAATGGATAATTTCTAAAGGATCTATCAACCAGTTTTGGCTGCAACTCAAACCTGGTAAAATAACAGGGTCTCTTGCTTCAGCGTACTCATCCACTCCACATATTTAAATTCTTAGAAAATATGCGTCTATTCTCCCACTTTCCCCCCCCCCAAAATCTTGAAAGAGCTCAGATTTCATGACTTAAAAATTATAGCTTTCAACAACACAGGGGAGTGTGAGATGAGAAATGTTTTACTTGATTTCTTTTTTTTAACTTTATGCACCTTTCCTTTAACACAAATAACGGTGCACAGGAATAATAAACTAAACGGGCTTTCTTCTGCAGAACAAACATGGATTTAGAATTCATTTTTCTGCCTGTATAAGTGCCATTTGTGAATAACTTGTATGTGAAATAAATATAGTCTGAGTACTTAACTTGGGGGTTGTAGGAGAACAAATCAACACCCACATTAAGTTCTATTGTTTAACTGTAAAGTGGAAATAAGCATATCATCTCAGGTTAAATTAATAACCCGAATATAACTAATTACGAAATGCTTTTCTGAGTGAATCTGACACAGCCTGAAGGTCTAACACTTGAGTTGTCATAAGCAGATGTGGAGAGAATGAAAAGAAGCATCATTGGTTCATATCCACCCTAAGCTCCTCTCTCATGTCTCTCTCTCATTTTCAATCTAAAAAAAAAAAAGCTACTGTACATTACTACCTCGTTATAAGTTGGACATAATTCTCTACAATTTTATCCTCACAGAAAATTGTGTACCTTCAGTCAAACAGGAAGAGTTCAAGCTGAATTTTTGTTCTTTCCTTTTAGAAGTGCTGCCATATCAGCAATTAATTTTAGAGTTCAGTCGTGCGAAATTGCAAGCATGCTTGATTGATAACGGGGGGGGGTGTGGGGAGAAGGTGAATCTTTCTCATCTGTGCTCCAGATTTCTCTTCCTCTGACTCTTTTTAAACTGTTAACACTCCTTTAGATTCTTCCTCTACTCTTTGCACTTGTAACTCCACAGTATCTCTTGGAATTCTCAAGTACAAGCTCCCAAAGTCCGTAGCTTTCACGAGGCCTACACATAGATTTTAGGCCTGTGCATCCACCGATCTATAGATGTTTTTATTTAGGTGTTTTGCAAATACTTCAGCCTCAGTATTTCAACACTTAAAATCTCTCTCCTCACTTTCTAGCTTGCTTTTCTTCTCTTTTCCCTCCTTCAGGTACCATCATCCACCTTTTCAGCCCAAAATGGACCTTCTTAATGTGTCTCTTTTGTGCAGTTCTTCATAAAATCTTATTGATTTTAATTAACTAATTTTAAATTAATTAATTTTAATAAATTTTATTAGATTGTATTAATTTTTTTTAAATTATAATAAACTTTTAAATTTTAAATTAATAAACCTAAGGATTTTTTTAATGTGTACTTCCTTTACATCCCTTCTGGCATTGACTTAGTTCAGATGCCTTTAACTTCCCATAATTAGTCTTCCTGCCTCTAGTCACTTCTCCTCTTTCTCATATTAATTCTTTCCCCCTTGTGCCAAAATAGACATACTTCACATTAGTCACCTCCATAAAATCCCACTTCCTTCCAGGAAAAAAAAAATCCACATCTCAGTAAAGCAAAATAGATCCCTCAAATTTTAATCTCTGTCTGTCTGCTGAGGCCTTTGGGCTTTCCCACATGCTATCCAATGCACGAGTCATGCTGAGGTACTTGGAATTCTACCATACTTTCCTGTATTTCAAGGACTTTGTGTGGGTTCCCCTCAGTTTAGATCTCTTTCCTGCATCCTCACTCAGTTAACCCACTTTTTAAAACATTTGGCTCACATGTCTCCCCTTCTAGAAATCTCCTATGACCACCTCTGTTTCCCATCCATCCCCATGTTACTCCCAGTCTGTGTTGCTACCCTTCCTAAGTACTCCAAAGCACTATGCTTCCTAAAGTATTTAGCAAACTGGATTATAAATTTTTATTCATTCATCTTTATTCACCATAATACTATGAGCTCCTTGAAGGGTAAAGACTATATGTCTTTATCCCCACCTCCACAGTGCCTGACACAGAAAATGACACAAAATTGGGTAGAATGTTGGATGAATTTACAAGTCATAATAGTCCAGAAGTCAAGGCATCTAGGACATCAGCCAATACAAAACTGGGTTCCTTTACTGGCTTCTAAAAGAAAGCCAATCCACAATACATATTGGTATTTTTAAATTAGAATGAAGATTTGAAGAGAAATGAGAAGTAAATAATATTGCATGGCACTCAAAACAAATGTAAAACAAATCTAATAAACATGTTCTTTTTTTTTTTAAGATTTTTATGTATTTATTTGACACAGAGAGAGAGACCACAAGTAGGCAGAGAGGCAGGCAGAGAGAGAGGAGGAAGCAGGCTCCCTGCTGAGCAGAGAGCCCAATGTGGGGCTCGATCCCAGGACCCTGAGATCATGACCTGAGCTGAAGGCAGAGGCTTCAACCCACGGAGCCACCCAGGTGCCCCAACATGTTCTTTTTTTGGTAGCTATTATTGCAAAAGACCTACCACAAAGGTTTCCTTCTGACCTTTCCTTCTTCTACCTCTCAGCTAGTTTACCTCCTCCCTGCCCACTTTTGAGATGATTTCCCTCATGACCATCCTCTTCCTTTCCTTGAATTGTCTCAACTCTGCCCTTCTATTATGTAGGATAGGTTTTTCTGATGCTGCCTGAGACGCAGGCTCACAGAGGGAAGCAGATTCTCTACCCGGGACCCATTAAGACACTTCACCAAAAGTGGGTCTTATTCTATCAAAGATTTCTTGCAACTGCTAACATAACTGTATCCTCATATCATTACAAGTAAAACCATGGTATTTAGTATATTTTACACATTTCAATTTCCTCCTATTTCCAACCCAATGGATACAGGGTTGTTACCAACACAACCAGAGCTTTCACCAGCTTGCATAAATATGAAACCCAATTTTTATTTAAAACATGATACAAACCCAACTTCTTGATTCATGTTATTTCTTTCACTCCTCTATATCCACAGGCTGACCGACTGATTCAAAATGGAAACTAAGCAAAAGCCTTTCTAGCACCTTGGTGATTTTTAATACATCCTTAAAGGTGAAAAAGACAGGATTGCAGGAAGCAAATTATGAACTAAACTTTATGCTTTATTTCTTAAATCAACAAATTAATATCATGTTTGAAATAGAACTCTAATTAGTTGGTTAACTCATCTAGCAATGACTGGCAGAAAAATCGAGACATAAATATATACTATGATTTGTGGGTTTGTCCATATATCTATTTCAGAACAAAATGAACTACTTTCTTCTTAGAAATAAGTTGTTCCTTTAAAAATCAGCAAGTTTGAGCTGTTTTAAAATCTGTCTTGATTTTTTTTATTTTAGGATGTTCCTAAATAAGTGAAAATTTTTCTTTTAAAAGTGTTGAAATCTTATCCCTTACTTAATAAACTTACACCAGAGATAAAATCAACCAAAAACTATTGATTATAGGGAACCTAACGTATCATGAGTTTTTAAAAGCTGAAGAAGAGAGTTACAGTGTCCATTCAGAGCATACCTAGATGACAACATGAAATGGTAGCATTGATCTTCCACATTGCCTAGGTTCTCCATCGACATGTTTGTACATCTGTAAGAGTACTTGAATGTTTGACCTTGAATGACAGTTGCCTGTGTATTTATTTTAACTTTTTTACACAGAAGAGTAAACTTGTACGAACAAGCCCTCTCTTACACTTACATTCTCTAGAACTGCCTACAGTGCTTACCATAGTAATTTATATATATTTATAATAAATTTACTTATTCAATATCAATTAGGCATTGTACTATCTATGCATACAGATACCTTGACAAATAAGACAGAGGAGATTCTTGTCCTCATGAAACTAACTTTATATTGAAGTAGAAGGAAGCAGACCATGCAGTGATAACATAGAAATAATGATAATATCAAGAAAAATTATTATGATATTATGAGTGTTAAAGGAAAATAGAAAAGGACCCAGGTTAGAGAGAAACTAGGTTGGGATCAGTTTAGATAAGGTTAAAGTTATCATTAGAGAAGTTTGGTCAAATAAGACTTCCCTGTGAAGATGATATTCACACAGGTCACTGAGCTATGAAAATAAATTGCAAAAATATCATGTTGTCATAACCAAAAGTTCCAGGCAGAAGGGATGGAAGTGCAAAAGTTCAGAGGCGAGAAAGAACTGGAAGCATTCTGGGGATAGAGAGAATTCTGCTGTGGCTGGAAGCAGGTAGGCCAGAACCAGAAAACATGTAGGATTATTCAGGATATCATAAGGAATAAGAATTATATAAATAATTTCAAAAGGGTTGTGTATTTTACAAAGATTACAATGCCTTGTGTATATACTTCATATACTTTTTTTAGATTTTATTTATTTATTTGTGATAGATAGTGAACAAGAGAGCAGGAGCGGGGGAGCAGAGGGAGAGGGAGAAGCAGGCTTCCCGCTGAACAGGGAGCTTGACTTGGGCTCAATCCCAGGACCTTGAGATCATGATCTGAGCCGAAGTCTTATCTGACTGAGCCACCAATGTGCCCTGATATACATTGTATACTTTTATGACGATTACATGAAATAGAGAAGGGCAAGATTTAAAACTCAGAGAGAAGTTTAGAGGCTATGATAGAAGTACATGAGAGAAAAACGTAGCTTGGATCAGAAGAGGAGGCAGTAAAGGTATACAGAGCTAGATACATTCAGGGTAGAACAAGCAGGATTTGATGACATTGCATTTGAGGGTGAAAAAAGTGGGAGCCTCAAGAATAATATTTTGTGTGTTTTGACCAGGAAAATGAATAGATGGACAAAATCAGGAGACGAATAGATTGTAACAGAAAAACCAAGAGTTCTGTTTTAGATGTTTTAAGTTTTGATACTTAATTAGTCATCCAAATGGAGGTGTCAAGTTGACAGCTGGGTTCATGAGTCTGAAGCTCAAGAGAGAGTTTTAATTTAGAGATATGCATTTGGGAGTGTTTAACCTATAGATGATACTTAAAACTAAGACTGAATGAAGATCACCTACAAAGTGAATGTTGGAAAACCAGAAAGAAGAGGGAAGACTAAGGGAGAGGAGAGAGCCCAGGTCTCTGAGGCCCATTTTTGAGATCGAGTAGGGGGAGAGAAGCCAGTAAATGAGAGAAAAAAGGAAAAGAAGCACAGCACATTGTACCAGAGAGGCAAAGGCAAAGTATGTTATTCAATGAATTTGATAATTCAGGTAAATACTACTGTATGATTACTTCCACATATTCCAAGTAAATAGGCATCAAAGTTTAAAATTCCTGGGTAGTATTTCAGGCCTTGATTAAACTCAGAGTAACAGCTGAGACAGAGAAATCTTCCACCACTAAATAGTCTGATATTCACTTTTTAAAGACAATTCACAAATAAAACAATCAAAGCATTAAAAATACATTTATACCCATTTGTATATTTTACCTCCAAAGTAAGGGAAATGTATTTTTGTTGCTTCACCACGAGATTTTTTAACAACAGATAAAAATATCATAGTATGTTAGGTGTGGTGTGACTTTTGATAAGATGTATATTTTATTCAAACAATAAAACCTCATTGTGTTATTTTTTGCTAGGGGTTTGGATGACACCTCGACACATTATCATCAATTCTACAACAGTGGAATTATTTTGGAGTCCGCCAGAAAAGCCCAATGGCCTCGTTTCTCAGTATCAATTGAGTCGTAATGGAACCTTGGTTTTCCTGGGTAGCGGTGAGGAGCAGAATTTCACTGATAAAAACCTGGAGCCCAACAGGAGGTGAATTAAAAGAAAATTTTACCAATCATACAGTTAGAATTTAAAATTTTTCAGGGCTAACAAGAGTGCATCTCAAAATGAAACAATATTAAATTAATTGGTTAATTAGTTTCCTTGTTCAGAGCCATTCCATAGTTGATGAGATCTTTTAATTCATTTCAGATGTTAAAGACTCAAGTGCTAACTCATTACTTTAGTCTTCAGAATACATGATATTTTTTAACCATATAAAGTACACAAAGTATTAAACTTTAAAAATTATCAAATTATCTTCAAAAACATGCATTCTTAAGCTAGCAATAAAAAATATTTAAAGAGTTTTGTTTTACATCAACTAACTTTTCTTCTAATACAGTATTTTCTCTGCTTGCGACACTTTATATAGGCATGAGTGGTTTTAGAGGAAAAAAGTTCCCCTAAATGAATTTGCAATTCATTCCCATTCATATCTCAGCAGAAACAAAATATATCTTAGGCCAACAGATGTTTTACTGCCGAGAGTAGAGATCAATTCAGTTTTATTGTAGAGAGTAGCAGATCAATTTAGAAACATCTTCCTCTAACCATAGTTCCCTGAACTCCAACCCATTTAAAAATGGGGAAGATTAATTTGAATCCTTCACAGTCTACTGGCACATTCTAAGACTTTCCTGAAATCTTTAGGAAAAGTTATTAATTACTACAGTGTTAAAAATAAAGTAGGAAGGGGCAGAAATAGTGACAGTCTGTAGAGAATGATCCCTGTTCTGGAAAAATTATCAAGTCAACAGTGATGTTTCTGGACAGGGAGCAGAAAACTGGCAATTAGTCATAAATTTAGGACTAAGCAATGGAGAGATAAGCCAGCAACCATTATTCAAGTTTCTTGTGCATTGCCTTATCACAATCCTTTCTTTTTAATATAGATACATTTATAAATTGAAAGCCACAACTGGAGGTGGAAGCAATCCTAGTGATGATTACATTGTACAAACACCTGTACTGACACCAGAAGAAATCCAGCCTCCATATAATGTCACAGTAATCGGGCCTTATTCCATAATTGTAGCTTGGACCCCACCAGGTAAAGAAATAAAATGTGTGTGTGTGTGTGTGTGTGTGTGTGCGCACGCGTGTGTGTGCCTGTGTCCACGTGCATATTTGTATGTAAAACATTTCAGAGAAAGTCAATTGGAGATAAGGATGGAAGAAATGCAAATTTAGTAAAGCAGAACGACATAAATATTTCCTGGGTAAATATAAACAGAATAGTCCAAACCACATTCCTGAGTCTATACATATATAAGTATATGCATATATACATATAGATACAGATGTAGATATGTAGATAAAGATATATAGATACCTAGATATAATCTTTTCTTTAAAAGTAATACTTTCTTTTAAGTACCCAAATCTGCCTTCTTATTCATATACATCCCAGGTAAGTCACATAGATCTGAATGACCTCAAACATTCATTCTGCAGGACTCCCAAGATTGGATCATTGATGTTATATGATTTGGCCTTTATTATAGCAATGAATAAGGAATTCAGAAAGACAACAGTCTACTCTATCCATTTCTGTTAGATTGTGGCCAGTTGTGGTAGTTGAATTTTGTCCCTCTAAGCTATATAGCCTCCATCGCACCATTTAGTCGCTAGTGGGTTGCTTTTATGGCTTAGTGAATTATTATATTTTGATGTAAGCATCATCCTGAGGTACGAATCTGATTGCATTAACACCGTGGCATAAGGATTAAAGGGAAATCTCTTTGCTCTGTCTTTTAACATAAGGAAAGTATGGAAATGCTGTTTCAGTAAAATTTAAAATGGATTAAGGTGTTAAATTCACTTCAAAATGTGATTTTATCCCTAATATCTAGTCTTCAGATAAAATTGACACCAATTTCTATTATCTCCATCAGAATAAGTTTAGCTACAGTTCAACATGCACTGAAAACAATTGGTTCACAACCATGTTGGCCATCAGCAAGTCCATTCCATAAAATAATTAGCTAAGATATATTTTTCATTTACTTGGACAATAAGCCCAGTCAAAACAGGTAATATAGAAAAGGAAGGAAAACTTCCAAATACATTCTATGAGGCCAGCATTACCAAAACCAGATAAAGTTATCACAATAAAGAGAACTACAGGCCAATATCTCTGATGAACATAGATGCAAAAATCCTCAACAAAATATTAGCAAACCAAATGCAACAATACACTTTAAAAAACCATTCACCATGATCAAGTAGGATTTATTCCTGGGTTTCCAGGGTAGTTCAGTATTCACAAATCAATCAGCGTGATATAGCATATCAGTAAGAAAAAGGATAAGAACTGTATGATCATTTCAATAGATGCAGAAAAAGCATTTGAAAAAGTACAGCATCCATTCATGATATAAACCCTCAATGAAGTGAGTATAGAGGGAACATACCTCAACATAATAATGGCCATATGTGAAAAACCCACAGCAAACATCATACTTAATGGAGAAAAACTGAGAGCTTTTCCCCCAAACGTCAGGATCAAGACAAAGATATCCCCTCTCAACACTTTTATTCCACATAGTACTAGAAGTCATAGCCACAACAATCAGACAACAGAAAGAAATAAAAGACATCCAAATTGGTAAGGAAAATGTAAAGCTTTCACTATGTGCAGATGACATGATACTATATATAGAAAAAGACTCCACCGAAAAACTGTTAGAACTAAGAAATGAATTCAGTAAAGTTTGCAGGATAAAAATCAATGTACAGAAATATGTTGCATTTCTATGCACCAATAATGAAGCAGCAGAGTAATTGAGAAAACAGTATCATTTACAATTGCACTAAAATAGTAAGATGTCTAAGAATAAACATAACAAAAAGGTGAAAGACCTGTATTCTGGAAACTGTAAAACACTGATGAAAGAAGTTGACGATGACATAAAGAAATGGAAAAACAAAAAATAAACAAAAGTGGGCGCCTGGGTGGCTCAGTGGGTTAAAGCCTCTGCCTTCGGCTCAGGTCATGATCTCAGGGTCCTGGGATCGAGGCCCGCATCGGGCTCTCTGCTCAGGAGGGAGCCTGCTTCCTCCTCTCTCTCTCTGCCTGCCTCTCTGCCTACTTGTGATCTGATCTCTCTGTGTCAAATAAATAAATAAAACCTTTACAAAAAATATTTTAAAAAATTTAAAAAAAATAAAAGAAATGGAAAAACATTCCATGCCCATGGATAGGAAGACTAAATAGTGTTATAATGTCTATACTACCCAAAGCAGTCTACACATTCAGTGAAATCCCTATCAAAACACCAACAGCATTTTTCACAGAACTAGAAAAAACAATCCTAAAATTTGTACGGAACCACCAAAGACTCTGAATAGCCAAAGCAGTGTTGAAAATGAAAAGCAAAGCTGGAGGCATTACAATTCCATTATTCAAGTTATATTACAAAGCTGTAGTAATCAAAACAGTACAGTGGCTCATAGACTATAGAAACCCCACAATTTTATGATTAATTAGTTTTTGACAAAGCAGGGAAGAATATCCAATGGGAAAAAGACAGTCCCTTCAAGAAATGGTGTTGGGAAAACCGGACAGCAACAAGCAAAGAAATGAAACTGGATCACTGTCTTATACCATACAGGAAAATAAATTCGAGATGCACTGAAGTCCTATACATGAGATCTGGAATCATAAAAATCCTAGAAAAGAGCACAAGCAGTAACTTCTCTGACATTGGTGTAGCGACTTCTTTGTAGCTAGGTCCCCTGAGGCAAGGGAAACAAAAGCAAAAATGAACTATTTGGATTATATCAAAATAAAAAGCTTCTGCACAGTGAAGGAAGCAATAAAACTAAAAGGCAACCTACAGAATGGGAGAAGATATTTGCAAATGATATATCTGATAAAAGGTTAGTATCCAAAATATATAAAGAACTTCAAAAACTCAACACCCAAAAAATAATAATTCAATTAAAAATGGGTAGAAGATATGAACAGCTATTTCTCCAAAGAACACATACAGATGACCAACAGACACATGAAAAGATGCTCTTTATCCTTTATCGCCAAGGAAATGCAAATCAAAACTACAATGTAGTTATCATCTGACACCTGTCAGAGTGGCTGAAATAAAAAACAAAAGAGACAACAGGTGCTGCTGGTGAGGATGTGGAGAAAGGCGAACCCTCTTGCACTGTGAGTGGGAATGCAAACTGGTGCCACCACTGAGGAAAATAGCGTGGGGTTTCCTCAAAAAGTTAAAAGTAGAACTACCCTATGATCAAGCATTCACGCTACTGGGTATTCACCCAAAGAATCAAAAAAAAAAAAAAAAGCACTAATTCAAAGGAATACATACACCCCTATGTTTATAGCAGCATTATTTACAATAATCAAGATATGGAAGCAGCCCAAGTATCCATCAATTGATGAGTGGATAAAGAAGATGTGTATGTGCATATATGCATATATATATATATGATTATTATTCATCCATAAAAAAGAATGAACTTGCCACTTGCAATGACATGGATAGAGTTATAGAATATAATGCTAAATGAAACGTCAGTCAGAGAAAGACAAATACCACATAATGTCACTCATACGTGAAATTTAAGAAACAAAGCAAATGAGCAAGAAGAGAGACAAACCAAGAAACAGACTGTAACTACAGACAATAAACTGATGGTTATCAGAGGGTGAGCAGGTGGGGGGCAGGGGTTAAATAGGAGATGGGAATTAAGGAGTGCCCTTGCTGTGATGAGCACTGGGTGATGTATGGAATTCTTGAATCACTCTATCATACACCTGAAACTAATAGAACACTGCGTGTTAACTCACTGGAATCAAAATAAAAACTACACAAGCAAACAAACAGGTAATAGAGTCAAGAAGGTAATAGAGAGGCCTAATACATAAAACCTAAGTTCTCATAACATATGACATCCTTCTGATGTCATACTCTAAGATCAAAAACAAAAACAAAAGGGTCTTAATTTGGTCAAACTCACAGGAGAAAATTTATAAAGATCTTTATAATCAAAGAAAAAGGTAACCCTCTATAAGATATTAAATATAAATGATTCCATCCACCTTTGCTTTAAAATGAATATACAACACGTTAAATTAAAACAAAGGAATGATCGCTAGTGCCAGCCTGTGTCATACAGCTCTATCATCCTTATCTCCGTTTTAGGGGTGTAGATCTTCTTGAACTCCATTCTTAATTTCGGTGGAAGAAAACCTGTATCTTCTGCCATGGAAAATATACCAACTTGCACATCCCTTTACAGAATCAATGTCTTGCATGGACTAGCATTGCTATCTTGCTATCTTTGAGCATATTTCTCCTTGGCATCTTTACAGAGCTGTGATGCTTCTGTGCCATCAAGTAAAGTGAAGCAGAAAAGAGCCAGTCTGGGACCGGATTTAGCCTATGAACCAGAGATTTCTCAGACTCCCACCAGGGTCTTCTACAATCCAAATTCTCAAAGAACAGTAAGAGAAAGTCCAAGATGATAAGCAATATTGGTGATTTCTTAGCCATGTGATCAGGGAGTTTCATGGCCTATCACATCACTTGTCATTTTAACATTATTATACACATAAATTGCTAATCTGAAGATATCTTTAAGACAAGATGTCAAATGTCCTTTAAGACAACAGATGTCAGATGAAAGAGAAAACTAGAACTCACATCCCAACTCTGCCACCTGGTAGCTGACTTACAGGTCAGTTCTCCCTGAGTCTCTGTTTGGTGCAGCTATGAAATAGAGACAATGGTAGTACGTATATTTGGGTGGTTGTAAAGATTAAATGAGGTAATGTATATAATTGGCATACATTGACCCTGTATAATAGCCTATGAAGAGTGATGATTATTTTTGGAAAATTATTTTTGCCTTCAATTATTTATTTGTAAAATGTATTTGCTCCAGCCTTTGCTAGGTGCCAAGGGCCCCATGTTCAAATTGATAAAATGGTGCACTGCAAGATTGCATCTGTAAGTGTTTAAGACTTCTTTTGAATTTCCCAGCATTTTGTCATATTTTTCTTTGAGTTCAACATCATATTTTTATGCTCAGTGTATAATGTTTACACTTAGAAAAGGATCGCTGTGAAATAAAGCACCACTTCTGCTTTTTTTAAGGTAACCTTAACTCTTGCCTACCTCAGGCTTTGTAGAAATCGTTCACTCTAGCGCAGCCTTGGGGGTATTGCAGAAACACTTCACACACTAACTCTGACCATGTAACCAATGGTTAATAAATCTATAATATCCAGACCTGTCAATCTTTTAGTTTCAGAGGCACAAAATCCATTACAGAAACCCCGTAATATATGGAAAGATTAAAATCTTAAATTAAACTTTTTTCCTGGTGCCTTGAAGGATTTTGAACTCTGTAAATAGGCAGATGATTTTGACTTGTGTATAATCTACAGTTGATTTTATTGGAAAGTACCTCATGCTGTGTTTTGATTTGGATCATAAAAACATTTTTTCTGTTCCTGAATAGCCACAAATATATATTTTAAACCGAAAGAAAACAAACTTGTTATAACCAGAGGTTGTTTATTTGCTCACAATCAAGATCTTTCAAGGTATTCATCATACTCCCCTGCCATTACAAAAGGATTACATCATAAGCAGAGCTGAAAATTGGGCCAGATAGTCTATACCTTTAGTTCCCAAACCTGAGCAAACATTAGAATCACCTGGAACACTTTTGCAAAGACTGGTTCTCAACCCCAAGTTTACTGAATCAGAATCTCCCGGGATGGAGTCAAGAAATCTAGATTTTCTTTTTTAAGCTTCCCCGATGCTTTCAATGTGCTCCAAATTTAATAATCATGAATTACATACACCAAGCAAAAGTGGTCAATTACAATATATCTTTGAAAATATGAATCAAACCACTTTCTCTTGAATACCAAACCAAAAACAGTAGTTAAATCAACTGGGTTTTTTCACATGTACTTTGTTTTGTGGTCAGGGTGAATAGAGCAACTTCACGCAGGTAATTTGCTGGGAGAAAACAGTGTCCACGTGGCTGCTTGGCAACAGAAATTACTTAGGCAACGAAGTGGGCTTTTAGTTTATAAATTATTATTTCAATGGTATCTATAAATTAATTCTTACTACATGTTTAGAAATCCTACCAGAAAAGGAAGTGAGGTCCAGGGAATGTGTGAGAATATTCAGAGGAAGCATAATGGAATACTTTTGGCAAATATCACTTATATTCAATAATATCACTTGTTTATACTTGCCATTTGTTAAATTTCTAGTATATGCCAAACACTTTGATAAGCACTTTCCCTGGCTTACCTGAGTTAATACTCATACAAACCCTGGAATACAAGTGATATCATCATTTCCATATCGAGATAAGATATTTGAATCTCAAAGAAGTGATATAATATACTCAAGATTACAAGCAAAGCCAAGATTCAAATTCAGGTCTGTTCTCTACTACTGCCTTATAAGAGCAATCTCTACATGTCTTTGGCTTAACTCTCAAATGCAAACCAAGCTGTTTGTTTATTACCCACTGTCTTTTGGATTTGTGATACAACTATTTTTTTTGAAATAGTAGCCCAGAGGGCCAAGAAATAGAGCTAGCTATTGGCAAATACCAAATTATTGTGGAAGAATGTTTTTTGTTGGGCATGCCTAGACCAGAAGAAGTAATTGCAGAAAATGGGGAGTCCTTGAAGGGAAAATACCTGACAATAGTTCTCTCCTGTGGCATGAAGGAACTAGTAACAAGAAGGTTTTGCCAATCCATCCAAGTCCGGAAAGAATAGACATGACTTAGCAAAACCAGATTCCAAGTGCTGAAAGATTTTAATTAGGTAGAAGAGGGAGTCATTTCTCAATACCGACAAAAAGAATATTCAAGGACTATTTTAAAGCCTCAGTAGACATTTTCTTACTTTCAGGTAAACCCTGGTTCACTTTAGCTCATTATTCCTTGATCTATGTCAGTTGTAAGATTATCAAGACCCTTCAAGCTCTAGAAAATCAAGATTTCTACTCTTTTGTATATCATTTGAATCTTCACATCAGATGATGCACAAACAACATATCCTTTTAAAATGTTTGCTGAATTAATGAAAGAACAGAGTAGTGAGTAAGTTTCTAAAATTTATCATTCAAGCAAATATAAATAAATTTTGGATTTTCTGCTGCTTAAAATTACTCAAACACTTGATTTCCTATAGAAGGCTATCCCTCCCTCCACACTAACTCAACCCTAAACGTACATGTACACATGCATGTGCACACAACACACACATACACACGAATACATATTTCTTCTTTAGAGACAAACAGGACACATACACACATGTTCCAAATATGATATGTCATCTTATGGATACATAATTTTTTTCACTTATTTCTAAAAAGGGAATACTGGTTCCTAGGTGGAACGGGCTCCACCATTTAGTTTCCCTGTGACCTTGGGCAAGTTCCACGATGTCTCTGAACTTGAGGTTTCTCATCTGTGGAATGGAGTATCAGATGTCTACCCTGCATTGCCTTTATGTGAAGTCGGCGAGGTCTCGTGGTAAAACATTTAGTGGACACTGCCTGGACGCTGGTTATTATTATTCACACTACAGACAGAGCCCGGCTAGTTGATTCCCAACCAGTCCTTCTCCCCTTGTACCAGCTCTCAACCTCAAGTCAGGACTAACACATTTGTATTAAATAGAGCGAAGGATACATGTTCAACTAATGGGTAAAAAAGGATAGAAAATGAAGAAGCAAATTGTTCCTGGAACATAAATGGTTTACTCAGGATAAGAATAGAGATACTCCTGCTGTTTCAGAATCCAAACACTCAAAATTATTTAAACTCTGAAGGTAATAATGAGTCCTTCTAATTTATCAAGGTGATGACTGTATTTTGAACTGTTCTAGCCCTTCATCATGTTCTAATTAACAATGTCTTTGCATTCAACACACTTTCCTCACTAAAGATGGTGAGTTATTTAGCTTTAATGCATAATATCAAAGTACTGGTGTGTGTCCATTCATATTTATCTCGTAGTCCATTAAAGAAAACAATTAGCAACTGTTCTACTGAAAAATAATGTCAATTAATATTGCTTAGGAATAAAAAATATATTGGTTAGGAATAAAAATGCTTTTTATTAACCAATTTTTGATTAAAGAGTAGTTAGCCACACTATGGCCTACCTAAAGACATTAGGCATCTTGGTGTTCAGTTAGCTCATCAACTGCAGTGTATTAGATCAGATAATATCTATTTAAAGTCAAAATTGGCATTAAGCTCCCTAAAAAAATTTACTTTGCATTAACTGGGATGATTCAACTTTGACAATTCTTTAAATTTTCTTGTAAGTGCAAAAACCAATTGACAGTAGTGCTGAATTTCAGAAGAAAGTGTAAAACTCATTTTAATGATTTATGTTTTATTTGGCATAGTAGTAAATATTTCAGCTGTATTGAGGTATAATTGACAAAATTATAATATATTTAAAGATTACAATGTGATGATTTGACATATATAACGGTAAAATGATTTCCACCCTCAAGTAAATTAATACTAACATCACAGAGCATATTTATTTTTTGTCTTTTGGTGAGAACACAAGTTCTGCTCTGTCAGCAAATTTCAATTACACAATACAGTATTATCAACTATAGTCATCTTGTAATACCTTAGATCCCCAGACCTTATTCATCTTATAACTGAAAGTTCATACCTTTTTACCAGCTTCTCCCTATTTCCCCCATCCTCCAGCCCCTGGCAGCCACCATTCCACTCTGTTTCTATGAGTCCTTTTTTTTTAAGATTCCATGCCTAAGTAATACCAAAAAGTTATTGTCTTTGTTTGGCTATTTCATTTAGCGTAAGGCCCTTCAGTTTCATCCATGTTGTTGCAAATGGCAGTATTTTCTTCTTTTTTTTTTAAGGCTGAATAGTATTCCATTGCATATATACTACATTTTCTTTATCCATCTACCCATTGATAGGCACTTCGGTTTGTCCCATACCTTGGCTATGGTGAATAATATTGCAATGAACATGGGAGTATCGATACTTCTGTGAGATAATGATCTCATTTCCTCTGGATATGTACTCAGAAGAAGGTTTTCTAGATCATAGAGTAGTTCTATTTTTAATTTCTTGAGAACCTCCATACTGTTTTCCATAGTAAACTGGCACTGGCAATATGAGGTTCCATTCCCACCAACAGTGTACGAGCAATCCTTTTTTCTCTGCATTCTCCCCAGTATTTGTGATCTCTTGTCTTTTTGATAATAGTCATCCTAAGAGGTATGAGGTGATATCTCATTGTGGTTTTTGATTTGCATTTCCCTGATGATTAAGGATGTTGAGCACATTTTCACATATCTGTTAGCCATTTGCCTGTCTTTTTTCAGGGGGAAAATGTCTATTTGTAGCCTTTGTCTATTCTTTTTGATTGGGTCATTTTTATTTTGCTATTGAGTTTCAAGAGTTCCTTGTATATTTTGGATATTAGCCCGTTATTAGATAAATGGTTTGCAAATGTCTTCTCCCATTCCATAGGTTGCCTTTTCATTTTGATGGTTTCTTTGCTGTACAGAAGACTTTTAGTTTGATGTATCTCACTTGTCAATTTATTTTGTTGCCTTTGCTTTTGTTATTTAATGAATTTGTTTTATTGAGCTCTAACATGTAGCAGGTATTTTTCTAAGACATTGATATGTATCTCATTTAATGGTTTTAACAACCTAGTATAGTATGTCCTATTGTTTTTCCCATTTTGCTAATGAGAAGAAGTCAATTTAGATATTATTTAGTTATTTTGTCTAGGTTATTTATCACAAATGTGTTGGCGTCAACCCACAATGCATCTGACTCCAAATTCTATGATCGAAATCACTGTGCTATTTTCTCACTATTTTTCTACATAAACAGTGCAGAAAGAAAATTATTTTTTTCTAAGCTCTACTATGATTCAGTTCAGAAGCTAAAAAATAATTTTCCTATAAATATAGCAAATATGAATGAGGACAATGTAATTTGAGAGCAGCCCCTTCAGTAACCCAGTAGGAGTGTTTTATTTGTGGCTTAAAATTTCATGAGATATAATTCATTAGCCTTTGGGTATACTGAATTATCTATTCATTTTAATGAACATGAAAATATTTGCTGAGCCCCCACTCAGGGGCAAGGTATAATGCTAGACACCCTGAGAGTTATAAAAAAGAAAGAGACATTGACTTTCCTGTCATGAACCCTACTATCTATTAAGGTAGAAAGGGCATAAAATAACAACTATTATACAAACTTATATAAAATTTCCATACAGTTGGTACGGATTTGTGTTTAAGAGAGTCTTGTTTCACTTCCAAACCCTCGAAAGGGCATAAGCAAGATATGCCTACCTATGCAACAAAGAATTTAGGCTGATTTGTTCAAAGCATTACATTAAGTGCAACCAGTGTTTTGAAGCAAATGCAGCTATCAAACCGAATTAATAGTTTTCCTCTTAGAATTGTTCCTGCTCCAGCTCCTAAAAAAAGATTTTAAAAAAGGATTATTTGATTGACTTGTCCCATTGTAAAGTATGCACCTGCTGTGAAATGAAGCCATGGAGAAAAAAAAAAGTTGAATAATTTAACTTTTTTATTTGTAAAGATAATCAGGGTTTTTCTGATTACATCTTAACTTCATAAATGTTAAATAACCTATCAGCATCTAGTTGTTGTAAATTATGAAAAGGAGCATTGCAAGGAATATTAACCAACGAAATCCTTGTTCTTTAGTGAACAAGAAAATGTGTTATGGCAGCTTGTCATTGTGGGACTGGTAACTTTGACACCAAATAACAAAACTGCCATTTGCACTTAGGGTAAATTGGTTCACTTGAGCTTCCACTGCTCCTCTTGCTCTGACATAAATTTATGAACTCGGGAACTAACCAAGTCGTGCGGCTTCCCAGCTGACTTTAACAAATATGCCCATTTCATTTCATTTAGTCATCAGAATACCAGGGGGCTAGGTTGTTTCAGACTCATTGCAGATGGTGCTAGGGTTTGCAGGAACACAGGAGTCTTTCATGTCACAGTCCTGTAAATTATGACAGTGGAAGGCCCCTCTTTCCTAAATACATGTCACTGTTTGACATGCTCACAGCTTCAAGGAGTATTTTCTCTTTCAACACCTCATAGGTATATGTAAAGGACATTTATTTCCAATTAACCAAGACGTGAAAAATGCATTTTCCAGGTTCGTGCCTTGACTAGCCATGTTGAAACCTAGATCAAGATAATGTCTATATTTGAAATGTAGCAGAAGCGCAGTTTGTTCCCTAACCCCCTAGGAGTCCTGTTCTTCTAAGCAGAGAAGTTATTGGAAGCAGACCAGTAGGTACAGTAGGTACAGAGGAAGACATTCAGTAAAATGCAACCTCAGATGAATTGAAGGAAAGACCATTTCTAAATTACTGCTAGGAATGGAAAAATAACTTCAGAGGAATATACTTGATCATATCCAAGTATTCATTTTAAAAAAACTAGATAAAATATTATTATAAAGAGATTGACTTAAATGAATATAACATTTATTTGTAATTGGAATAGAAACTTTATTTTTAAAAAGGGTGGCTTCAGAGTGTTTGAGGGCACATAAAATAGTGTCGTAGATGTGGAGGGTTTTTTTTCCATTTTGTTCCATTTCATTTTGTTTTGCTGAGATGTCTGTCATTAACTCAGCACTTTCTATGCTGCAGGAAAGTACTAAAATGTTTTACATACATTTTCTAATTTAATCCTTATAGCTCTTTATGAGATGGCTATTAGTATCATCATTTTACAGATGAAGAGACCAGCGTTCATAGAGGTTAAGTAATTTACCAGAAGCAAATAAGGGCAGAGAGTGACTTGATCTGCCTGACTCCATTCTGTGGTTTGTCTAGTTCAACAAGAATGATAGGATATTTTTCAAATGTATGTTTGTCAAACTTTTCTATAAGATCTATCCCAGGAACAGAGAAGACAGAATGAACACATAATCAATCCTAGGAGGTCTAGAAACTACCCAAAGCAATCACCATAAGCTTGCAATTTCTTTAAGGTCCTGCTTTTAAACTTAAAAACTCATACAAATTTGCTGTTGTATTCCAGTGTGTTTATCTTCATCCAAAAAATAATGTATTTTATAATTTATCATTTGGGGGATTTTTTTTACCTATCCCCTTGGATAAAGAGTGATACGCTGTTATATTTTAGGATATTAGGTCACTCTGGAGAAAGCTGACCCCAATAATAAGTTCAATGTCCAGGCAATTCCTTCTGTGTTCATTGTGTTATAAATATGCAAGTACAAACAGCAACCTTTTTGCCCCCACCGCTTTATAGACTGTATCAGGGTAACAGTAAGGAGAAATGCCCAAAATGGGAGGTGAACACTGTGATATTCCAAGATACTGTGAATGGAAATTTCCATAAGCATATCTTCCTGCTGAGAGGTCAAACTACAAACTGAGAAAGTCCCTGATCTAGTCTTCAATCTCTTTTACTACCTGCAACAACAATCTCCAAAGAACATTTTTAGTGGGAGGACAAAAAGCTTGATTATATGGCTCTTTATTTTATCTCTAATGTAGTACATAGGTTTTCCTCACCCATTAATGGACTAAGAGTTTCAAATGGTCCCTACAATTAATTCTCTTCATCCAACTCTCAAACTTCCTTTTAATTATAGCAGTTTTTTTGGGAGCAGTAAAACCATTCCCAGTTTTGTCTTACAGTTGAGAATTAGTCCTCAAAGAATATCTTCTAAATAAGCCCAGTATGTGTATTCAGTATGCCATTAAAGAGAAAAATAAATTTATTTACATTTTCTAGGCATTAATCTTTGTCACAGTATCTTTTTTCTTCATTAAAAAAATAGCATAGAAATGTCTACTACCTGAGATTCAGCAGAAATGTGGGCCCAGCCAAATTTTCATCCTGTGTCTGCAGATTACCCATGATGAATTCATTTTAAAGCAATACTGAGCAACTCAAATTAAGTGGTGTTTTGATTGCCTCATGAATAGGACTTGTACTTGTTCAACACACTGATTATGTCAGCATAAACTTCTGCTGTCATTTAGTTAGTTCTGAGGTGACTATAGAGTTAAAACAACTGACTAGTCAAAGTTCTGATCACTCGGTACCAATCTAATTTTCTAGTCTGGGGCTTTTTAGGAAGAAAAATCCATACCAAATTTTTGTGAACAAAGAAAAGTGGGATTCTGCTGGTTTCCCTTGCTTAGGCAAGGAAACCTCACATTTCCCAAACTTTAAAGGTCAAACTGGCATTCCAGACAGAGGTACCATGTTTGTCCTTGTCTTTGAAAATACTTTGACAGAAATCCACAAGTGTGTACGGTATCTGTATTTTAGTTTCAGAAACCTTCCCTTCAGAGCTTCAAATATTCACCTAAAATTTAGTGCCATCACTGAGAATTCTAATTTTTCCATCCCTTATTCTTCCCTCTAATCAGTATCCAGTAACTGTTTTGCTTGGCTACCCATGTTGTCGCAAAATTATCCCCTCATTTTTCCCCAGTTGTCCTAATCTGAGTCTTCATTACCGAGAGAATATAAATAAAGAGAGATAAACTTTGGTATCAGATGGGCCTGAGTTCAAGTGTGACTACCCCAAGTAATCAACGTGCAATCTGGAACAAATTGCTTAGTTTTCTCATCTTAAAAAATTGTAGGGGCACCTGGGTGGCTCTGTCATTAAGCGTCTGCCTTTAGCTCAGGTCATAATCCCAGGGTCCTGGGATCGAGCCCTGCATCGGGCTCCCAGCTCAGCGGGAAGCCTGCGTCTCCCTCTCCCACTCCCTCTGCTTGTGTTCCCTCTCTTGCTGTGTCTCTGTCAAATAAACAAATAAATAAACATAAATCTTTTTTAAAAATAAATAAAATAAAAATAAAATGTAATAACATTTGCTTTATAATATTGTTCTGAAATTTCAATCATTCACTCAAACCAACATTTATTGAGCTGCAACTTTGTGCTACTGAAGCTACACTGTGGAGAAGAACAGAGCCCCTGACTTTATGGAGTACACTGTCCTGCATCCAACTGGAATGCAAGCATTGCATTCAACTGCAGTGAGATGGCATTGTTTGGGTTATTGCTGCAACTGTGTAAAGAAAGCAGGATCTTCTCTAAGAGTCTTACCCTAACGGTTTACTCTAAGTCTTCTGGCGTAGGAAAGTGGAAAGGAAACCCAAGAAGAGGAACAGATTTGGGAGTGGAAAATATAGTGATTATCCTTTGGACCTGTTGAGATTGAAGTCTCTGTGAAGTAGGCTGCCGAAAATAGAAATCAGGAATGAAAGAGAGATAAAAAGCCAGAGATAGGAATTCGGGAATCAATGATAAAATAGCAGGAATTAAAGTCATTAGTACAAATACAACAGATAATTTAACAAGGATGCTCTAATTTAAAATAAAGTTTCTTAGTTTGGGTTCAGCACAATCGCATTTTTCCAAAGGAAACAATTGGTCAGTCCTTCTATGATCAATATATCCTTCGGAGAGTTCTTTATTTTCATCTCTCCTACACAAAATCCCAGGCATCTCTGCTTTGTACTGGCTCTTGCACCCCTTATTCAATTGAGGCTATATCTACAAAAAGCAAACCTTCATTTCATTTTTTAGACCTCATTTCTGAAGGGTTATTGAGTCCTGTGTTGTAGATTTCATTGCTTCTGTAGCAAAGATAACCTTATTTAAGTGCTACAAAGGTAAGTAATTAAACCCACAAATGTTATAAGCTATCAGATCAATGAGAAAAATCTCGTGAGAAATTCCATTATATTCTTCATTCAAGGCTCATATACTCTCCTTAAAAAAAAATGTATGTGTTGTTCATGACCAAATAAAACTTACAGGCATTTAATTATATGAATATATTGTGGAAGAGGCTAAACTGACAAGACCTTCTTTCTTTAGGAAGCATTGTGAAAAATGACAGTTTTGAACCCAAATTTCACATGTATTTATGTCCATAAGTCTCCCTGACAGAGTGGACTGTTCTAACTCAATAATTAATGCACTGGGAATTCTCTAGGTAGACTATGATTTGGATACTTTATGGGCTATTATGTCAAGGATCTGTGTCAGACTGGATGCATACACAATGCCTACAGAAAAATTATTGTCACAAGGAAAACTGGTGGGATTTTTTTTTTTATGTACTTTAAGAGTAAGTAAGCCTGGCAAAAATATATGACACCATTTCTAATTGCCTTGTATTTTTTAAGAAGTGAAACGTGCCTTCGTTTTTATTTGCCCATAGAGTATACCTTTGAATAGAACTATTATATGTACTTCATTTGTTTTTGAAAAGGGATGCTACACGTTTTATTTTTTACTTTTGGAATATACATTCATTCAGTTATTAAGTGCTATATTCAGCAATAATAGACCTTTAAGTTATAAAATGTTAAAGATTCATTGTTTTTAAAAGACAAACATTTGTTGACCATTCTGTGTAGCATGCATATGTGTTTTCTCTCTCTCTGTCTCTCTGAAGGGATCCTCATCCCCCAAATGCCTGTGGAGTACAGTGTCTTACTCAATGCCGGAAGTGCAGCGCCTCTCACCTCCTCTGCTGGTCATCGTCACTGCATCCTTCTGGAAAATTTGGCTCCATTCACACAATATGAGATAAGGATACAAGCATGTCAAAATGGTGAAAGTCTTTCAGACCCTTGTCCTGGGCTTTTATAAAACAAAAAAAATATATTTTATGAAAAAAATCCATTAAAAAGGAATAGATTCTCAATTCAAATACAAAGACTAACATTTCATTTCTTATTTGTACTGGACTGTTTACCCAGAAGAAATCAGAGCCTGGCATTGAGTGAAGCATTATGCATTTCTGCACATTAAATCATGAATATTTAAATATATTAAAATGGTGGTTTTGCAAAGTCTAGTTTTATAAGGCCCTTTAAAAGAAAAACACCTAGATCACATAAAGGAATCATTGGTGATATAAAACAAAATAGGTATTATGAAAATTTCAAAAAAAAATGTATGCACTTTGGTTTATTTAAGTTTTATTTGGGGTTGAGGGGAGGCATTATTTAGAAGTTGAGTTACACTTGAATGAATCTCACATATTGTACTGAGCTTCCCTGAACTCTTTCTCATATGTGCCGACTGTTGCCCTGAGTTTCATGGCCTAGGCTAGTGGTCTATGAAATCATCATCAACTGTGGTCTTACGAAAGAGCCTCCCTCAGTCCCTTCATCCCTTCAAATGGTGCATGATATATTAATAAAAGCAGAAAAGATGTAACTCATATTGGTGTATAAAACATGTTGCTCCCCTTTGAATTAAAGAAATGCCTCAATCTTATACTCAAGTGGTGGGAATTCCTATTTTGCTTGTGCTTAGGAACTTCTATTTGCAAATGAATATGAGTTCCCATGGAACTGATTAGGGCGAAGGGTCTGTGATGTTTGCTTTGCCTCATCTCCAAAACTGTGAGTCAGTTTGCTCACTTCTCTCTACAAACCAAACCAAGGTATTTTATTTTGAAGGATACTGCTCTCCCTAATCCTTTCATCAGCTAATCAACATGGAAACAGGTTTAACTTAGTGTTTTCTTTATTTCAATGCAAAATCAACTTCTGCATCTCTATGTCTCTAAAACTGCTATGGAGATAAAATATTCTTCAAATTAATTGATTCCTGCATGTTGGGAGTTGGCCATTATTTTAAAATATTGGCAAAAATAAGATATTATTAAGAATATACAAGATGTGCTGGTCACACATACTTATGATATTCAAGTACACTATGACTTTCTGGCAGAATGACCAAAATAAACTAGAAAAACCACAGTTCAGACAAGCATAAGCATTACTGTCTATGCCTCTAAAAATCTGTGGTTTCTTAATGGATTTTCCAAAAATGATTCCCTATTTAAATATACATAAATTATATTTGTATATGATAAAAATATGTGTACATATAAATATATTCAAATTGGAGATCTATAGTACTAGTCTACAATATGTATAGATGGGTCATGTACAAAAAGTTCAGCTAAAATGATTTCCATGATCTCCTTATCCTTCTATATGCATATGTAAGTCTTTTCCCTGCTTGACAAATTACTAAAGGTCTCAATTTTTTTTTCAAGGAAGTTGTGGAGTTAGCAGTAGGACATTTGTCAAAACATCTGAAGCAGCCCCAATGGATCTGCAGCCCCCCATTCTTAAGGCACTGGGGTCAGCTTGCATAGAGGTTAAATGGATGCCACCTGAAAAGCCAAATGGAGTCATCATCAACTACTTTCTTCACAGGTAACATTGACTATTACTGTTATTTTAAATTATTTAAAAATGTGTACTATTCAAGGACTGTAAAATCAAATACATTTTCTTTTTCTGTAAAGGAATAAATGGGAATTCATGCCTTTGGGAGTACCTGCTAGGGTCTAAGATTAGTACTGGAAGGTTTTACACATAATCCGGGGGGGGGAGGGGAGAACAGTTACCTGTAGCATTTTTATCTGAGCTCTACTTTAATGATGAGACCTCATAGTGCACATCAGCCTTACTTTCCATTAAGTCACAGAAAAGTTCTCTAGAGGCTCACTGACCAAGAGAACATAGTCATTCCAGAGGAGGAACCAGGTCTGCAATCAGAATTCTAATATTTCCCATCGACCATCTCCTATTATGTGGAGTTTGGAAAAACTTTTTATCCTCAGAAAACAGGGTGCTTTCCACCTGCAGAAAGAATGGCTCAACTCTGCAGTTCCCCTTCCTTTGGAAGGAGTTTCCACTCAGCTGGTTAGATGGTTCTGGGAATGCAGTAGATGGTAATGCAGCTTCTTTTCATCATCCTGTGCAGAATTTGTTAAGTATATCCCCTTAAAATGAAGAAAAGAAGGAAAGAGAGAGCAGAGGGAAAGAGAAGAGAGAGGGTGAGCAGGGAGAGACAGAAACAGAGAAACAATGGGCATTTGGGGTTGAAGGGAGTTATGCTCCCTGCTCCAGTCTTCACCCGATCCTCACGCACATAGCTTTTAGTTTTTTCATTAAATAAATAATGAATAATGAGGAGGAGAAGCAGAGGAATGGAGGGAGAAGAAAGGACAGGAAGGAGAGGAAGAGCGAGAGACGGAAACAGAATGACAGAGAAACCCTGAGGGAGAAGGAGGAAGAGAGGAAAGAAGGCAAAAATAAAACAGAGAGACAAGGAGGCAAAGAACCGGTCTACTGAGAGTTTGCAAGCTGTCCTCGTTCCTGCAGGCTGCTGTAACAAAAATGGCATTAACTGGGTGGTCTATAAACAACCACATTATTTCCCTGGAAGTTGGGGAAATACAAAATGAAGGTGCTGACCGATTGCATGGTTGGTGAGGGTCCACTTCCTGGTTCACAGACTTCTCTCATTTGACCATGTCCTCACTGTGGTGGAAGCAACTAGAGAACTCCGTGGGTCCCCTTTAAAAGGGCACTAATCCCATCATGAGGGTTCCACGCTCATTTCCCAATCACATCCCAAATGCCTCATCTCCTAATACCATCACCTTGGGGGTTTGGACTTTGGCATATGAATTGGGGTTGCAGGAAACACAGACCTCCTGACCATAAGTGTGTAGGACAGAAAAGATACAATGGAAGACGGATACCAGCAGACATAAGGGATTTGCAGATTGAAAACTCCATTCCAAAAGCCACGTATTGACATTAGGCAAACAGAAAACAACACACTCTTGCTCAGACCCTCACCCCTACTCCCACATGGTTTGTTAGTCTCTCCAGCAGCCTCACACCTTTCCTTGTTTGGTCCTGTGCTCTGAATGCATCAGGAAACTTAGTTCAGGCTCCTCTTGCAACTTCAGTTACTGAAACCCTTTGATTCAGGTCAGCCTTCAGTGACAAGTAAGGGTTTGTAGGAAAATTATAAAAGGAGAAATTATTATTGCATTTCTGGGTATGTAAATGACATGGCCAAAAAAGAGCAAGCCAAATTTCTTCTCAGCAAACATTAATTTGAAGAATAATATTTCCGATTCAAATACACATGAACACGTAAAAATGCCTAATGCGAATTTACATTTTAAGCTAAGCACATTAGTGCAGGCTCTAAAATGCCCATCCTCTTGGAATAGTTTTCTTTCATCTACTTAATGCTAATTGTATGAGAAAAGCACATCAAATTCCTATTCTGAATAAAGGGAAATAAAGTATCTGTTATAGAGCAGGACGTGGCTTCAGCCTGTTGGTTTTGTAAATAAAGCTCATGATTACAGTGACTATTCCATGGCAGCTATAGAGAGGGAAAACAGGAAATATAATGCAGAAAGCCCGCTTCAATGAAAAATACTGTAAATTGAATTTGACAGCATTTGATGGCATTTGATTATTCTAGTCACAGCCAAACAATGATATAAAGAGTAATATGAAACAGAATGTGTTACTGCCTAGCAGACTCAAAAGCAATAAACCTTCCTCCAATGTGACACAATCACTTCACAATCATAATTGTAGCCTGTTTGATACCTCTGAGTACAGCAGAAGGGCACTGACTGACATAGATACATTTTGTTTTTTATTTAAAGTGAAATGAAAATGGCGCACTGGGGCTCCAGATACAATCGTTATATTCACCTACATAGGCATGAATCACTTGGCGGTTATTTCAGCTGAAGTTTAAATGTGCTTAGACAACAACAATATCAAATTTTTCTTAGATAGCTGCAAAAAAAAAATCAGAAATTTGTAAGGACAGAAATAGAATGTAGACATAGAGTTCTTTTTCATTCTGGGACTACATAGAGCCCCTTATCCAGTCATGGCCACGAGCCTGCAGTATTTCTGGGGAGGTTATGGCATGTAATTCCTGCTTCATCATTTGCCTCCTCTTTCTTGTATTGCCACCAAAGGAAATACACTTAGCTCAAACCAAAGACAGGTTTTGGCCCAGGCAGATATTTTCATTAAATTGCAGGAAGCCAACTTGCCAATCCCATTTTGAAAATACCTGTCACTCTATTCTCTCTAACCCCCTAAATCACTTCCCCTCGGTCATTTCCTTCCATTGTTTAAAGACTGCCTCTAGATATCATCCTATTGAAAAGCATCTGTGCTGATAAAGGGGTGTGGATGACTTTACAAACAAAATAATCTAGGAAGGATATGATTATTAATGCGATTGCTTCTGTTCTGTTTACCTGTTCGTTTTGTTATTTGATTTAGGCTACTTTGTTCACTGAGGTGGAGTTATAAAAGACATTTCTGACAATGGGGACAACACTGACGTTAGTGTTGCGCAACCTGTTTACTGATAGAGCGTAGACAAGGCCATCTTCAGCATCTGTCTTCTCCTCATAGTACATTTGGATGTTACAATAATGATTGTTCAATATTCCCCTCTGTCTTATATAATCTCGTAAATGGCAAAATCCCTCCACAAAATCTGACTTCCATTTACAAAATCCACCAAGTATTTTTTTTCCTTGGAACTTGACAAAACACTTAATGAAATGATCTCCCACCATTTTAATAGAGACAAAACTGCATGAGGATTTTTCTCATAAACTGTCTCTTTATTTAAATAAATACAAAGATTAATCGATGTGCAATAAGAAAAATATATATACAAATACCTTCTAAACACTGTAGAAGTAGAAATGAATAATGAACTTTTTCTGAGTCTTTAAACAGTAAGATTTTGAAGGATAAAGAGGAGATGGTTAGGATAGGTGGTTGATGTGGGAGAATATTCCAAGCAGGGAACTGCAAATAATAATTTTCTAGAATGGAAAATTAAGCTGATTGAGTAAAAGAAGAGGGTATTGACTCAAAAGTGAAGAAACTTTTATACAATCAATTCATGTTGTGTAGAAAGAGAGACATGGAGATGAAGATAGGCAGATAGATGATCAGCAGGTGATGGATGTATCGATAGATAGAAATGTTCATATCTGCTGTGAGATCTGAGTCCTATTACCAAGGACCTTTATTATAGTAGGAGCTATAAGTCAAACTAAGCAAAAAAACAAAAAAAAGAGAGAAATGTAATGTGAAAAATATAAATATTTACCAGAAAGTTTACAGGAAAAAAGGATTCTTTTTGTCTGGAATGTTTATGGAAGACTTCATTCATTCCTGGATGAAATTGATGTCATTAGGACTTGGCTTTACGATATAAAAATTTAGTGACCATTATTAGAAATATTTTTGTTGGAAAAAAGTTTTCACAGGACAGAATATTAAAAAGGCTATTTATCCTTTCTTTATGACTTACCCAAGGCGCATAAAACTTCCATCAATGAAAGTAACTACTATTAATTTTAATATACATAGTATTTCTGCTTTCATTTTATAGTTTCCCTTACATAAAAAGAATCATATTGTTCATGCTGTTCTCCAATTTTCTTTGGGCATTTGGGGGATGCGTGCGCGCACGTGCGCACGCGCACACACACACACACACACACACACACACACACACCCCTCACTTCTTTTAATGACTCAACTATATTTTATTATATGAATGTGAGTCTATATTCTTTAACCAGTCCCCTACTGATGGCAAAATAGGTGATTTCCAAGTTTTCATTACAAAAGCAACTCTCAAAAAAACACCTTTACAATGAGCAGGTGAGGGATTATTCTTAGTACTAGACGTGCAGGGTCAAATTCTGTACATTTTAAATTCCAAGAGTTTGCTCAATAGTCTTCTAAAAATGGTTTGTAAGAATTTTAATTCTGAAAACTCCTGTTAATGGAGGGTCTTATCAATTTTTCAAATCTTTGCCAGTTCAAAATGTTAAATGGCACATTATTGTTGTTTTCGTTAAAATTTTGGCCATTGTAAGTGAAGTCATTCATTTATTTTAACTATTTCCTTGATATTTGTGTATGTGTATATAAATATTGTATATCCTTAGACTATTATAGACTATTTTTCATAAGGTGAGAGTGGCAGTTTCATAATCTGAAATTGCTATGGGAAATGAACTGAGTTATAGGATTTTGCTTTGGTTGTTTCTGAAGACAAGTGCTGAGAATTGTTGCAGGAAATAAAGGGATAAGGAGTTTTGTTTTTTTATATTTAAGGTTATACTACAGTAAGAAAACCTCAGTGTGAATCTTTTAAAATAATGGTTCCTAGTTTTAATACTTATTTTTGATTTTTTCATAGTGTTAAGCAACATTAAATTAACTGTAGTTGGAAAAGAACATTCCTTATTGAAGTATCTCCCGAATGAGTTTAAGCATAGAATAACCATTTGGCTATTCAGAGAGAACTGAAAATGTGATTTCCCTAAACACAGACTGTTGAGGAGGAAACACTTCCAGTTAAATGAACAGTTGAAGCCTAAATCTTAAATAAATTAAGAATAATTATCATCTACTTAAGTTCTTCTGTTCAAAGTTTATTCAGACCTGAAGATATTCTATTTTTTAATACCATAGATGGAGTGTTTACCTCAACATAATGTTACTTTATTGAGTGTTCAATAGTGGCAAGAAATACTTAACCAGGTTGCATCCTTTAATTGTTTTGGTGCATAAACTTGAAGCTCACGTAATATTTAATCTCTCACATAGCACAGATTTTTAAAAATTCAGGCAATTTTTAAAATAATGTCACAACCACAGCTACACCTCAATGTGGGAATTCATGAGAGTTCAGTAAAAATTAATTGAATTGTCATAGAAATGTTGAAGCCAGACAAAACAATTTTATTTCCCCGTAGAAGTTTATGTTTGTTTGCTGTATTATGTTCCTTGCAAACACCTTTTAAAAACTCACTGAGAGGAGTCCTTGGCTGTGAGCCCTGTGGTCCTCATTAGAATGGATCCCTCCCAATGACACACCTGGTACCTAGTATCTGCAGCAAGTACAAAGGCCAAAGCCTGCAAACCGACACTGAGTGCAGAATCTGGCCCATGCATGGTAGCAAGGAATAATGAGGTGGGTTGCCGAAACTTAATTGCAGGTCACTGAGAGGTATCTAGGAAGACTCTATAGTCTCCAGCGGGAGGCTTGTCATTGCTCATGCTTAGGTCATTGTGATTTATCAACTTGAGGATCATCAAATTCCCAAAGCCAGAGATTTTAAATATCCTGCCTTTTAGTGAGAGGTACTGTCATTTACTTTGCCTTAATAACCCTTTCCATTTTGATGGTTAATCTGATATGGCAGCATGTGACTATCCTGGCATCTGAAGAGCATGTTCATTAAATACTCCTAACAGCCTGGAAAATACTGCTTTCTCCATCAGTCTCTCTCAACTACAGAGCAGAAGCTGAGTTGAAGAGGGTCATCTCTTGGGTACATTCTTCCCCAACCTAGAATACTACCCTCGTAGGTAAAAAGAGTTAATAGAGATGAGGCAAAAATGCAGAGAAGCCATGGAATTACATGTCTTTTGGCCATTTGTTCAAAAAAATTATTGAATTTACGGGGCTCAGATGCTGGGAATACAGATAGACCAACCACGATTCCTCAGGAGTTTTCCCTTCTGCTCAGGTCTGTAGCTAACCAGATTTCTTTTTTAATTAAAAAAAAATTTTTTTTGCATCATGATTTTATATCCAGGTTAGCAAATAACTGTTCCAAATGAAATATCAGATATTGGGGCCATACTAACAACTGACAATTCCATTTCTCTTGCTTAGATGTTTAATGTTCTATATATTGAGTATCAAAGAGTATGCATGGGCCTTAGTTTTTTTATCAGTCAAGTCTACAGATGGGACTGAAGAATCCCTTTTTCAGGCATCTGAGGATTTTTTGAGCATACTCTGAATTTTACTTGGTCTTGGAGAAGACATCTAAAAGGAATTTGATTGTTGCCCTTTAAAGATCTCTAAGAGCAAATTTGTATGATATAATTTATCAAGTTATTTTCATTAATTTGCACTTAGCTTTATCTTCTTGACTCAGCCATGAGTTTCTTTAGAGAAGGAATGTGTACCGGGGACAAGGTGTGGTGTATATTAAGTTCTCAATAAAGCTTTGTTGACGAATACAAGAAAGAACGGCCCTTACTTTGAAGGGTAATGGCTTAATTAAAGAAGAGAAAACTCAGATGAAGAGAAAATGCATGACAGGCAGGATGTGAATTCAAAACCTTTTTTAAATATCCTGGGAGCAGATACAAAATTACACTGTGCAAGGTGAAAGAGAATTAGGACCGGGGTCTTCTCTTCGGCATTCCTCATCCTTCGCTGTGCTAGCCGGGGTTTTTCACACAAAGATCTTGTAGTTCTCGGAGCAGTAAGAAGGTCACCCTCAATGTGTAAACACTTTTCAGGTTTCTGCATTCGTCAGATTTGCTAGTGTCACGTAGACCAGGAAGAAGCATATGGCCAAGTTCAGAGTGAGTTTAGGAGCACATTAGCAATAGACGTGGATACAGGGAGCAAAACAATCAGAGTATTTACTGCAATCCAGCTACTATAGAAGGGTAAGAATTCCCAATAATGTCAACTTCTAATAATTCCACATAGTGTAATTTCCAGGAATGTGAAAAATAAAATTGTGCAATATAATTCATGTGCACATGCACACACTTCACACGCATATAAACATACAAAGATCCAGAAATATTTTTTTTTTAAGATTTTATTTATTTATTTGACACACAGAGAGAGATTACAAGTAGGCAGAGAGGCAGGCAGAGAGACAGGGAGAGGAGGAAGCAGGCTCCCTGCTGAGCAGAGAGCCCGATGCGGGCCTCGATCCCAGGACGCTGAGATCATGACCTGAGCCGAAAGCAGAGGCTTTAACCCACTGAGCCACCCAGGCGCCCTAAAAAATAATTTTAAAAAGATAAGAATCACCACAGGCNTTTTGTAAATGTCTTAATAGTGCTTACATATATGCTTCTGATTTTTTAAAGTCTTTAAATAATGTATGTGTTTCTACCTATGGCATATGCAGATTTTTTTAAGGAAAACTTTCCAAGGTAATACAATAAAATGTAATTATGGGTGGTGTTGCACTGTTTAAATGTTTTTATTTCTTCTGTGTTTTCCATGTTTTCTGTGAAATATATACGTTCTTTACGATTACCCAAATATATATTTTTAAAAACACACTTAAAAAATGGTATTGAATCAGGTCTCTTGTGTACTCTTCCATCTGGTCTTCATTATGACACCAGAAAGGAGCAGTTGAATTGATAACAAATTCTTCTGAAAAGCAATTTCTTACTCTGTGTGCAAACCTTCTTTTGACGTGTACAGCTGTCCCTGATTTCCTTCCTGGTCTCCTTTCAGACGTCCTGCTGGCATTGAAGAGGAGGCCCTTTTGTTTGTCGGGTCAGAAGGAGCCCTTGAATTCACTGATGCTTCAGATACTCTGATGCCTTTCACGCTCTACGAATACCGAGTCAGAGCCCACAACTCCAGAGGATCAGTGGAGAGTCTGTGGTCATCAGCACGGACCCTGGAAGCCCCACCTCAGTATTTGCCAGCACCTTGGGCACAAGCCACCAGTGCTCATTCGGTTCTGCTGAACTGGACAAAGCCAGAATCTCCCAACGGCATTATCTCTCAGTACCGTGTAGTCTACCAAGAAAGGCCGGATGATCCAACATTTAACATCTCTACTGTGCATGCTCTCACCTTGATGGTAAGAACTTAGGAAAAGAGAGTAACAGATGCTTAGAGTATCTGGTTCATGTGTTGAAATTGATTCTTTATCCAACTTATCATTTCTTTTCAGTTAGAGCTTAAATACATTAAAATCTTTCACATGTGCAAAAGAACAATGTAGTCATGGGGAAGATATTGAACTGGGTATAAGGGACATTGGAGACCAGTTTGCAGGCCACAATTAATTTGTATTACCTCGAGCAAATAAGTGAACCTCTCTTTGTGTGATTTCCAAATCCATTAAATGGGGATACTAAATGTGTCTCTGTATCCCTCATGGGGCTGAAGGATAGATAAAATTAGATACGGATATAGATACAGATACAGTTTTGGTACAGACACAGATATAGATACAGATTCAGATCAGATATGGATATAGATAGATGTGATATTATTGGCTCTTTGAGAAAAAAAAGTAAGTTAAATTTCTAGATCTATCTATCTATCTGGATGATTTAGATGAAGATATCACAGGTACTATAACTTATGTTTTTGGGTTGATCACCTCTGGTCCATAAAACAATTTCATTGAGTTCACTAGTATCTTCTGAGAGCTTTCTTTTCACCTGGCATAGGCTGATGTTCTCTGGGAGATGCGGAATAGGATGGTTCTTGTTTCAGGGAGCTTTCTCTTTTATTATACTGCAGGGATGAGAATTGAACATAAGAAAGAAGTAAGACAAGTAGTTCATTATAGCCTATAATATCCACCACATAGTGATTCAGATCCCAAATTCCACCCACCACCTACCAGTCATAAACCACAATACAAGAAAGAATATCATCTACCAAAGAGTTAGTTAAAAAAATGCTCTGAGGGCACCTGGGTGGCTCAGTGGGTTAAAGCCGCTGCCTTCGGCTCAGGTCATGACCCCAGGGTCCTGGGATCGAGGCCCACATCGGGCTCTCTGCTCAGCAGGGAGCCTGCTTCCTCCTCTCTCCTCTCTCTGCCTGCCTCTCTGCCTACTTGTAATCTCTCTCTCTGCGTCAAATGAATAAATAAAATCTTTAAAAAAAAAAATGCTTTGAGANTGCTCTGAGAGGTCAGCAGGAAACCCTCAAACTGAAGAGTCTTCATGGAGAAGATGAAATTTGTGGTCTTAGCAGTTAAATACGTATGGTTTTTAAGATATGCCAAGACCTTGCTAAATATGAAAATCCCTCATAATAAGAAAAAATAGACAGAATAAGGAATTTTTTTCAAAGAGCAGACCATGCTTCTGTGCTTCCCATCTGGGCAGCCGAATATACCTGAAGGTGATCTTAAGAGTATAACCTTTATGAAAATATCTAAATAATACCGAGCATTACATACTGTAATGAAACTCTGAAAGAATAGTTGTAAATGAATAGTTTAAAGTACAATATTTTCTCCCTGTCCTTATGTTCAGTTTTTTTCGTATGACTAAAAATAAGCAGTTTGTGAATTAAAGAGATATTTGTCTTTGTTTTATTCAGAATTCAGAATTGGCACTTTATTTTTCATGTTATATTTAATTATCTTTCATATTACATCTTCCTAGAACCTTCATTGTAAGCATTAGAAGCAGTGTTCTTAAGTGCAGATCTTTTTTAGTTGGTATGTGATCCATGGAGAAATCTATGACTTCTCACCATATCCTTGGAATTCATGTTCTAAACTTCCACCTGAAAGCAAATTCCTAAAAATTAAAATAAAAATACTAAAAAACCCTTGACAAGGGCTTTCTGAATGCCACACTTTATTTTAAATATGTTTTTATTAAAGGCACCAATATTGCAATAATTAAACCTCTGATCTTAACATATGGCTTTCAGAGGCCTGAGCCTAAACATTTAATTTCCTAAAACAATTCTACTAGAATTCTCTTGTGGAATACCCTCTACAACATTCTTTCATAGCTAGTTTCATCTCACAACACAAGATTTAAAGTATACAATGAACTCTGTCCTGTATTTAATCTGCCAGGTTCTGTTTTTATCACTCTGAAAAGTTCCTGAAAGAGAGGAAGGCCTATGGCACCAAGCTTTAAGCATCACATGGCCCTTTATTCACGGGCCCTGCCAACACAGCTCCCACCTGGCAGCCCCGTGTTACTGTGCTCTTCCATTTTCTGAGGAGAAATCCTTGTGCAATGCTAAAGAGAATAGCCAGAATGATCAGGAAACAGTACTATTTCCACCCTATTTTTTAATGTTTGCATCTGTGTGCATGTTCAGAGTAACCCCTCCCCTCGCAAATCTGGATCTCTGGCCCTGAAGATCCCCAGAAAAGATTTCATTAGGGTCATTAGGAAAAGTCCAATTTGAGCTTGTTAAGCAATCAAGGATGTCTTCCATAGAGCAATCGGGCCAGCGTTCAGACACTGCGGTTAGTAGGCCAGATTTCCAGGGCAGGACACCGCTATGACTCTTTATGGGCTGACATCTTTGAAAGAAAGAATCAGAAAAATAAACTGTTGTCTTTGAGCTTCACACATTCCTACATCCCAAGGGAATGTGTTTGGGCATTTAAAAAAAAAGGGGGGGGGAGTTCTACCATGTAATTCCAGTTCCTCACCATCAGAGAAGAATTTTTTTTTTTTTTTGTCCTACCCAAATCCTTCCTCCTGTCACTTAAGTCCATCACTTCCTGTTCAGAACAGCATGACTTCTCTAAACCAGAGCAATGAACCTTCAGGGTCAAGAACAGATTATTGGCAATTCAATCCAATTTGGCAAATGGTCATTGAGCACTATATTCAGTATGCCAATAATCCATACTACAGTCAACTGTGTTGTTGAAGGCTTCCATGAGACCGGGCCCTTGGGCAGAAGAGAGACTGAAGGGGAAATTGAGTCATCAAGTCTGAGGCACACTTTATTACTCCTGGGGGCACATTTCAGATTCCTAAGTTTCTTTGCTTCTGAGTTTCTGCTGCTCGTGTTCTAATGATTCCCTTTCAAATCTCTCCCTGAGTGTCTTCCTGGCTCTACTTAGTGTTTCTCTAATTCCTCTACTCGCTAAAAATCTTTCCTGTCTTCTTCCATGTCTGTGCCTGCCCTAGGAAATATTTCAAGCTTTTGTTTCACTGACCACTCTGGCTAAAATTCTCCAGCGCAACAGAACTACATTTTCAATTGGCGAGGCACAGAATCTAGCCCGACAATTGAAGGATTACAGTTTAATCCACAGACTTGCAAGAGGTATCACTAAATAGTCTCATTGAGTCTCTTGTTTATTGGGATCCTAACTCTGCATGAGGGGCCACCAATACATTGCCCATAATGTAGTGCCATAACTGGCTTGTCCCAACATCCCCCCAGAGTTGTTTATAGACAGGTGGACGTGGCTGGGAGAGCCACATAAAACAGGTGCAGTGGATGCATGAATCCTCTCGATGGTGGCAATGGATGGAGAAATGGCCATGGGGGCCCTCCGTGGGGGTGGAAAGCATATGTGTTGGCAGGAGCAGCAGAAGCAGCAGCAGAGGCAGCAGGAGAGGAGAAATGGAAAGAGCGTGGGTTTTAATGTATCACCAGCTTCTCTCCCAATCTCATGAAAAGTTTCATCTCCCTTTGGGCCCAAGCAGGTTCTTCGAAGGGGAAGAGAGAGATGTCTAGATTCCTAGGGTCTCTTCAGAACCGTACACCCCACTACTGAAAACAAGCTTTCAGTAGAAGTCCTTAAACTCCCTTCCCAATGAGCTCTGTGATGAATTGTGCGGTGTCAAGAGAGAAACTGAATTTAGCCTTGCTTGGCATGCGAGAGTTCCATGGTGGTATTGACAGGGAACGCTCCTGGCGAGGTTGGCGATACTGCTGCCACCATTCAGATTCGTTTGCTTTTCTCACTGGCACCTGCCATTGCACTGGCAGAAATAACTTGGGATTTAAAGGCAAAGGTGGTTTACCTGTTAGTCTGTGCTCTCCCCCACAGGGTTATGAAACATCAAAGCCCAGATCATACATTTGCCCAGTACCCTGAAAGATAGATGGTACTTCGCTCTCTGGGTAGAATCAAGCATACGGTGCTGAGGGGTGAGCAAATTATATGGGTCACTAAAAGTTGGCTTCTAATCTGGAAATAAAATCCAGAATTACAAACTCTACTTTCTAGATTTTAGTTGCCAAACTCCCTTGCCCAAAGTCAAGGAAGGAGTATTCAAAATTTTCTCTTGTGGTTGTCTCATATCTCTTTACCACTAAGCAGATATGTGGGGGGAAATGAGATGCTTCATGATTGCCGTGTCGTGGAGGGTTTGTGAGTAAATTGATTGATTTGTCTTTAGTCCCGTTTTTATTTTGGTTTAACATAATGTCAAATATTATTACTCTTTACAAATGATCTTAATTAATTTTAGCTCTTAAAATTTGATGGTTCTTAGCCATTTCTCCCCTTATTTATAAGATAATAGAAATGCACTAAGAGATCTAGGTATCTATAAGGATTCCTTTGGTGACTATCTTTCCAAAATGAAGAAAAATTTGGTAATAAGGACAAATACAGGACTTTTTATATCAGTTCTATGAGATGAGATTTTTACATTTTATAATATAATGGTGTCACTCAGTTTTTATGTAAGATTATAAAATAGAGGTGGGTAGATGTCACACGAAACAATGACCACATATTGGTACGACCCATTTTGCTGTATTGTAGTGATGTCTTTGATCTGACATTAACTTTTCATTCATTAGCCTTGCATTACCTTTATCCCATTTTTCTAATAATATGGTACCAATCACAGATATATATCAGGGATCTGCTTTGTGCTCAGTATTATTGGAGATGCAAACCACATAAGTCTTCTTGAACTTCATACAAGTACTTCTTAGAGAGAGCTTTATTTTTCTCAAACTACTTTATACCAGTGAGCTTCCTCCAGGACTCCTTTGCTCAATCATCACTAATTTCCAGGGCAGGTCCCATGGTTTTCCAGCCACATTCAGTGACAAGTACAAGCCCAGTTTTGGTAATCAGGATGCATTTCGAATGTTTAAAAAAAAAAATCGAGTCAAAGCCTGACCTGTGTTAAGAGATCTGCTGTAGAAAAGAAAGGACATGTTTATTTTGTTTATTTTCTTCCCTCTTCTTTAGTTCCCCACTTCTCTTGTTGATGTCCCCAGGATGGTGGGAGAAAAGAGAAAATTAGACAAAAAGGAGCAGAGCCTTCCTCATGAATCTCGTTCTTATCCATCTGCCAGTGCTTCCTGTGAGGTTATATGGAAATCCTGCATGGGAAGCTCCATGTCCCACATTTCCTGATGCAGGCGACACACTCTCTGGCTCACTTCTTGCACCATTACTGCCCCCAGAGATTCACCCCACAGCCTCTTTTACTTCTGGGTTCTTATCTCCTGAGCAATCAACTGATGCTAGGTTCTATCACATAGAAAAACTCATTCTTTTCTTGACATCCTCCAAGCCTGGGGAAAACTCATTCTACAAAATCAGGCAAGTACAGCTTGTTCATCCCTCTCTCCTATACTTTACCTACCATGCTGGGTGAGACCCAGCCAGCTTCACATCTTCAGAATTTATTGAATAAGAAGCAGGAAACAGCTTCTGTGCTGAGCCATGATCCCCAAATCTTGGGATCACATAGGAACCTCAGAAGATGCTTCTCCACGCTAGTGGCTACATCACAATTACCCTGAGTCTCTTCAGCTCAGTAACAGTCCTCATGAAAAGAGCAGATTGTCTATCTCACCTTTCTTGCAAACATCCTCAGTTCTTTCAAGTTGTTTTCTTGGATATCCCTCCTATGCCTGAGAGAGGGGTGTAGCGCATCCCCATTCCTTCTTCCCGAGGAGTAGGGAAATAACCTGGGGAAGCTTCTCTACTGAATTCTTTTCTTCGATTTGCTGTTCATGAACCTGAATCTTCTCTTATCTAAGTTGTTTTATATGGATCTTCAGAGGCAGGTGGGCTTGAAGGTATAAGGCTGATTCTTTCTCTAAGTCCTGCAGGGTATGTTTGGCAGTTTCAGTAGAGTTATTTATCACCCTTTTTTTCTAAGCTCTACTTATTATTATTCCATAACACATCCTGTTCCATAACTAAAGGGATCCGTCATCTTTCTGGTTCCTCAAGCCAGATAATCCTGGAGTCCTCCCCTTTCTTTACTTCCATATCCAATTTTTACTAAATCCTACTGATTCTACTTCTAAATATATCTTGAATACTTCTGCTTGCAGACCATGTTTGGTTCTTCACAAATGTTGTTCCTCTGCAAATGATCATGTTCTTACAGTTGAAATAGATCCGTCCTCCTCTTTAACCATCAAATCTGAACTAAAATGTTACTTAACTCACAAGGTTATTACAAGCATTAAGTAAATTAATGCACATGCAAAATACTTTAGAAACTGTAAATGGCAATGTAAATAGGATGTAAAACTTTAGAAGTCCTACTATTTGGACTAACAGAAGCTGGAAGAAATGAACAAAAGTAGAAAAAGTTTTGATTTGCACAAAGCAACTGTACTAGTTTGGTCATGAATGAAGAACCTTCCATTTTATATATTTTAAGCATTCCTCACCTTGCAACAAAATTCAGAACTTGCAAATTTAAGTGTTTCTTGATACCACACTATTAATTTCCAGGTAATGTCTCAAGTATTGGATTGGACTCTATTTCTTTTCTAAGTCACCTGGAGCAAGAACAGGCTTTTTGTGTCCCTAAGCTTTAGCACTGAGCCATTTCCTCTTCTACCGTAACATCTCAGTCTTGCCCCCTCTAAGAGTCCTGACCAGGGGATTTCCTCTCTAGATGCAGTTCTATTTACCCACAACGATGCTCAGTTGACCCTGCCCATTCTCCATCTGGGATCCTATCAGCAAAACATGAGGTCTTTTGATAACACACATACACACACACACACATACACACACACACTCCACAAGTCACACAGATTCTGCCAAACTGGCATCGGCCTACTTTACCTGTGCCAAAGGGCAGGCTATCATATATGAGGGGCAGTTGGTGAGGAAGCTATTTTCCCTTTCATTCCAATACGTTGTAGTTGCTGTTGTTTTGTCTTTAACGAACTGTAAAGACACCTAAGAATGCCACGGAACCTTGTTAAATGCATATATGAAAATAAAATGAACTTGTCCACACAGTAACAGGCCCAGACCATAAATTCAGGCTGTGTGCCATTTAGCAGAGACAGCAAGCTGTACATGGCAGTGAAGGGCAGAAGTTAATTGAACTTCTGTGCTCTTGTCACAAGTGGAAAGTAGCCACTACCTGAGACAAGATGGCCGCCCCTAAAGTACCCTATTACAGCCAAGAGATCATATCCTGAGCTCTGCAAGGGCTTATGGGTGAGGGGGAAATCATACACAGATGACCAATTTTTTTATGGTTCACAGCCGATCAAAGTGAAATTCAGCAGCTGTTCAGGACAAGTGACCACTGTAACGGCTGTAATATAACCTACTAAATAGAGAGGGAATTGCATTAGAGCAAGAGGTTAGCCGTGATTATCGGCAGGTGAGTGCTTTATTGAAGTTGAAAGACCATTAACATTGATAGAGTAATTATTTCAACTTGAAAGTAATTACCTTGATGGGTGATAACTCCTCTAGTGTTCCCAGATTTGATTGGACCAAACAATTGTGAGCTCCTGAAGCCTAGAAAAATATTACAACAATACTGTGATTTTTAAATTACTGAAACCACTGTTGGAATATTTTAATCATGCCGAACAGTGAAAAGATTTTGCGTTATACCAGCTAGTGACCTCTCATGTAGAGAGAGACATTTGCTTTTTAATCCAAATGCAATGACCCACACCCACCACCTGTGAATACATATGTGATGGGCTTGCAAATGAATCTTTTTCTCTCGATATAATTTTTAAGGTGAAACATCTTGTTAGTGCTGTAGCCGGGTATTAACTAAGTTCGAACTGCTGGCATTGTTGATCATGTCTATGACCCGGGAGTCCACAGAACAGCCACTATCTTCTGCCTTTGTCATAGAGGGTTTAGGTTCATATAAATTAAATATTTTTATAATGGTATGACAAAAGTTGAAAATTATGGATGCCATGTATTGTGGATCCCAAGTTTCAGACTTTATTTAGTCACGTAATTTATTTGTTTGAATATTTTTCTTGCTCAATGTTATGCAACTCCACTATAAACACACCATTATCAGGGTGTTTTCTGTTTATCCACACTGGACATCAGCAAACAAAATGAAAATTGAAAATCTGTGCTATTTGCTTCTCTGATATCTCACGCATGTATGAAAATTATGAGTTATTCAAGACACTTAAAATCTAATGTGGCAATCAAGATCCAAAAATATCGTGGGACTCTTCCATAAGTCAGTTATGCAAATAATTCTCTTTAGAGAACCTATTGTGCTCAGAAGCTACAACAGATACAAAGAAAGAGGAAATACTCTCTTCTCTCTGTGACTCATGGTGTTCTTGAAGCAAATAAGGAAAGAGACAAATTATGATATAATAAGCAATTATTTGGTCAGGCTTAGGCGTTTGTGCTTACAAATGCTTCCAAGAACCCAGGAGGACCCTTGCTTGTACCCCTGATTCCAAACCCAGCGCTCACCCTGCCGAACCACAAACCACTGACTGAACAAACACAGCATCATGACTCTTAGTCCTGCTGTCAGAAGAGATGAATGTGACATCACCTTCAAGTTCCTGGATGATTCTTTAGACCTTTCTATCATCTTGGCAGGGTTTGATCAGATGATCAGCCAGTGAAGGACTGTCTTAATAGCAGCCCTTTCCAGGGCTTTTTTTTCCTAATCAAAATCTGATTCTCATAAGGGCAAAACAGGTTTCCACCTGTTGTCTAAGAGCCACGAAGAAATGTTTTACCAAGCAGGCCATAAATTCAGAATATATGCCTTGGGTTTCCTCCATCTCTCCTTCTCTGCCCTGAATTCCTCTCCATAGACAGAGTCACTGGGGCTCTTATTTCAGAAGGAATCGGAGTGCAGAAATTCCTGCCAAGCCAAAAGAGATTTGCAAACTGAGAAGTGAAATGACTGGTTCGAATTTGGTAAAAGAGTAAGGGTTTGAGATAAAGCCACTGGGAAAGTGAGAAGAATTTATGATTTGAATTGTAAATCTTGCCATTAAGCCAACCAAAGAGTGAAGAAATCTGACCAATCTGACATCACATCAGAGTTCTTAGCACAGCAAGCTCACTGTGTGTCGTATGCGGTTGGGCTGAAGATTGTATTAAGGAGCCCCTCAGGTACTCTGAATTTAAAATAAGTGTAATAACTCATTTTTAAGCATTTTATGTGATACTTGGATTATTAAATATTCACATTACAAAATCAAGGAGTTTTAATCCATTCAAAAAGGTGCGTTGTCTACCTCTGAAAGATAATGGCCATGTCTAGATAGTAAAATTACAGTATATTTTTAACGGATGTAAATGTTACTTTTTGACAAGGCACAAGTAATGAATTTTATCATATAAGTTCCTATTGGGTGATTATGATACGGAGTTTTATTTTTGCTAAAGCAATTACTAGTGTCATGGCTGGATACCTGTGCCCATTAGTGGCTGGTTCTGTGTTTTTTTTTTAGGATGGTTATTGATCTCTTGCTGAGCTGAGATTCAGGTTTTATGCCAGATAGCTTGATTAATGGGTTGGTTTCTATAAGTGGACTGAATGGGGATAGAAACCAGGGGCAGCCTGCTCTGCCAACCCCAAATCCGTCAAGACGCATAGCTCATTATGAAACAGTTATCAAGGATACATGAAAAATTAATTGGGCTCAGTTTGATTCTGAAAAGAATCGGCTTTCTACTTGGCGGGCCCCCCCACTCTTTCCAGATGTTGTGCACCGTCCCCTGGAGAAACAGCAAAGGGAGATGTATTAATACATTGTATTGATTAGATCAAGACCCCTGACAGTTATTTGTAGAGATACCATCTGGCTGCTGTTCGAATTCCTTCACCAAAAACAGGACGTGACATGTTATTAATCTCAACTCTCTAAGTATAGACAGTTGCCTTTTCTGCTAAACCGCATTTTACCATTCCGTAGGAGACAGAGGCAAACCTGAAGGGTGCAGAAATTAAGGTTATTACACAAATTGAGCCATATGGTCCAAATATTTCAGCAAGAAAATTGCCAGGCAATAAAAATTGCTCCTGCCTTCCTAATGGTGTAAATTACAGTTTAACCATGGCTCTAATGATGTCCTTCTGCCGCGCTTAACTACTGTTACATGAAGGACATTGTTTTAAAAATATAAAAAACAAGTAAATGCCAGCAGCGTGTTTTACAATCTGTTAGTGTGTCATTAAGAACACTGTCAGAATTACATAAACATAATGGCAGGCAACCCAGCATACAAAAGAACTCGTATGGAAATAGAAAGTGTCTTGAAAACTCTTCTTTATCTCTTCTTAATGTCAAGAGCACGGTCCCCTCTGGAAGTTGACCAGGGAGAAAAGCCCTGTCCGGTGCTTTATTCTAATTCCCACGAGTGTCCCAACAGCCGTGTTTTCTAAACAAGTCTTGCAAGTCCTAGAGGGCCAACGTACACATCTCATTCCAGGTGAGGAGAAAAGGAGAAACCTAACCAGTTCCAGAGGAAACGATAGAAATTGACCTTCTTAAGTATTTCTGTTGCTAGAAAGCAAGGAGTAGACCCTACCGTCTTCCTCAATGGTGATGAGTGATATTAAATGTACAATGGGCACGGCATTTCCGAAGAAACCAGTGCTGCTGTGTGGGGCACAAGGCTAAGAGGACACTTACTCAGGCTCATCATATGGTCAAGACCATTAATATTGGAGAGAGCCTTGAACCCTTCAAATGTTTTTGGACCCATCATACCAAAATACCCCAGCATTTAAAAAATGTATCCATGCAGATTGTAAGAATATTCGTGCTTTACTACGACACCATGCCTCCAACCTCTTGGCCTTCTAAGATGTTCAAACACAGCTTAAGGTCAGAAGAAAAGTTTATCATAATTAGACATATAGATATAGATATCTATAGGTAATTTGAAAGAAAGCAACTTTTAATTCCTGGGGGGAATTTATCTGTTTTTTCCAGCACTTTTTTCCTTCTGTATTTCCCCGAAGAGAGAAAGCCTAGGGTCTATTTTGCCCTTTACAGTAAAAAATAAAAAAAGAAGAAAACGACAGGAAGCCAAAAAAAAATCCTGTGTTATATGCATGCATTAATATGAGTGAGGACAACTGTCCTGTCCTCGTGGCACCAAGGTCCAGGGGAGGTAATTTTTGACTCTAACCATTTTCTGCCTGGAAAGTTCTTCCGCCAGGAATCCCCACAGCTGGCTTTCTTCCTTTCTGGTCTCGACTGAAACGTCACCTTCTGCCACTCTTGGGGAGGCCTTGCCTGGCCCACCCGGTTGTAACTTCACTCCTTTCCTCTGCCCCACACGCTGTCTGGCCCTCTGCCCTGCTTCATGTTTCATCTTCATGTTTAGCATTATCTAGAAGTACGCACTTCCACTCGTTTGTCTTATTTACTGTCTGTCTTTCCAGTTAAAATCTAAACCCCCTGAGGGCAGGGATTTTGCTTCTCATGCTCCTCGATTTCCAGAACCTAGAACCATGCCACTTTTAGACAGGTACCCGTATGATGAGTTAATGAATAATGAGTTGATAAAATCTCTAGTGAGCAAGAGGTATGTTGCACATTATTTCTTATTCCGATTCAAACTACAGTCATATTCTAGAATTTTTTTTTCCAATTTCTTGGTAATGCCATATATTTAGCCTAAGAAGAGATCTCTACGTTCACAGGTCAATCACATTGAGGGATAATCCTTTATATGTTTCGATTTCGATCTCTAAGCTGTTATTTGCCGAGAATTTTCTCCAGAAAGCACATTGCAGCCACATTGCACATGCCTCCTCATTTCATCTTAATAACCACTTAGTAGAGTATTACTATCTACAGTTTATTAGCGAGAAAACAGAAACTCAGAGAAGTTGAGTTACTTGACCATGGTCACACAGCTCATTGCACAGCAGTGATTCAATTTCAGGTGTCTCTGCTTCTAAAGTCTGTCCTTTCTACTATCCAGTGCAGTCTCTTGAATTATCCACCTCAAGGAAACAAGATATTATTTAGAAAAGCTGAAGATCAATGAAAGCCACAAATGATAGTTTAATACCATGAGAGAAACCACATGGCGTGATATGACTAATTGTATAATATAAATGTAGTACACAATTTATGAAAGATTAAAAGAATTAAAGTGTCACTTGGCTGGAAAATTTCAGGGAAGACCTGGGAGAGGTCTGTGCCTTAAGTAATGGGTAGAATTTGAACAGAAGGCGGGAAGTGGACAGACATTTTCTCAGGGAAAGAAACAGAAGCCTGGCTTTAAATGTCTGATGGTGAGTCTCTCTGTTACGAGGTAGAGAAGGGGACATTCTTCTAATCTGTCTCCATTTATTGGGCTGACATTAAAGCAGCTTCATTCAAAATAATCTCATCAGATGCCTCGCAAAGCTGTGGAGTGAGGTGGTCAGGAGCATAGGTCTGGGGGCAGGCGTACATGAATTGGAGATGGCTTGGCACCATCCCACCACGCCCTTGAGGAGATTAAGCCTAGCCATGCCTCCCTCAGATGCAGCACCGCACAGAGCAGCAGGAACAGAGTAAAGTGCTCAGGAAATGGTGATTATTATGATCTGAAACTGGTGGACGGAGAGAAAATTAGTCCATAAAGATGTCATTATGTTAATGTGTTGACAGGGTCCTGTCTAAAGAGATAGAATTATTTTTTAAAGAAAAAATATTTTTCTCCTTTTTTTCACTTACCCTTCATTCCTTTACAAGACTTTCCCAAACCACATGCTACTTAGCAAATCATATTAGCAACAGAGTGTGATCTTAAGGCACACTTAAGAGTGTGATCTCTTGGTTGGAAAAATTAGAGGAGACTTCTTCTCCAAAGCTCAACTTGGATAACTACACTCACTTAAAATATTACCTCAAGTCTAGTGTTCAGGTGGTGCCTCAAGTGGCTGCAGACGTGCTGGGTCACGACTCAAACCTCATCAGATAAACCAGTGACGTCATCACTGGCTTTGAGGCACTGCCTGGGGCCACCTCATCAGCTTTCAAACACAGAGCACCGACCATAAGGGCACACCTCCAACACCTGCTCTTGAGATGCCACAAGACCCGCTTTGGGAGCTGGAGGGACGGTCGGGTGGATGTCTCTTCTGCTCTTATCTCACAGACCATGTTCTATCCCAGGACCCACGCCACCATCTTTTCTGAAGTCACCTTTTGCAATTTCTGATTTACAAGAAACTTAATGTAGACCTAAAAGTAGGTTCCTAAATATTGCTGCACACATTAAACCATGGCTAATTTTCTCCCTTTGCGACCTACCACATTCTAGATATACAGTAATTAGCACATTTAGGTTGAGCATAGTCAGCAGAGGGGCTCAGGAAAGCCCCTCTATTTATCCTTTTCACCCAAAGGGGCCTGGTCATTGTACCTCATCCTTGGCATCTTTTTTCCTTAACAGAACGATAATTATTTATTAGTGGAATATATGCTTATTATATCCAGAAATTAAAGTTGTTAGGGGCAGTGTGCATCCAGGTCCCTGAGGCTGGATGATCACATCTGTTAGAAATAAATCACTTTAAAAAAATTATATTAGTCTCACAGACGGTCAAGAAATGGAGCAAGGGTAGGGAGGGGTGAATAGGGCAAGGAAGCTTGATTTTAAATCTTGTGAAATAGAGTGTGGTCAAGACGTTGTCAGCACATTACAGTGTTCAGACATCAACTCCATATTTCCCCTCCTTGAACCCCAGGTGGCCAATTAGCAGTATGTGCTATTTATTCATTACCAAATAGGCAGGATAAATTGAATGGTTATATTGGCTAATATGAATTCTTAACAAGGAGTAGAATAAAAAATGATGCATGAAGAGAAACCAAAAAAAAAAATTTTTTTTCAGGGAACTCCAGAAAAAATCTGGAGGAATTCCCTCTTAAATGTATCTGGAGTTTCATCTGGAAGCAAGGACATTTAAATGGAAATTTAAATTGTAAAGATTCATTTTGCTAAATTTTCTGTCTTAAATGTATTTTCATTAATTCTCTCATCCGTATTTCCTTAGTTTCTTTCCTTCTGAAGGCAGAAAGATAGTCTTAAATTACTCCCAGCAATTCCTAGTTTCATTAGGATATTTTGATACCTCATTTTACAAGTGATGGCATTTTGTAGCCTCTCTACTCATCAAACTGCAACCCAGCAAATAAGAAGCCTGTGAATTTACTTGATCTTGTAAATACTCATTTTTTGCAAATATAAGGAATTTAGGCAGGGATTATAAAATGATCTATCGATGTAATTAAAATCCCATTAAAATATGTGTATTAAACATATTAACTGATGCATTTTCATTTTGTGGCCAAAGATTATATGTTTCTATATATCTGACATTTGTTCCTATCAAAAGTGTTCTGTCCCGTTGCAAAATGTACATCAGAAGCTAGCGGCAGCAGTGTTACTAGATTGCATGTCTTGAGGATCTATAAAACCTGATAGAGGTTTCCAGAAATGAGAAATGCTCAACTCTCACCTTCAAAAATCTAAAAACATATAGTTTTGAGACTCTTTGCTTTCTAACTCTTGACTAATTTAGTAATTCTTGTTCAGAAAGTTAAGGGTCTGCCGCTGGCATCATCCGAAAGAAATTACTCAACTGGGTACCTTTGAGAGCCAAATATATCATTTTAAAAGTCAATATTCGTTTCAGCAGTGAATGTTTCTGAAAGGAAATGACTATTTTAGTGTGTGTGGTCTACTGAATCTTTTCATTTTGGGGGCCACAAAAGGCCACAAGAGGCCAGCCCCTTTCTTTCCGTGAGGAGAGCGCCCTCTGCTGGGTGCGTCTACATACCACGTAGGCCGGCCAAAGCAGGGAAGCCGTCTGTGCACCAAACGTGGGAGCAGTTAAGATGAACTGAACAAAGGGTTTTTGGAAAATCTTTGCCTCTTCCTGTACTAGAATGATTGCAAGTGTGGAAGTGGCCATAGTTCACTGCAGTTTTCTTTTTACTGCTGTATTATTGCACCCTGTTGGGGGATACATCTGAGCATTTCATGTGTCCTACTTTAAAATGCCCAGATGGTGACTACGTGCTCTGGTTTGAACTGGGTCGCCCTCATCTTTCATGCTCTGTAGTCTGCCTAGTTATCAGAGAGACATGAGACAAGGAAAATTCTCCCATTTTTCAGCTCCTCTTCATCTGTTTCTAGTCACCCACAGTGAATGATGCACTTGCACAATTGTTAAGATGACAGTCACCATGATAACTGAACATCGCTTCCCTGGGATGGGGAGAGCCCTGTGTCCCCGTAGCTCCCTGCTTCCCTCCCAGCATACTGCCTTTTGCAGTGTAACTGATGACTTGCAATCTTGTAAGCAACACCGGAGTGAGAGGCTCTGTAAATATTTTATACCTTGCGGAACCACTTCTGTTTGCCCTGTTCTTCCTCACCCTAGTCTTCACATTTAGCAGAGAATTTAAATCAAATTTTTCAAACTGAGAAATAGTCAAAAGAGCTAATAAAATAAATGTAACAGTGTAACCGGTTATAATAGCCCAAGTGTATAATAGAGGTTTAGTAGGATTTTGTGACATCCACGTTTTATAGGGTTTTTGTCTCTGACTATATTCTTCAAAGTGCCATCTGGGCAATGACCATCGGTATCATTTTTATCAATAATAGTCAGCACTTCCCACTGGGAAATTAGTCAAGAGGATGAGATTTTTTTTTTTTTTTTACAAATTATCTTTAAGCATTTATCTTCCAAAAAGTAGTCCTGGATTTTGTCCATTACAAGGCAGCAACATAAGTGAGTTACTTGTTTTTATTTTAGACTTTATTCATGATAAGCTCGTGATAAGATTCCATTTTATTTTTCATAGAGGAAAATGATTTTGCTGTTTTCCTTCTTAATAATAGCTTTGCTATGGAAAGAATGTTAACATAAGCCAGTTGTCTCCAAACTTTTCAGAATGTGCACTCCTACAAATAATAACTTTTGGGACACACATCCCCATAACTTATTTTTAGATTATAAAGTATGCACTAGTGAATAAATGTTATTTACACTATGAAAGTAGAAATTTTAAAAGGTGTAGCTATGGATTAAATTATCAATAGAATATTTGGTTAATTATGAGCAAATACTATCATTAGCTAGTACCTCAAGGCATAATAGACACTTATTGAAAGATTTATTGTTAATAATATGGGATATCGATCCATTTTCTGAGTGGTCTCCTTGATAATTTCAAATTTCTTTGCCAACTTCTGGCCAAATAGGATTGGACTATGAGTGTTTATACCTCATACTGTCGCTGGTTATGAGCTTGCACCAAAAGTAAGAAGTATCAAATTGGCCATTTACTTGTTTTGCATTAATCTATGAATTATTAGTATGATACTTGAACCATGATTTTTAATTCTTTCAGGAATCTTGAAAGTCACCCATGTTTGTAAGGATCATATAGTGAAAACCAGGTCCTATAATCCATAAACCAGTTAGCATGGAACCATAAACTGTAATTTATCACTATGTGCTAAAAGCAAATAAGTAAATGAGATACCTATTTCCAGTTCCTCCGTGTTGTAAACCCCTCCATTCTTCCCTGTCTAGTGACTGATCCAGAACCTCATTCATTCATTTACTTTCCCAGCCAACATGCACTTAATATATGCCAACTGGGTATACAGCACTGAATACACCAGACAAAATTCCTTCTCTCTTGACACTCTTATTCTAGTGGGGAAAGACAGTAAACGATATAATTTTTAAGTATATATTTTATATTTTTAAATATATATTAAATATGTGTGTGTATATATATGTTTGATATATAAATATATGATAAGGGCAATGGAAAAAGAATCATTGAGCGATCACAGGTGTTGTATTGGCTGATCATGGGAATGTTTTATGGGCCAGTTGTGGGAGTAGAGAGACATTGGGCTGTTAGAACAGGGAGGGTGACATTTAATGTAGGGAGGCCAGGGAAGGCTTCACAAGTGGGTGACACTGGCACAGAGATTAGAAGGAAAGGAGAAAACCATGCAGTTAACTGGGAGAAGAATTTTAGTTCAGGAACGGGGATGTATAATCAGATTCTGGGTTCAGCCCATCCCCTGGTTATCTAACAGCCTTCATTTCTTCCTGTATATTCTTCTAAAATGTCCCCACATTCCAGGCAAACCAGATAAGCCTCTTCCAATTACAAAAGCCAGCTTTCTTTAAGCCCAGGAACTCTTACTAATGTCTCCAATCTTTAGTTATTTCATAATGCAGTTTTGATCATCTATAGCTAAATAGTAAAAGTAACCACTCCAACGTGTCACATATACAACAGTGGGCTAAAGGAAGAGAATGAATATTGACATACATGACACAATACAAAAATAGTATCGTTTATAGAATTTATTTCTTTACAATAAGTCAAGAGACCAGTAGTAATATTTATGACTTCCTTTTGTTATCTCCCTAACTAACTGGGACTATTTGGTTGATGCAATCAACCAAACTCATTTTTGAAGGATCCGAATTCTAGGTGGTCTTGCCTTCATAAGCTTGCAGTGGAGTTTCCTTAGCGTGGCAAGGTGGTCAAAGAAAGGAAGGGGTGGGGAAACATTTCCAGGCTCATGCGTGAGCTTCCTAAGCTTCATTATGTAATAGCATCCCAATTTTTTCTTATCACTTCTGCCACCAGTCTAACCTCTTTGTTTTTCTTGTTTTGCTTCCTTGCCTAGCTGTACAAGGTAGTCCAAATCACAAGGCAACAATTTTCTACCTTCAGTTCAGTGAAACTATTATGGAATCATTTCTCTTCTAAATCTCTACATCACCAGATTCCAGAGTCTTGGTTACAGTAAATAAAACTTTTGCAAAGTGGTCTTTGGTTCTTTTTGTGTTGAAAAGATGCCTCCCTTCCCTGCCTTTTTACCCACTGTCTTCTTTTCTGCATCAGATAAGAAGGTCAAATTGCTAACTGTAAATTTCTTTTGACTATAAGATTCTTTAAATGAATTTTAGATATGTTTTAATTGCTTAACTCTTGCACTAATTGATACAATGCTACTCTCCTACTCTACACTCCCTACATATTGTTATTCAAAGTGCATCCTTTCTGTGAAGTCTTTTGCGAACGCTTAAGCCCATGATGACTTCCTATGTATACCTCTTTAGTGCTTGTTTCCACGTGTTTTTCTTCATGAAAAACATGGTTTCATGTTTGTAAGTGGCTTCATGAATGTAAGTCTTCCATTCCTAATTGGTTGCAGTTTCTATAATCTAGGATTTGCATATCTTCAACTTCTTTTCCACTGCCTTTCGTGCCTAGCACCATGCTAGAAAAAAGTAGGTGTTAAATAAATATTTGACTATGGATTCGACCCTCAGACCATAAACCAATCTCAGAACTTTTCTTTGATGTGAGCTTTAAACAAAGCATAAAAAAATGATTTGAAATCAACAGAAGCCCGTGTTTCCTTAGCTACTTCTATTAGCGAGGATCTGATTAAGAGCACTTTTCTTGAGTACCAACAACGCACCAGGCCCTTTCAGAAAGATCATCTGATTTAATCGTCATGAAAGTCCAGGAGAAAGACATTGTTAGAAACCAAGACTCAGGAACAGTAAATAATTTGCTTAAGGGCTTCCTAGTATGAGTAACAGAGCTAAAACTTGAACTCAGGGCTTTTGCTTATAAGTTGACTGCTTAAAGCATCTAGGATATCAACACTTTCTATCCTTAGTGATAAACTTTTTTCCTGTTTTGTCCAAATGTCTATTAAAAATAATTATGCAAAATTAAAATCAATCTTTGATTTGCCTTAATGAAAATAAGAGCCACAACTTCTAGCTTTCAGAAAAAATAAAAGTTTTTTTTATTTTTAATTAAGTATGCTTGACTTAAGTACATTTTCTCTTAAGGTGTAATGACTAAACCATGATCATTTCTTTTTGTTTATTCATTTAAAACTCAAATAAAAGCAGATAATCAATAGATCATAATCTAAAACTAGAGGATTTACAAGTTAATAAGCTTGAGTCAATAGATATTCCATAACGAAGCCCTCAATGGTGAACCTGACATAATTTGCTTTACACTAAGCTGGTTGACTTAATGCTTTAATTTAATTCCAATATTAACTGAAAAATCCAAAGGAAAGAAGAAAATTTAAATCCTATTATATGAAAATGTTTTCAAAGCAACAGCTCAATATCATGCCACAACTGCTTAAGTGTACCACCAGTATCTGTCTAAATCACCAGGGTTCCAATTGTTGATAACCAGTTAACCCCTTGGGAGCTTTGTACAAGTAAGTTGTGGAAGTTTCTCAGTAGTCTATCTTTATAATAGCTTTTCTTTTAGCCTCAAGTGTCATTATTTTTGGCTTACTATGTGTGCTTTTCCTGACTCATAGGCAAAAAAAAAAAAGAAAGAAAGAAAGAAAGAAAAGTTTTGTGTATTTGAAAAGCAACTTCTCTGTTTCCCTTTTGATAGCCATTCAACCTGACTCCCCAGAGTGAGAACTTACACAAACAGGCTTAGGTCAAAGAGCAGAGGAAGCTTTTCCTGGTTCCCTGGGAGAAAAAAAAAGAAGTGAGAAAATATGTCAAGATATGATATAGGTTGGCTTCCACTTTCCAAAGTCTGGTGCTCCTGGTGGGGGTAGTAAGGAGAATCTGATGCAATACCCAGCACAGCTCCAAGTTTGAGTCCAGACTAGACGGTTGGAATGCCTCCACTCAAATCCTGGCTCTTCCCCTTATAATCGTATGACAGTTATTCCCACGGACATTTTGGTTCAGCTATCTTCGTGTGCATTTCGTTATCTGAAAAATGAGGGTAGTAACTGTCCATTTCATGAGGTTGCTTTGAGGAATGAACAACCTAAAATGCAAAGAACACTTGGGAAGTGCTTGCCATATACTAAGCACTCACTGTTGTAACCCTTTGAGAAACTCTTTGGGGAAAGAACGAAAAGCATCAAGAACATATGCTAAGAATAACTGGGAGGAGCAACACCTGCCACTGGAGGTAGTGGCCAGGTGTGTCTCAGAACAGTTACATGTGCGCAGCCAGAGCCCATTTGTTACCATCCTCGCAACACCATTTGCGAATTCTTTGGTCTGGTTTTGAGCTGGGCCATTGCCAGTCCCACCATAGCCGGGGCGGGGGGGTCCGTGTATTTCAGCAGTCTTTTAACCAGGCCAGTTTTAGCTTCCCGGTACCACTGTTGTCACCAAGAGCTAATCACTTTGCTAGAGTCAATGGACTAGAAGTTATGCACTGGCTTTTTATCATAGCGTGTCCTTTTCTATGCAGGAGGGATACTCAGAAAACAGAGAACAGGAATCTCACTGATTTTTATGAGGACCGTTTTTTCACATTTCTCCATCTCCGAAATCACGTGCATCTAACAAGTTTACAACTGCTGTAGGTGGCAGTTGTTACATACTTGTCATTTCCTGTGCCTGCACAAACTTGATCAATGCCGTTCACACTCTCGTCACTTCAGTTGAGTTACGTTCCCTGTTGCTACTACACACGTTGAGTTTAATTGCCACTTAAAATGTTTTCAAAAAGATTACACTATGATTTGGTATTAAAATGAAAAGTTATTGTAGACCCAGAAAGGCACAGAAACAGCAGCTTAATACACAATTTAAAAAAAAAAAAGCCCTATGCCCATACAAGTCTAAAGATGTCTTTCTCTAAATATAAAATTAAAATTCAAAGTGATAAAAAAATCATTGTTATCTTCATTCAGTTGGAAGCATTTTTTTCTTCTGAGGAATACATAAAATAACAGTGTGTCTTGAAATAAATGCAATCCTAGATTCGAAGAAATGGGGTATATTCCGTAATATTTTTAAACAGCTCGCATATTGCTAATAAAATGTTTGATTGTATTATGTTAATATTTAATATATTAAATATAATATTAAATTAATATTTATAAAAATAAGCTTGAATGAAAGATCATTTATTCACTTGACAGAAATCTATTGAACACCCAGAAGGTGCCAAACACAATTCATGTCCTCGGTCCCTGTCGTCTAAGTTCAAGGTCTGGTGGGGAGAGAAGGCAGGTAAATAAATCACCATGATGCAGTGTAAAAATGCCATGAACAATATAAAGAGCAGAAAGGAGGAGCAAGTAACTGCCTGGGGCATCAAGAAACTCTTCCATATGAGGATAATATCAAATTTCTTTTTAAGGATGGTTAAGAGTTGCCAGTAATGGAAGCACAATCTGAACAAAGGAAGTCCTGGGCTAAAGCAAGGCCTCGACGAAGAGTGTGGAAACCCGGCCTCTGACTCACAAGGCTGGAGCCCAGGCTGTAAAGGAACGGGGGTAGAGCACGAAGGGACAGAGGCTGAGCCCAGAGAAGTTGGAGTTGGTTGCTTCAGCAGGAGCTGGTGCTGATGAGGACTGGCAGGGCCACCCACAAGTGCTTCCTGACCAGATCCAAGCTACGGCATCCGAATAACTTTCAAATTAGACAGGTTGGCACTTGGTTCTTCCATTTCACTATGGAAGTGAAATAGAATCTAGGACAGCAAGTGAGCTTGGGAGGTATTAGGAACTTGGCAGGCAGAATATTAGCTATTTCTACCTAAAGTTACCATGATTTCCTCTCCTTGAAGCTATGTGAACTGGGATGAAATGAACCCCTGAAATCAGGACATGGGCATTCATGTAAGAGCAGAAGGGAGTGACAGAAAATGGAGGGAACAGCTCAAAAGACTGAAAGTTGCTGACACTCAGATTTAAACAATAAATTACTTGATTCTGTAGCATTCCTTTGACATATAGGCTTCAGGACTGCTTCAAATCTAAGAGATAGGATGTTAATCAGATCACTAATCAGCCTTGTGAAGAAGAAAGGTCTTTCCCGAGATAGTCTTCACAATCCTTAGCCATGTTCTCATCTAATATCAAAAATACGACCTTCATTGGGAGTGTTTGTTTAAGAATGACCATACACCCTCTCACCAAGATCTGTCACCACTTAATAATTGATTCTGAAACAGGAGACCTAGGGGTATAGATTTCTACAGTCTGAGATCCGCTCTTCACCACCAGCTGACCCAAGACCAGCAAATCCATCACCCAACTAGCAATCACTCAGTTCCTCTCTCTCTGTAGACACACAGAGATGGTGGTCAGATGGGTTATTTAGACTGGGAATTATTTCCGTGGTGGGCAATAAGAAATAAAGCAAGTTAAGAGAAAGAGAAAACGGAAATATCACGCAGCCCCAGAAAGAGAGAAACTCCAAGTTGACAGTTTTCCAATTTCTCTTTTTATTTATTTATTTTTTTGAGTACAGATGATACATAATGTTACATCAGTTTCAGGTGTACAACATAGTGATTCCACATCTCTATACATTATAGTATGCTCACCACAAGTGTTGCTACCATCCATCGATAGATAGATAGATAGATAGATAGATAGATGTCTCACATCTTCTTTATCCATTCATCTATCAATGGACACAGGTGTTTTCCGTATTTTGGCTATTGAGAATAATGCTGCAAGTAACATAGGAGTTCAAATATCTTTTCGAATTAGTGTTTTCACTCTTGGGGGCTAAAGGCTCAGTAATAGAATTATGAGATCCTGTCGTATTTTCATTTCCAGTTTCAAAGAGACAAAACTGTATTTCATGGGCTTGGATTCTGTACTTTCACTTTCTTTCTCCTTAAATGAGTCAGAAAGAGTTCCCCTTAACTAAATATTCTTGGTGAGAATATAGACTACATCACATCTGACCTTTTCTGTAAATACAGATTGTAAGTTTTAAAATCTGGGTGTCATAGTTCTTATTGGAAAATACGATTGATTTCTGGATTTGATCCTAATTTATTATTAGATGCTTTGGGCTTTTTAAGTAGTCAGTATCCATACTTCTCATCTTTTCAAGCACCTATGCCTTGTATTATTCAGGCTAAGGTAGGAAATGCAGTGGTAAAATAAAACTCCAAACAAAATAATTATTTTGTTGCTTCACAAAATAAAGGTGGGGAAAGTATAGTCGATTTGGCTGCCCTTCTCCATCTTATATTAATGACAGACCATGATAGGGATTGGAGGGCTCTGTGAGATGTTTTTGAGGTCCAGGACTGAGAGCGGCTAACATCCCTTCTTTCCACGTGCATTAGTCATATAACCCCATTTATCTGTGCAGGGAAGCCGAGGAATGTAGATAAGTAAATGGATTTTTGAGAAGCGCTAATAATGTCTGCTGCCTTTCTCTTCCCCAGCCCTACCCTGCGCTTTGGTCTGGCATTGCCTAAGAATACCAGTAATGAATAGAGAGCATCCTGGCTTTTTAAATAGTTTTTTAAATTTTAATTTCAGCATGGTTAACATACAGTGTTAAATTAGTTTCAGGTGTACAATATAGTAACTCAGCAATTCTATATATTATTCAGGCTCATCATGATACGTGGACTCTTAATCCCCTTCACCTATTTGACCCATCCTCCCACCCTCCTCCCTCTGGCAATTATCTGTTTATTCTCTGTAGGTAAGAATCTCTTTTTTGGTTTATTACTTTTTTTTCTCCTTTGTTCCTGTTTTGTTTCTTAAATTCCACATATGAATGAAATCATATGGTATTTGTCTTTCTCTGACTGACTTATTTCACTTAGCATTATATTCTCTAGATCCATCCATGTTGTGGCAAATGGCAAGATTTCATTCTTTTTATGGTTAAATAATATTCCATTGTATATATATACCACATTATCTTCAACCATTCATCTATTGATGAACACTTGGGCTGCTTCCATAATTTGGCTATTGTAAATAATGCTCCAGTAAACATGGGGGTGCATATATCCTTTCAAATTAGTGTTTTTATATTCTTTGGGTGACTACCCAGTAATGCAAAGGCTGGATCATAGGATAGCTCTATTTTTAATTTTTATTTTTTCTACCATCTTCCACAGGGGCTGCACCAGTTTGCATTCCCACCAACAGTGCAAGAAAGTCCCTTTTTCTCCGTATCCTCACCAACACCTGTTGTTTCTTGTGCTGTTGATTTTAGCCATTCTGACAGGTGTGAAGTGTTATCTCAATGTGGTTTTGATGTGCATTTATCTGATGATAAGTAATATTAGGCATCTTTTCATGTGTCTATTGCCATCTGTAAGTTTTCTTTGGAGAAGTGTCTGTTCATGTCTTCTGCCCATTTTTTAATTTGATTATTTGTTTTGGGAGGTGTTGAGTTGTATAAGTTCTTATTGGATAAGTTCTTTATATAGTTTGGATACTGACCCTTTATCAGATATATCATTGGCAAATATCTTCTTTTATTCAGTAAATTGCCTTTTAGTTTTGTTGATAGTTTCCTTTGCAGTACAGAAGCTTTTATTTTGATATAGTTTATTTTTGTTTTTGTTTCCCTTGCCTCAAGAGACATATCTAGAAAAGTGTTGTTATAGAGAATGTATCCTGTCTTACTTGATTGTTATATTAATGGTAAGATTTATAAGGCTTTATCATTAAATATAATTTATTATATGACTTTAGCAAATGATGTTTATCAGATTAAAGATAATTTCTTCTATTTTTATGTGGGTAAGAGATTTTATCATAATGGATGTTGAATTTTTAAAATTATAATTAGAGTAATCTTATGTAAATCAATTTTTAAGTGTTAACTCCTGTATAATAATAATATTTATTTTAAATATAGTATTGGGCACTATTTGCTAATATGACTTTTTCATCTAATCTCAAGTGATTACTGTCTATAACATACTTTTCTTATGCTATTGTCCACATTTTATATTGTCCCAACTTCATATAATGAGTTTGACTTCAACTTCATATAATGAATATAATCTGGTCCATTTAACCAATTTTATTTAAACACTTTGTACATAATGTCAATTATCTGTTATAGATTTAATTAAAAACATTAACAAAAAACTTCACTGGTAAAACTCTCTGGTCCCAGGCATTTTTGGAGTAGGAGGCTGATTCAGGACTTTGTTTTATTTTATTATAAAGCTGGATTAATCTATTAGTAAGTGCATTTGTTTAACTTTTTCTATTTTTTCTAGAATTTCCCATTTTATGTACATTTTTACATTTGTCAAAAATTATTCACATTTTCCTATTTCTAAGGATAACCTGATCCATGGACACTGAAAGAGTTTCTGCCATCCTAATACCCCAGACTCTCTGGAAAATGTCATTTTGTGTTTTATGGCACCAACTTCCCTATGCAAATTTCCTATACCACCTAATAGTATTATTTATTCTTCACTGGGGAAAGGTATTATCTTTTTTAGCTTACCCCCATTTTCAGGTTATGTAAGAACACAAAACTGTATCATATTGTACTCCCTATAGATAAAGGTGAAAGATCATATTCATTATTATGTGACCTAGCTTATATATACGTGTGTATAAAAAATTCTTAAAGACCAAATAATTGAAATCAGTAACAAAGAAGAATATACAATTTACTCTATTATTTAATGTCCTTTTATCCAATACCTACTAGGTCTTCATTAAAAAAAATTTACAAGGATAATCTTTATCAATTTAACCTAAAAGATGTGCTTACTTTCATGAGAGGCTATGCCTTTTTTCAAAATATCATCCTCCATATATTCTCCATACAAGCCAGGGTAGTATGCAGTAAAAATGCCTTATGAGTTATTCATTGCTTTAGACTCACCCATTTATTCATTCATATCTTCCAGAACTGTTTATTGAATATCTTATGTGTAGAAGCATCTCCCTGATGCTTATGATAATAATAATAAAATCTAGCACCTATTAAATGCTTACTACATGGCAGGCACTATTCCAAGGCTTAACTCACCAAAGTGTACAAACTCAAAATGGTAAGTACTATTATTATTCCCTTTTTACATATGAGGAAACTGTGATAATGTGAGGCTAAGAAATAGTCCTAATACAAAAGTTCACTTTGTATCGAGAGGACAAACGCATGAACAGACAAGCGTCATATAGCAGAAGATCCATTAAGGAAAGAGGTTAATCTATGAGTAAATTCAAACCCATTCTCTCTCATAAGTAACAATGTTTATGACAAAGAAAGTTGGGACTCCTCGTTTAAAACGAAGAATTTTCATTGAAAAAGAGTGTGTATACATGAGTTGAGAATCTCAGACTCAATTACAAAGCTAGTATTGATGGGTCATAGGGTCTTGTCCAGGTTATTTAAACCATTTGGACTTTAGGTTCAACTACAAAGTGAGGTAGTAGAATAGAGTTTCATCATTCTTTGACTCTTTAACTCTAATTAAAAGTTTTACTAATAAGACTTATGTATACATGGATATTTCATATTTAATCACAAGTATTGTGAGTGTATTATCAAAAGTTGGAAATATAAGACTCCTTTCTTCACTGCACAGAAGTTCAGACAAATCTTTGATTAATCTTTCATTGGAGCTGCCAATTAAAGCAAGATATAATGTAGTTAAGTGACACTCAAACTAGAGTCTGTGAACCCCTTAGAGTCCCAGAAACTTTTCCAAAGGGTCTTCCAGGTCAAAAATATTTTCATGTTAATTTTAAGACATTGTGTTTCTTTTCACACTCACCTCCTCAGAGTGCACAGCAGAGCTTTTCAGAGGCTACAGGATGTGTGATGGTGTCATCCCTCTGCTGGGTAATGGAATACGTGCTTCTGTATTCTTTTTTCTTTTTACTTCTTTCTCCTGTTTTTTTTTTTTTAGAATTTCCTCAGCTTTAATTTTCTTTTTTAAGATTTTATTTATTTATTTGTCAGAAAAAGAGAGAGAGCACAAGCTGGTAAAGAGGCAGGCAGAGGCAGAGAGAGAAGCAGGCTCCTTGCTGAGCAAGGAGCGCAATGTGCGACTCAATCCAATGACCCTGGGATCATGACCTGAGCCGAAAGCAGCTGCTTAACCGACTGAGCCACCCAGGCGTCCCTCAGCTTTAATTTTTAATATGGAAAATGTTAGTGGATATAAAGCACAGAAACAAAAGCTTTGGGGGACCCTCTGTTATTTAAGAAATATGGGTCCTGGGACCCAAATGTTAGAATCACTGTCACAGTTGACAAGAACATTTGCACTCAGTGTAGTACGGGAATAAAATTGTAACCATGCCATTTACTATCCATGTGACTCTGGGCAAGTTACTTAACTCATCTAAGCCTCAGTTTCCTTATGTGTAATATCATCAACCTCATAGCTTTTTTGTGAAGATGAAATAAGATAATGCATGTGCAGTACTTTACACCAGGTCTGACACGTAAAAGCAGAAACTCTGCTCAAAAATAATTACTCTATCTTAGGAAGGATAGACAAGAAAATGGCAAACTGATAACTAAACTGCTAATTTTTTTTTTTTACCACTGGATACATAACTTTTCATCGTGTACTCTTTACTTGGAAGATATGATTTATCAAAAGTAATAATTTAATTAAAAAATTTTAAAAATTACCCTGCTCCTAATAGGTAATGGGCCTTGTAGTTTATCTACCACTTCATTTTTTTGATATTTATTTTTCCAAATTTATCTATGAAAAAAGCTAAGCAAACAACGATGGCAGCTCTTAGTGTGAAACATGGCTTTGCTGCAGATGTTAGTGCCAACTCCAAATGAACTGGCTGATAACTGAGCACATCCATATCCATTTGCCATATGCAAAACTTGGGCCAACCTGTTTTCTACACGCAAAGTGAGAAGGAAGTCCTGACATTTAATTCTAAATTAACAAGCTCTTCCTTATTACTGAAGAATTCTTATCAACATACAAACGTGTTCTAGTATCTCCCTTTAAAAAAGTGTGGGCGTCTGGGTGGCTCAGTGGGTTAAGCCTCTGCCTTCAGCTGAGGTCATGATCTTGGGGTCCTTCCTGGGATCGAGTCCCACATCGGGCTCTCTGCTTAGCAGGGAGCCTGCTTCTCCCTATTCTCTCGTCCTGCCTCTCTGCCTACTTGTGATCTCTCTCTCTCTGTCCAATAAATAAATAAAATCTTAGAAAAAAAGAAATGTGACCATCCAGACCCATGGGCCCTCCCAGCTACCATTCCCTTTCCTTGTTCTCTTTTACAGCCAACTTTTCAAAAGAGTTACATTAAAGTCCAGGCTCCTCCTTCCACATATCTGGTTCTCTCTTCCTCTTCAATCTTTTTAATTTAAAAAAAATCAATTATTTCAAAAAAAAATCTTATTTCAAGACCACTTGCCACCAAATCCAAGGACCTTTCTGTGTCCATCTTCTTTAACATTTCAGCATCACAAAACAAAACAAAACCAAAAAAAATTTTTTTCCAACATCATTTGACCCTGATGACCACACCTCCTTTTACAAAATATCCTCTTCTTTTGGTGTCCATGAAATTGAACTCTCCTGGTTTTCTTCCTACTTCCCTGGTCTCTTCTTAGTTTTCCTTACTGACTCATCCTCTTCTGTTTGTGCGTCTCATCCTCACCCTGCCTCTGTCACTAACTTTGGTGCTGGGCCCTCTCCTTTACCTGTGCTTTCTTCCTAGACTCTCTTTCTCTTCTCAGACTCCTCTTAGACCCACTCCGCATTCACTTCTTTACCCCATCCCTTCATTTTAAATCCTCTCCATGTTCACTAGTAGCACAAATAAGTTTTTGAGCACTTACTCTCTATGAGGCATAATTAGAGACACTTGGGATAGAGCAGAGAATGAAACATGTACAGGTCTCTTCCCCAGTGGAACTTCTAGTAAGAAGAGAGAAAGAATAAATAATAATCATAATCAATTAATAGATTACATGATATGTTGAAAGTGATTGATGGGTGCCTTGAAAAAGAGAAAGATCGAGAGCAAGAAAGGGGGTTCCAAAAGGGGAGAAGTGGGGGAGGAAAGTGGCAGACTGCAATTTTAAATAGGAGTGGTTCAATGAGAAGATGGGCTGAAGTTACCCAAGCCGTCTTGTGGGTGAAGTGGGTTGGAGGCAGAGAAAACAGCCAGTATCGGGCCCTCAAGGCAGGAGCTCATGTGATGTATTTGAGGAGCAACAACAAGACCAGCATGACCGCAGGGAAGCTTGCACGTGGAGAGGTGATGGCAGAGGGGAAATTAGAGGGTGGGCAAGAACAGGTTTCTCCGCTGAATGACATGAGAGCTACTATAAGGTTTCGAGCAAAGGAGTCCCATGGTCTGACATGTTTCAAAATGTCATTCTGATTGCTATGTGGACGAGGGCAGTGGTTAAGGTTAAAAGTAGGGGGACCAGTTGACTATGGCAGTGATGGAAGTGAAAGAGAATGTCTTGGAGCAGAGTGGTTATAGAAAAAGTGATGAGAGCTGGTAGGATTCTGGATGTATCTTGAAGTTAAATAAATCCAAGATTATTTCTTAATGACTAGATGTAGATGTGAGGGAAAGAGAGGATGAATCTAAAACTTTTGGCCTAAAAAAATTGGAAGGATGAAGTTGTCATCATCCAGGAAAAAAAGGAGGACTCTGGGTGAAGCAGCATTGGTGGGTGCATGAGACCCATTTTAACTGAGGAAACTGAGCACTATAGGTATGGGGACAGGGGATTTCCTACAGGAGCTAGAATTCACAAAACTGTGGGAAGAGCTGGAAAAGTGAAAATCCAGAGAGAGGAGTAAGAGAATGAATAGAAGAGCTGCCACCCAACTAGTCTAAGAAGCCAGACATGACCGGCTACCTAAATGGAACTGTCAGGAAGAAACTTGTGGAGACGTCAGTGGGAAGTTGTGCTTCTGTGTAGCTACCACCCCTGTGAAGCCAAGATCAAATCATAGACCCATGGCCACCTATAGTCAGCAGTTGGGAGGAAGAGCCAGATACAGAGCAGAAGAGAATTAGGACAAACTGAAACTTAGACCTCTGTGCCTATTTATCTCCCAATATAACCTAATGAACTTTAGGGGATAATAAATTGTTGCCTCTTTACTTCATCTTCCAAATCTCTCACCAACTTTAACCCAGAACTATAAAAGGATGGTGCACTGGTTTCCTACTGCCACAGAACAAATTACCACAAACTTAGGGTCTTAAAAAGAATATGCATTTGTTCTATCATAGTCCTATGAGTCAGAAGTCTAGACATGGCTTAGTTGGGTCCTTTGTTTAGGATTTCACAAGGCTCCAATCAAGGTGCCTGCTGGGCTGCATTCTCATCTGGAGGCTTGACTAAGAAAGTATTTTCTTCCAGGTTATTGACAGAATTGATTTCCTTGTGGTTTTAAGCCTTGGGGGTTACTGCCTTCTTATTGACTTGCCCTCAGGTCCTAGAGGCCACCCATTATCCCCTGCCATGGGGGTCTTCACAGTCTTCTCATAATGTGGCAGCTTGCTTCCCTAGACCAACAGGAGAATTTTGCTGTCAGTCAGCTAAGATGGTGTCTCTTACATTGACGTGAGTGATACCTCATTTTCCATTGTTTAGAAGTAAGTCACGGTCCTTCCTGAACTCAAGAGGAGGTAAATTATACCAGGGTATAACTAACTCATGGTCACCTTAGGGTGTGATTGCCACAGAATGGGATTCTGAGATATATAGTTCCATTTTAACCTACTTAACATAATACAAATTGCACAGAAGGGAACATCAAGAGATCATATTATGACTTGTTAAATTTGGGATGTCTTAGAAATAAAAGTGGAGAGATTGAGAAGGCTGTTGGATTTGAGACCAGATGGGAGAGATATCCAATGACTCTCAGATGTATAATGCTAACCCAGTCTCTACTCAGCACTAGAGATTCATAGATCTGTGTGGTATATCAAATTCATATGCCCAAAATAAATCCCTCCTTCCCCAAATCTGTTATTCTTTTAGACTTCCACATCTCATTAAATGGTGCCGCCATCCACTCTTTCTTTCAAGACAAACCCAAGAGTCCTCCTTTATTCCCCCTCTTTCCTTTTTCCTCTACATTCAATCTATCATAATTCTCTTGTCTCTACTTCCAAAACATAAATCCCTCCACTTAGTTCCATCTTCACCATTACCACCCTGGACCAAGAAACCAGCACTCCACCCCAGACTTAGAAGAATCACTCCTTCTCTTGACCCCTACTGTGGACTGCATTGTGTTCCCCCAAAATTCATACGCTGAATCCGTAACCCCAATGTGACTGTATTCGGAGGTAGGAAACTTAGGAATTAATTAAGGTTAGATAAGGTTGTAAGAATGGGCCCTGATCTGGTAGAACTGTGCTCTTATAAGAAGAAAAAGAGACATCAGAGATCTCTCCCTCTTTCCATGTGCATGCAGANAGAGGTAGGAAACTTAGGAATTAATTAAGGTTAGATGAGGTTGTAAGAATGGGCCCTGATCTGGTAGAACTGGTGCTCTTATAAGAAGAAAAAGAGACATCAGAGATCTCTCCCTCTTTCCATGTGCATGCAGAGAAAGGCTGTGTGAGAGGACAGAGTAAGAAGGCAGCTATCTACAATCAGGTAGTGAGGCCTCCCCAGAAACTGAGCTTGATGGCACCTTGATCTATACTCCTAGCCTCCAGAACTAGGAGAATATAAATTTCTGGGTTTTTAAGCCGGTTGCTGGTATTTTGTCATGGCAGGCTGAGTAGACTAATACAACCCCATACATATATTCTCCACAGAGCAGCCAGAACAATCTCTTTAAAACCTACATTAAATCGTGTCCCTTACTTAAAGGCCTTCAATAATTTTCCAATGAAACTAAAATCAGACTCTCCAATGTTGGTCTACAAGGTTTCACCATCTGACTTCTGCCCATCACTTTGACCTTATCCTGTGTCACCCTCCCTCTCACTCACACTAGCTTCTCACTGTCAGCTGAAATACCAAGATCTTCTCTGTCACCTGAAAGCTTCTCCTCTTGTTCTTCACTTTGTTGGTTTCTTCTTCATTCTTGCCTAAATGAACTTCTTCAAGGATCCAAATCACTCTTCTTAAACCAAGAATCTCACTCTTCCCTACCACCTAAACCCAAGCTCTATTTCAATACTCTACGTAATACTTCATACTTTGCCACCATTTCTAATTCTCTCTCTCTTTATTTTGCATATTTACTGCCCATTTTTTCTCATTATAATGTAAAATTCAAGAGGGCAGTGTCCGTGTATCCTTTGCTTTCTGCTGCTTATTACACAGGAAGCCCTCAATAAATATGTGCTTAATCAAGGATTGAGTAAATATAAGACTATGGCTGGAATGAAATTCTTTTAAATATATTTCAGTACAGTTTTACTAGTATTGCCATAAAATAGATTGCCAGAGTAGAATTGCTGGGTCACAGACTATGCACATTTTTAATTTTGATAGATCAGAAGTACTGCTTTTTAATATTTAGTGTGACTGATTTGCCACTTTAAAATTTAATTATCACAAATTTAATTTTTTTCCTCTTCTCCTTTGAAAAATGAGCCATTTCAAAACCATTCTTTTTTTCTCCAGTGTTTTTATGGTAACTGAGGCATCATCGTTCATTTTGCAAGAACTCTAGCTTTTGCTGTATAGATTAAATTGATAGAGCCCATTTGTCCACGAAGAAAAAAATCTGTGAATTGAATCTTCTTTTTGCATTGACCCCCCCCGTTACAAAATGAATGATGTATTCTGAGAGAGGAAAAAATAAAAATCCCTCTTTTACATATCATTCTTTTCTGATAGGTAGGTATTTGTGGGAGTAAAGACATAAAAGTGTATGCTCACAGCACTAGCATATGCTTACTCCAAATTGAACATTTTGTTTGAAATTTACAATTTCTTCGACAAATGGCCCCTGCATAATCAATTGTAATTATACATATTACAATTACTTAAAAGGAGAATATGCATTTTTAGTTTCTTGAAATCTTTCTGATTACGCCTTCAAATATTAGTTAGAACACAGAGCTAGGAATGCTTTAACACTTGTGTGTACTTTTGAATTGGTCTCCTTCTATGTGTGTTCACCAATAGTGTCCCTGACCTTTCCAGCTGCTTCACAGCTGTTTGATATGTACAAGTGACTGGTGCAAAGGTGTGTGATGGCTCCACACAAACATGTGCCCACTGTCAGAAAAACAGACCAGGTACATGTGATTCTGATAGTGGTCTAGACAGAGGATAGTATAATTGTCTTCAACTCAACCCAGTTTTTATAATCCCCACTTTGATTGTGATCAAAAGACAACATCTGTGTCAAAAGAATAATTACAAATTTTGAGATAAAGCAAACATTCAATAAAGATTTTTAAAATCTTATTCCTAAGAAAATACTTTCCTATTATCTTGTATATATAATGATCCATATTTATCAGCTGAATAATATCTAAATGAATTCATTAATTAGTTCTTGGCACATTTTTTATTTCATCAGTCACTGACCATGACCTATAAACCACAATAGGGCAAGATTTTTTTTTAATATTTTATTTATTATTTGGCAGAGAGAAACACAGTGAGAGAGGAAACAACAAGCAGGAGGAGTGGGAGAGGGAGAAGCAGGCTTCCTGCCGAGCAGGGATCCCGATGTGGGGCTCAATCCCAGGACCCTGGAATCATGACCTGAGCCAAAGGCAGACGTTTAACGACTGAGCCACCCAGGCGCCCCGAGGGCAAGATTTTCACATCCCGTTATTCTCTCAAGTTGTATTGTAGAGCTCTTTATACCAAATTGATTCTTCAAATTTTTGCCTAATGTTATTCAGTGTTTCCCAACCAATTTTCATCCAAAAGAATTACAGTGACTTTCACAGCCCTCTCCAGTCTTGCCGCCAGTCTCTTTCTGGCCTTAATCCCCGCTATCGCCTATATTTCTGCTCCGTGCAACTCCCAGCTTGTTCCCAGACATATCCTGCACTTTTCCTCCTGTTCTTTCTTCTAACCATTCACATGTTTTCATCTACTCAAACTCTGCGTCTTCCCTAACCTCTGTCAGATGCTACCTCACAAGTGAGTCTACCCCTACTCCTCAGCCTCTTCCCTTCCCAGTTAGAAGTGTCCCCTCATGGGCACCTGGGGGGCTCAGTGGGTCAAAGCCTCTGCCTTCGGCTCAGGTCATGATCTCAGGGTCCTGAGATCGAGGCCCACATCGGGCTCCCTGCTCANGGGAGCCTGCTTCCTCCTCTCTCCTCTCTCTGCCTGCCTCTCTGCCTACTTGTAATCTCTCTCTCTGTCTGTCAAATAAATAAATAAAATCTTTAAAAAAAAGAAAAGTGTCCCGTCAGAATCTCCAGGCACCCGGCTACAACACTTACCACACTTTAACCCTTGTGTGTCTACACTTATTATTGACCTGCTCTAGTAGATTATAAGCTCCTAAGAGTCAGGAGCCTGTATTTTCCATCTTATATCCCCCACAGCAACTTTATATAATCTTGTACGTACCAGATGCACAAAGGTGTTCAAAGAATTGAAGAGGAGGGGGACGCCTGGGTGGCTCAGTCAGTTAAGTCTCTGACTCTTGGTTTCAGCTCAGGTCCTGATCTCAAGGTCACGAGATCAAGCCTGGTGTGGGGCTCCACACTCGGCGTGGAGTCTAATCACTTTGCCTCTCCCCCTGCCTCTAAAATAAATAAATATATCTTAAAAAAGAAAAAAGAATTGAAATAAGCTGCAGGCCAGCAATACTAGATGTTTCTACTAACCATTCTGGCAGCTCTGCCATGCCCCTTAGCAATGCCCCCTACTACATGCACATGCTTCGTGCAGGTAAAACAATAGACCATGAACCTAAAGGGTTTTTCTTCTATGTTTTTGTATTATGAGTCAATCTTTGATTCTGGAGCAACTCCACATGTATGTGTGTGCCATCTAAAAAGGTCTTTGTCCTACCAGCCTGGAGGTATGTAGGCAGAGATGGGGCACTGGTAAAGTAAACTCACATGTGAAATCAGTGGAAATTTTCTATATTAACATTTTGCAGGCTTAGATGTCTCATACTTACATAATTATGGCTAAGTATTCAAGGCTGTATTTGGCTATGGGTAATAAAAGATCACTTCTGTATTGAGACTGATGTGACTTTTACAAAATGAGTACTAGATATAAATATGTTGATCATCTTTGGAGAAGTTAAAAATTAACTTCACAGATAGAAATCAAGATAGACCTCCACAACCCATGCCTCAAATGATCCGGCTTTCAGAAATCTGCAAAAATATTTTGTGTTGATTTATCAGCATCAAAATGTGTAAATCATTCTATTGATTGGCTATACTCTGTCCAAAGCCATGGCTTTTAGGCAATAGTCAGTAAGAGCTTTTCCTACTTCTCATGTTTTATCTGTAGTCTAAACCAGAAACTTGCCTATAACCATTTGTTTATTGTATCGTTATGACAAGGAAAACTATAACTTATGATAAAACCAAGAAGCAGCACCCAAGTAGTCAACTAAGGAAAACAGAGGTTGATATAATTAAATTTAGATTCCTCTGAAGCTCTCTTTATACAAAAGAAAGCAAACTTTGGATGTGACCTATTCTCTGGATCTTGGCATTCGTGATAACTAACAAGGAAAAGAAATCCTGTAACCAGGTTAGGGTTCATAGGTCAAAAGTCACACATTTAAAAATGAGGACCTCATGATAAGGAGTATCCTCAGAAGAAACCCCATCAGCTGGGAATGAAGCTGATGGTGACCAGGAAGATTAACCCTTTCCAAAATGTAATAAGCCCACACAAGACTCTGTTGATGAGCACAGCAGGCACCACTGTTTGGGTTCATTACCAGGAGCAGGGTAAAACGACTCCTAAGGGCCAAGGTAAGTGGGTTCAGTGAAAATGCACCACAACGACCAGAGGGAAGGCTTTGGAAACTGCTGGATCATCAGATCGATAGACTCAAAGATGACTAAGTTAGGTTGCTTTATGCAGTTTAAACATTTGTGCAGGGAGTCTCCCCACGCAGCCTTTTATTGACAGCTGCAGATCAATGGTAATTTTTGATCATTTTCAACCTACATAAACCTATTGACCCCATGGCCACCTTTGGGGCACTTCAAGTCGTCAAAAATAATCAGAGGAGATGGTGTAAAATTGTCAGACTGCTGAAGACTCCAAGTAGTTTCATGTGCCCCCAGGAGCAGAGTTGAGAGGTTAAAATGTAGTTCAAATTGCCAGCAGAACCTCAACTGGAAGAGTGTTCCAGAGAATCTTGTCTTTACGTCTCATAAAAGGACACACTGCTTTGTATCCAGACTCCAGCCCTTATGCATATAAGTTTTTTTTTTTAAGCTAAGTCTCGTTGGAAATATTAGATTGTGAAGACTGGATTTTTCCTGTTTTCCTCTGTTGAATCATTCTTTCTACTTGCTGCCTAACAAAAGTAGTTAATGTACTTATAAAATAAAAATATGGACATTAGGTGGATGTGAACATGGAAAGGACAAGGACAGATGGGAAGTGAGCACAAGCTGGTAGCCCAGAGATTGGGGATAACAAGAAATCTATTTCCTAAGAATCAGTAAGATGGAAGAGTGAGGGGGAAAAAGGATCAAAATGAGGACAATGAAGAGGAAGAAGTAAGAGTATTGAATCACGATCATCTCCATAAAGGAAGGAGGGAGGGGGGAGCAGAAGAGTGAAAGGGAAGAAAAAGGTTTTTAATGACGAATTTCACTAGTCAATAGAGGAGAACACTACATCCTCAAAGGAAGGAATTTAATCCAAAACACATAAGGTAGACAGTGCTCAAGCAAATCTGAATTTAAGGGGGGAAAAACCCAAGTAACTGAATAAACAAATAAGATACAACCCAATCCACAGAATGATCTGTGCCCAGATTTTACAGCAGAATTCTAAAATAGTGAACTTTGGTGTTGGAAATCCACTCAAGAGAGAATAATATAATGTTGAAGAATATATTGGTAAGGACCGTCTTGCCATTTTTAAATTTTCTGCATTTTTTTTCATACGGCCTTTACTAAACGGTGGACAAAATGCATGGTCATTAACAAGGTTCATTTAAGGCACGTGTGTGTGTGTGTGTGTGTGTGTGTGTGTGTGTGTGTGTGTGTGTGTGTGTTGTAGATCTTCAGAAATAACAACATATGGGAACTAGTCCTCAGCATAAATTTATGCTATAAAAACTCTCCTTCACACTTCCTTTACATTTATAGTATGAGATTTTTTTTTTAAGATACAGACCAAAGTAAGCAAAACAACTACTGTAATCACCTTTTGTAGGAATAAACCTCTAAAGATCTCTGTGTCAGGCCTGCACGAACTTCAACTTGAGATCAGCAGGTCATATTTCTACATTAGATGACGGAGGTTTTGAGGCCGGGGCGTTCGGAATACTTCTGCTTTCTGAGGATCTGAGCTATAAATGTTTATTAAAAGGATCTATAATGAAATCAGTTTTGTTATTTTTTTAATGGTTGCCTGGAGTGTGTTGGATGACTGAATGCCGATTGTTAATCATTAAGCACTCATGTTACCAAAAGTGTTTGATAGTATTGCCATCTAGGGGCTGAATGGAATTCTCAGCTCTGATATAAACTGTAATTGAGCAGGTGCTGCTATTGACAATATACATATGTTTTTGCTTTATAGCCCACATGCTTTTCATGTTTCTTATGACAAAAGCTATCTCTAAATGTCCCCCAACAGCCTACCTTTTTTATATATAATCTGTTAGAGGTGATTACTATTTGCTTTGGAGCTTATGCTTTTTTGGCATCTATTACTGAATATTCTGAACAAAGAGTTTTTCTTTTTTGCATTATTAATCTTGCCCATGTTTGCCCTATTTCTACAGAAAAGGAATCATTTATCAGAAAAGAATGTTTGTAATCGGGACTTGTAGCATCTTCAGATTTAATATTCATTATGGTCATTCTAGTTCTGTGCTATATTTATCTAAAAGACCAATCCAATGTTGTGGAGAAATAAGTTTTAAATATTTATGATCTAACTTTTAATATTTTAAAAAAGAGAAATTAGTATTTCTATAAAATTTGTTTCAGAGTCTGGCCGCTTAGCAAATGTTTAAATATTAAAAGATTTCAAGAGGTTAGCATGTAATATCATAATGGTACTTATTGAAAGAGGAAAATTGACTTACAAGTTTTTGATAAATAAAGGAAATTATATTTTCTCTGCTTGTGTTTAACACATAATAAGAGACATTAGACAGTTGAAACTGACAACCAAGAATGTGAGGAAACAGTGTCGAAAATTATTTCTACAAAGTGTTTTGGTTTTGTCTGACCAGTTTTTTGGAAAATGATTCAGTTCGACTTTACTACTTTGTTTTAGATTTTATTCAAAATCCTATTTGCATACTTCTAAATTAAGAAGAATTTCCAGTCACATAACTTGGTCTGATGCTTTCCGGTATCTGCTCTCAGAAGGAACTTCCTCTTCTCTCCTTCACATTCGTCCTTTTGTATCCACCAAGGAGAGGACAGCTGAAAACTGTCATGTTTAAACATCGAACAAACCAAACCTGATCTTACATACCACTCAGCGTAAATATCCCATGAAGCCACTCAAAACTTCCTCATGATTACTCACGCATAGTACCCAGAAGAAAGTGTGTCGGTGTGTCTGTGTGTCTCTAGGTGTGTGTGTGTGTGTGTGTGTGTACATATTAATGGTCCACTTGCAGACATAGTTGCTATTTGTAAATAGACGTATCCATCCAGTCCAGATGCAGAAAGGCTCCCTGGGCTCTTTCAAAACATGAATAATTTTAGTTCCAGCTTTTAGTTCTTATAAAATATGTTAAATGTTCTCTCCAAGCAGGAAAAAAAACAAAACAAAAAAAACAACCTCTAATTCTACTATCGTTTTTATTTCCTTTTAAATCAACAAAAACCAGATTCTCAAAGCCTAGCAATTACTTTTGGCAAGTTTGATGGTTCCAGTTATGGCGTTTTTAACAAATGAGGCTATTTTCACGTGTATATCACAAGTAGACTTCTCTAAGGGTGTTTGTGCATTCATAGTTCAGCTCGCTTGTTGTTTTGTTTTCTTATGTCTGTTTTACTGCATTTGTAAGGTATAAATACTCACCAAGAGAATGAGAGAGGGAGACTGGGGGGAGTCCTATGTATAAACAAATGGTGCTGGAGCTTAACTGTTCCAGTGAGCTCTCCAAACCCTTAAGATTATCCCATTCTTTGTCCTGAAACTGGGTGCCACTGATTTCCACCATGAGCTGGATACCGCACTGACCTGAAGCAACACAGATTTTTTTTTTTATCTTATATATCACATCATTTGTATTGCAAGCTCTGGAAAGGCAAGGATTCTGGCTGATCCACACTACTTTGTGTATGTCTGAAATTATACAACATTAGGTAGTATATTCAGGTATGAAGAACAATAAAAAAAACCACATTATTTTATTAATAATTCAAAATTCTGTTGTGATATTTGTGCTGCCATTGCTAATGTACCATGATCAGAGAATGACCTTCCAGCAGTTGTTAGCAGTTCCTAAAAGAAAACTAACCTGTTAATGTTTGTGCATGCAGGGAACGAGCCATCAAGCCCACCTATTTGGGTTAGAACCATTCACAACATATCACATTGGAATTGTGGCCACAAACCAAGCGGGAGAAGTTTCAAGCCCCTGGACTGTGGTTCAAACCCTAGAATCTTCCCCAAGTGGACTGAGCAACTTTACAGTAGAACAGCAAGAGAACGGCCGGGCGTTGTTGCTGCAGTGGTCAGAGCCTATGAGAACCAATGGTGTGATTAAGGTAACGTCTACTCTGAATGTGAAATCATGTTTGGTGCTCTCCAGATAAATAGATGAGCCCTGACATGCCATCAGGTCACTGTGGGAAAACACCCTTCACCGTCTGTTTAATCCTCCCTGATAGCTCCTCCAGGCACTTAATCACAGATCAGAGAAGACTAGCTCCCATGTATTATTCTTCCTGTGAACCCACCAGTGGGCTAAGTGCTCTCCGTGGATTATCTCATTTAATTTGCACATCAACCCTACCAGGTAGGTACCACTGAACTTCATGAGGCCTACAAAGGCGAAATCGTTACCCAAGCCTCCATTGCAAATGATCGAATCACAATTTGACATCAGGAAGTGACACCAAAACTGAACTCTCAATGACTGTTCTTACTTATCCTGCCCAGTTATTTGCTTCAGTCTTGCCTGATTTTTGCTTTGAGCCGAGCTCACTAAGCAGAGATAGGGAGCCCCCCATGTCGGCTAATGCCCCCACCTCCGTATGTAGCCGTGAAGAGCGGTCTTACTAATGTGCTCGGGGTGCCTCAGGTTTTAGCACTCTGTGGTCACAAATGAAGTGGCATTTCCGTTATGAGACCCCATTTCGTTACTTTGAATGATCACCCACACGCAGGCTAGTCTCCATCTCCCTTTTGGATATTCCTCCCCGACAGACGGGGCGACTTACCTGTGAGTCTGTGCCTGCCTCTCATCCTGGGCCACCACGCCAGCCCCGACCAACTGCCCTCTGCAGGCTGGGACAGCGGCTGCTGTAGGCGCTGCGTCTCCTCGACCACTCCTTCCGAGGTGGCCAAGAGTCCCTCACTAATTCCACATACAACAGCGAAGACTAAGCTGTAACTTTGGAGAAAGCGTCCCTGAAAACCCTACAAGGAAGACGACAGCAGAAATTAGCTGCAGCAACAACTGAGAACTGTAACTAGAGCTCACAGGCCCAGGCCCATCCTCATGGGCCTACAGGGAGCAGCCTCACTGCTTCGTACAATGGCTGCCTCTCAGCCAAGCTCTAGGCCTGCTACAGGCATCAGAAGCAAGCTTCCTTCTACCAGGCATGAGACCGTGCCTGACTTCCTCCAGTCTAGGACAGGAGGTTTGAGCCATATGATCCAGGGTCTCAAAATCCAAGCCACAGCCCTAAGACCCCATCAGAGACAAGAGTCTCTCTCTTCATACTCATCAAAGCACCCCTCCTTGTGAGTGTTTCTTTCCCATTCCAGCGTCTGCCTCTTCTTGGTATGATGGACAATAGGAATATCTACTCCTCTACCTTCATTTACATTTTACCAAATACTCATTGAGCTCCTACTAAGTGCCAGACATTTATTCAGGAGCGAACAAGACAGGCAAGGTCCTCCCTGCTGCCATACACCTTACCTGTGTGTGTAAGTATGTGTGTGTGTGTGCTCACGCATGTGAATAGTGAGGGTACAAAAAGGCAAACAAAAAGCTAGTATGCAAATAAGAGAATTTCAGAGAAGGATGAATACTATAAAGAAAATTAAGCACAATAATGTAATTATGCCTGCTCGGGCTGTTTTAGAATGGATGATCATTTGAATTGACATTTGAGCTGAGCCCTGAATGACGAGACCGAGTTAGTCATGTGAAGATATGAGAGCAAAAATGTTCCAGACAAACTGAACAGCAAATGCAAGGCCTGGAGCCAGGAATGAACTTGGTGAATTCAAATGAAAGGAAGAAAGACAGTGTAGTTGAAGTATTGCGGGGGGCAGGGGGCAGGGAGAGAAAGATGAAAATGGCAGATTCGTAGGAGGTAAACTGTGCCCAACCTTGTCGGCTGTGATGAGTTTGGAACTTATTTTAAGTGTGATGAAAAATTACTAAAGGGTTTAGGCAATTAAATAGCATAATCAAATTTATGTTTTCCAAAACCACTCTGGCTGCTATGTATAAAATGGACTCTAAGAAGATCAATGGAATTTGGAAGATGCTAAAAATTTAGGGTAGAATTGATGGTGGCTTGAATTAGAGTGGGAACCGTGACGACAGAAGATGTGGGTGGATTGGAGATCTATTCAGAAAGCAAAGTTTACAAGATCTGTTAATGGACTGGATGTGAAACATGAAGGAAAGGGGATATTCAGGCCTTGAGTCATTGACCGAGAAGGTAAAGTTGGATAGTATACAGGTTTGAAGGGACAACTAGAGACTTGGAGGTATAAGCCTAGAACTCTATTTTTGGAATTCATAAGTATATGGGTGGCATTTAAACCCATGGGCCTAGAGGAGATCAGGTATGGAGAGAATATAAATAGAGGTGATAAGAGACTGGAGACTAAGATCAGGCTCTGAGGAATACAGAAATTTGGATGTCAAGAGGAGGAAGTGGGGCCAGCAAAGAAGGCTCAGAAGAGGCAAGTGACATAGAAGGACAGGTAGATGAGTGGGGCATCCCCAAACTGTGGAGAAAGTATGTCTGATGCTGTTGAAGGATCAAGTAGAATGAGGGCAGAGAAGCCATCCTGGACCTGGAAATGAGGTAATCACTGTGACCTTGACAAGAAGATCAAGTGGTGAAATGAGAAACCAGGCTGGGGCTGTTTGAGGAGAAAATAGCAAGTGAGGAATGAGGACCCCTACTCTTTAGAGAAGCACAGATGAAAAGCAGAGAAACAGTAGCTGGGGGACTAGAATGTCAAGAAGTTTTATTTAAAAATCAATGAAAGATACTGGACTACATTTAAACGCTAATGGAAATAGCCCGGTAGAGGGAGATAAACTGGTGACACAAGAGATAATGAGAATGATTGCAGGCGTGAAATCCACAGGAAGGAGCGGGTATGGTATCCAGAGCTCAGGTGGGCTCCGTGGGGGCAGAGATACTACATCCAGAGCACAAGGAAGGAGGAAACACAGTATGAGTCTAGATTCATATGGATGTGGTGATGATAATACACAACATGAGAATATTCCTTTCTGACTGCTTCGGTTTCTCCAGTCAAGCACGTGATTCTGTCAGTAACCACCTGTGAGAGACAGAAGAGGGTGACGGCAGTTGGTGAGGAAAGAAGAAGATATGAAAGAATCACTTTGGAAAATGAAAGAGCAAATATATGGGAGAATGGAATAGGACTATAAGGGGGGAGTCACCTTCTTAAAATTTATAGTAAGATATTTAAAGTGAGACCAGTCAGCATGTTCGAGTGTTTTTCCCCCAAACCCAGTTAGAAGCGAAAGTACAGAGGGAAAGCTAAATTTAATACTAATTAGAGATTTTCTAGGTGAATTTGAGGCAGCTCAGGGACTCATAGAAGCTTTTAAATTGATTATGGAAGCTAAGCTCTCTTCAGAATATATACTATTTCCCTTCCCTCGGGGGTGTGGTCTTGCCCTAGGAACCCAACTAGAAAAAAAAATCACACTGAAATACAATAATCCAACATAAATCGATTTCCAAAAATCTAGGCTATTTACTCTTAAGTAACAAAAAGTATATAGACAGTGCAGTCCAAGTTAACTTTGCCTGTGGGAATGTTTCAAAATAGACGTGCCTCCCAAGGGATTCTGACATACACCCCGGCCCCTCTTGAGGGCTGCCGTCCTAGGGAGTCAGTACCAGCCACGGGAATGTATCACATCTCTCAGGTACATCGAAGCTGGAAAAGGGCAGGAAATCACTGTACAAAAACATCTAACATCTACGTTCAAGTTGAGTTACTTCCCATCTTTCCCAAAGAACGATGAATAATATGGGGTGGAAATTTGCCCTACATTTATATGACGAATGTCCAGATGGTTTTCCCAGAACAGAAGGGTATTTTGCTCCAAAAAACCAATCAGTTCTTCCATGGCATGCAAGAGAAAACAGCGTGGTTTATTCCTTCTTCTAGTCATTCCAAGTTTGTATCTATATTTGTGTATATATGTAGAACACACATATGCCTGTATGTGTATGTATGTGTACCCACACATAGATACACAGACATTTTCAGCTCTGGCACCCTGGTTCAAATGGTTAAGTATTATAATTCCATTGCCCAGTAAATGCTGCAAGAGAGAGACAGTGTAGACAGGCCCTACTTATCCCACTCAATGAGATCCAAAGTGCTCATCATCTCTAAAACAGGGGATTTGAACACTGTTCCTTACTTTTAAAAAAAATAAAAATAGGGGTGCCTGGGTGGCTCAGTGGGTTAAAGCCTCTGCCTTCGGCTCAGGTCACGATCTCAGGGTCCTGGGAACGAATCCCGCATCGGGCTCCCTGCTCAGCGGGGAGCCTGCTCCCTCCTCTCTCTCTGCCTGCCTCTCTACTTGTGATCTCTCTCTCTCTGTCAAACAAATAAATAAAATCTTTTAAAAAATAAATAAATAAATAAAAATAGGAGGAGACCTATTTGACTTTTTAAGTCAAAGAATCAGCTTCAATAGTCCTTAGCTTTTAGATATGTGCTTATATGATCTCCAACTTTAAAAAAAAAGGCAAAGGAAATCATTGTTCTTCTTTTTGTGGACTTTTCATTAACTGGAAAAATTAATATCAAAATTAATACCAAAATTAATATCAGAATGCTTCACCTGGATTAGGACGATCAAGATGAGGAATAGGAGGGAGAGAAGGTTAAAAGGGATGAAATAGCTACACGAAGACATCATGTGCTACACCTTATTTTCCCTCTGCTTGTGCTTCCTGCAGACCTACAGCGTCTTCAGCGAGGGTACCCTGGAGTACACGGGCTTGAAGCGTCAGTTCCTCTTCCGACGCCTGGTCCCTTTCACCCTCTACACGCTGACGCTGGAGGCCTGCACCCAGGCGGGCTGTGCACACTCAGCGCCCCAGCCTCTGTGGACAGACGAGGCCCCTCCGCACTCTCAGCTGGCCCCCGCGATCCAGTCTGTGGGGTCCACCAGCATTGAGCTGAGCTGGTCTGAGCCTCTCCACCCACTCGGAAAGATAATTGGCTACGAAGTGATTCGCAGGTGCTTCGAGGGCCAGGCTTGGGGAAATCAGACCATCCAGGCCGAGGAGAAAATTGTTTTCACAGAATATGATACCGAAAGGAACACGTTTATGTATCATGACACTGGTTTGCCGCCGTGGACGCAGTGTGAATATAAAATCCACACTTGGAATTCAGCAGGCCACACCTGTAGCTCTTGGCGCGCAGCGAGGACAAAGCAGGCGCCTCCAGAAGGTCTCTGTCCCCCGGAGGTAGCCTGCGTATCTATGAATCCCCCCAAACTGCTGATTTCCTGGGTCCCGCCCGAACAGACCAACGGTATTATCCAGTCCTACAAACTTCAAAGGAATGGAGTGCTCTATCCCTTCAGATTTGATGCTGCGACTTTCAATTATACCGACGAGGAGCTGCTTCCCTTTCGCACCTACGCTTATGCGGTCATGGCCTGCTCGGCGGGCGGCTGCTCCACCAGCAAACCCAGCAGCATCACCACGCCCGCGGCTGCTCCAGCAGGAGTCAGCCCACCCGCTCTCCGGACTCTCAGCCCCACTCAGATCAACGTATCCTGGTCACCACCGTCGACTCAAAATGGAAAGATCACTCAATATTTGCTTAGACGGGATGGCAAGGAGTACTCTGCGGGGCAGAACCTGTCCCTGCTGGTGTCTGACCTCCAGCCTTACACTCAGTACAATTTCTCCCTGGAAGCCTGCACAGAGGGAGGTTGCACAGCGAGTGCATCACAATCGGCCTGGACCCTAGAGGCCCCGCCTCAGAACATGGACCCTCCAAAGTTGCAAGTCACAGGCTCAGAATCCATAGAAATCACCTGGAAACTTCCCAGAAACCCCAACGGCCAGATCAGAAGCTATGAACTTAGACGGGATGGCACCATTGTCTACACTGGCCTGGAACCTCGCTACCATGATTTCACTCTGACCCCAGGTGTGGAGTATGGCTACACGGTGACTGCCAACAACAGCCAAGGGGGGGTTTCGAGTCCACTCGTCAAAGACAGGACCAGCCCCTCAGCACCTTCTGGGGTAGAACCTCCAAAACTGAAGGCCAAGGGCCCGCAAGAGATTTTAGTGAACTGGGACACTCCGGTGAGGACGAATGGCGATATCGTCAACTATACCCTCTTTATCCGAGAGCTGTTTGAAAAAGAAACAAAAATCATACACGTCAATACGACTCATACTTCTTTCCACACACAGTCACTCGTAGTAGACCAGCTGAAGCCATTTCACAGGTAAGCGGCCAACTCCGGATTCGCTAAGAATAAGCCACTGTCCTTTCTATAGCATGAGCTCTCAGTCCGTTCAAACGAAAACTCTAAAAACAAGATGGGGGTTGTCCCCAACCCCCAACCACTTAACCATTGACAGTGGACTAAACATGTCCTTATCCAGTCAAAACTTGCTTACCTAACTCCTAGAGAGCAAAATTCTTGCAGGTGACAGCTTGAGAGTCAGTTTTTCAGAAATGTTTGCCTTTCACTGCAATGTCTGTAACAAGTCACAGAGATGGGCCCCTTCCCTGAGTCTAGTCCCTCCAGAAAACATCCAGGCCCCTGGACCATTGTGAGAACCCGGAGGGTGTCATCTGATCCAGGCAGTGAAGAAGTGTAGGTATTATTTTAAAGATGAAACAAGTACCCATGAGCGCTCTTACTAGCCAGAGTGGGAATGACCCAAATTTTGTTTGGGGGAGAGTCTGCTTACTGAATCCAGTACTTCTTCCAGGAAATAGACTCTATTTCCCCAACCCCTTAGGATTCCCCCAGCTCTGATCTCATGACTTTCCGGGATGGTGCCAATTTGCTAGCCCCTGTTTCTCAGTGGCCCCCTCGCGGCTCTCTGCCATGCCTGGATGTGGGCTGCTCTCCATATGAAGGGATCTCACCACTGGCCCTTTTCCTCCAGTTTGAAAAATTACTTGGCATTTTTCCCTATCACATTTTAAGTAACTTACATCCCCAGCGAGAAGAGTAATAAAAGACATTTTATGCTTAAAATTTAGTAAAATGAACAGAACCACTTAAAAAAAATTAAAGGCCGAAAGAGTGTTGATTTCCAACCACCACTGGTAAAATTCAGCTATTATTGTAATCTACTGATGTGTAGATTAGATCCCTCCTATAATTACCTCTGATATATAGTGCCGTTTAAATGAAACATTCATGGTCTTATGCATCTACTCATGACAATTATTTAAGGTCACATTAAATATTAAACAATAATTAAAACTTCCACAGGTATCTTTCATAGCTAATCCACATACCATGTGAGTTGCTTTTTATCTTACCCTGATGGGGGGCATAAAAAAGACTCAGGTTTGCTGCAGAGCTGCACATTTTATACTGGCTTCCTCTTTACCTGACTGGTGCCTGCGAGTTTGAAAAATCATATCAACTTGCTCCCCTTTGAAACTCGCAGCCAAAGAAAAAGGTTTCCAGGTATGAAAGAAGCCCTTTTCACAGGCTGGGGGTTGGGGGGAGTTTGATCATCTGATAAGCCTGACAATGACGTTGAAGGCACCAAGAGATATCTCTTCGCTCTCCACTCTCATTGAAGATGTGATCCTCATGACTTAAAAGAACATAGCACTTCCACATGGAGTTGGGGTTCATGTAGTTTGGGGTTTTTCTAGCAGCTTAATGCTTACTGAATACTGCAAATTAGTGTGTCCTCCTGCAGGTAACTCCAACAGGTCAGTAGGAAGAAGGAGTACGAAAATACTCTAACAAAGGGAATGTGAACCAGAATTGCAAAACTACCACAGACGTTCCAGAAAACAAATAATCTATGTACGGAAAATTGAAGTGGACTTCACAGAGTGGGTTAGGAGTCAGCTTCATAGCACGCCGACCGACCCAGGCACCCTTTAAACGGTAGTCCCAGCACAGCGGAGATAAGCAGGGGAGAAGCAGACAGGAAGGAGGAGCAGAAAGGGGGGATGAAAGATGTCACAAAAGAACAAAGAAGTGTACTTAAGAAGGGGAAGAGGGATAAAGAAGAGGACGGTGGAAATAGAAAGCAAGCAAGAAAGAGAACAGACAGCAGAGATAAGAGGAGGGAAATAGAAAAGAGAAGAGGAGAAGGCTGGAACCAAAAGAAATAAAGATGGAAAAGTGGCTGCAGCTGGAGGGAAAATCCAGGTGTCATAAAATCAGTGGGGCATGGGAACCGAGGGGGGAAAGCACTTAGGTGCAGCCGTAGGCCCTTCATACCAACAAAAGCCCCTCTTGTTGGAAAGGAAAGTCCCAGCTATGTAAATAGACCTTTCCAGGTGGCAGGAGACCAACTATGAGGCAAAACATAATTGATTGGTTGAGTTTAACTGGGCGGTGATAAGGTGTCTCCGTGATTGATAATCTAGCATGTAGCTGGGTTAACTTTGGCCCCAAAAGGTCTTTGTGTGGTGTAAGAGAGCCTGTTTTAAGATGTCAGGTATCAGGTGAGGGGATTTATTACCATCAAGACCTTAACTCCATGATGTTCCTTCACGACCCGGAAACCTTCCTGGGGAATCATTGAGCTCTGGCTGCAGAGGGAGAGAGAGCCCAGGGCTGCGGAAAACTGATTCACACCCCCTAAAGGTCTGCCTTCTTCATCATTGTGTTAAGTAATTCGGCAGAGTACCAGAATTTTTTCTGTTGGAGAGAACCTTGAAAGTTAATTTATTCCTTACATTCCTGTTGAGGGAAGAATCCTGTCCACCCTTTCCAGACAGCTGAGAATTTTTGTTTTAGTTTGGGAAGCCAGGAGGATTTAACGTGTTCTCAAATTTTTATAGAAAGAGGACATTGTTTTCTTTAAAAGGCTTACCTATAGATAAGAATAAATGTAAACTGATTTGTCTTTTTCTTTTTAGCAAATAGTCTTTTTTTTCCCTGGAAAACAGCCTTGCAAATATTCTTCCCATGAAAATCTGTTTGGCCAATAATGGGTCATTTCGCCCTTGTCTCCTGAAGGTATGAAGTACGAATTCAAGCCTGCACCGTGCTGGGTTGTGCGTCGGGTGACTGGGCGTCCCTCCAGACCCCCGAGGTAGCCCCTCTGATGCAGCTCCCGCCTCACCTAGACGTACAGAGGGCCCCAGGGGGATTCCAGCCCACAGTTGCCCTTTCGTGGACGGGACCACTTCAGCCAAATGGAAAAGTTTTATATTACGAGTTGTACAGAAGACAAAGAGCGACTCAGCCTGGAAAATCAAACCCAGTGCTTACCTATAATGGAAGTTCAAGCTCTTTTACAGATTTCAAACTATCGCCTTTCACAGAATATGAGTATCAGGTAAGAAATGTGTATTATCAACAATTCACACTGAGACTGTAGGCACATCAGCACCTGCCTGTAAAAATCCTTTGCAATTTGAAAAGCCACTTAAAGAAACATGGGGCTTAAGGAACTCAATAACATCCTGAAAAATTTTTTAAGCAGTAAATGAGGGAGGAAAGACCATATTCATTTGCCATCTTCATTTTCCTGGTTCTTGAGCCATGTGATATATGCTTGTTATTCCTATGTAAATTTCAGGTGAAGTGTTTGCATTCCTTATTAATGAAGTGATTTCTACCATTAAGCTTCCCTCTGTCAGTGTTCCCTGGGCAGGAAACACTCCTTGTTAAAAAATCACTTTGAAAGTAACTCCTTATTGTACCAAGATGAAATAAAACCCAGTGGCAAGTATCTTCACCCCCTGTGCTCAAGAAAGATATGGAGTGTTGAGAAATGTCTACCGGAAAACAACGAACGTGTGCATGGGGGTGAAGCAAGTTTTGTATGAGAGCAGTCTAAAAAATAGGACTTTGCATATGCTGAAAATCCCATGAATTAAGAAAAATATTCTGAAAATATTTTGAAATCCTTAGAGGACTTCTGTTAAGTTTACTTTGTTTTGCTTTTGGAGTGTTTTTTACTTTTCTTGTGATAGCAACTCCATTTCTGGTGGGGGCGTGTTGGGGGGGTGATTCCCCCACCCCTTGCTCAGATCTGGTGAGAGAATCAATCACAGAATGTGTCAAGCTATTTCCTAACCAAGGGGTGGGCACAGAAGCCATGCTCAACCCCTCATACTCGCGCAGAGCTTGACCTTCAGCATAGTGACTCAAAATTTTAAAAGGCAGAGGTGAGAAGTCCTGATAAAATATCCCTAACCTCAATCCAAAAGCTTTTCTTATCCCTGCTATTTCCAGGCATGGTTCTTCAACTATTCTCTTAATCCCGTGTACTCCCAATAAACTTCCCTTTGTGTAAGTCAGAACCAGTTTCTCTTGCTTGCAGTCAGAAGCTTGCTGATTGATATAAGCACCAAGTGCCAGGCACAATGCCAAGTGCAATTTTCTAAAAGGAAACTGAACCTTGAAATGCTCAGAAATAATAAAATCACTAAGTCACCAGAAATATGTTGAGCCAATCAATGAGTACAGTGATTAGAGGTAACATTTTAAGTGTGAGAAGAGTATATTTTGGGCCAACAATGTATGAGAGAAATTACCCAAGGAAGTTAGTAAAAATTGAAAATATAAAAAGATTCTTGAATGCTTTGGAGAAATACACAGATATGTATCCATAATCCCTTGTCTCCATTTCCAAATCTTAAAGTTTTTTCTAGGTTTGGCACAACTCATTTGGCAGCAAAATGCAATCTGAACAAACTTGAGACTACTTATAGCATTTATTTATCCCATCTAATGTGACTATTCCTGTTTTGCTACAGAAATGTCATGGGTTTTTTTACCAGATCATTCTGAGGATATTATAAAATATACAGTATAGGTATTTTATTACTTTTCCAAAATCTGGGAAAAAACCCAAGGGATTAGGGAAAGGATTGTGGTTTAGATCATAAAGGAACAAAATACCTATTGATACCACAGTTGGAAATAAAATAGTATTAGAAACTGCCAAAGTCTATGTAGCTGGCAACACTTTTGTTCTTTTCTCTATATCTTTACTAAAAAAGTGTCAAATTATCAAAGATTCTTCTATTCTCAATTATCTACTCTCCCTTATGAATAAAAGCTCATCTTTGTGACAGAGCAGAATGGAATCAGCAAGAAATCTTTGGCTTCTAATTAGATGAAACTAAATGACCCGTATATACTGTAAGCAAACCAGTGATTATAGCTTCTTTGGCATTATGTTGTGCCGTTGGGTTCAATAATTGGCCAGATGATCCACAGAAGTCTTATGCCAGTTTTTTAAGGAATGGTAAACCTCACACATATGTCTTAGTTCTAGCGGGTTCTCTTACCCGGAGCTAAGGACAAGCAGTCACCAAGGGACCCACAATTCGGAGGAGGGCAGACCACAGCCGGTCCTATTTCTTCTGTAACTGTCAGCTCGGGTCATGCTCCTCCGCGCTCGTTCCACCCCATGGAAGTTTTTAATGGGGTTTCCGTAGTAAACTGATCTCAGATTTGCACTTAGTAGCTAATCCTACCTTGTTACAAAATATGAAGCCCGAGGGTAAAATCCAGCCTATCTGTCCAAAATCCAGTTCTTACAGGAAATATTTTGAGAAGTATAGACTAAAATGCTGAAATAAATGAACTAAAATATTAGATTTATTTAGTCTGTGTAACTGCCGAGTCTACATAGGCCCTGACTAATCTTACAGAAACCATTTAGGAAGTAATGTACTAAAAGAATTGATTTCCCTTTTACAAAAGAACATTTTGCCATTGAGATAAATTTGCATTGCTCTCAAACCTGTATGAGGGTTACTTCATCAGCAAGCTGCCTTTCAGAAAATACCTTCACGGTCCTAGAGGCATTGGTTCACCTGACATCTGTCAGTGATTTGACCCTTCTGTGGAGGGTTGTGTTTTTGAGGTAATTTGTATTTCTGGGAATCAAACCAAGGAACTGAGAAACCGCCCAGAGGTATGGGCCTGTGAGTCAAAAGGGTGGTGACGACCTGTGATTGGGTAGGTGGTCTTTCCCGTGGTGTGCCCTGAGGCTGTCGGATGCTGCTGTCCAGCATGTTCTTACATAACCCTCTACCATTGTACTCATTTCTGGTTTGGAGTTAAGTCATGGAAGGCAGCTGCCAAAATTTATTATGTGGGAAAACCAAGACAGCACTTCCTGGTGTAAATTCACCCATCACTTGACAGATGGAGCTCTGGGCGTGATATAGCTCTGAGAGGAAGGGTACGGAGTGGATGAGTTCTGATGGACAGAAGGGACAGGAACTCATGGCGAAAGGGATTCTTCCTGAAAGCAAGGGGAATCCTTCCTTCACTCCAGACCTTGCAAAGGTGAGGTCCAGCCAGTGTCCCTTACCTCACCACAGTGCATAGAACCAGCCTGGTAACTGTCACATTTGGTGGACAAAAGTCATGTGACATTATAGGCACTTTCTAAGTTTTCAATAATTCCTCAATATTGAACATCTTAAATGTACTGGCTCCTGGTGTTTCTAGTCCAAAAGCATTACCCAAAAAGCATGTTGAGAGTGCAGATTCCAAGAGGTGAGAATGGGGATTCCCAGCAATCTGTATTTTCAACAAGCAGCTCTGATGGTCCACAACCCCCCCTTTTTTTGTCTTTTTTTTGAGCTATACCACCCCAGCATTGTTGCTCTGCAACTTAAGGGGGATTTTCAAGGGGTGATTTCCTCATTCAGTGGCTCTGAGCCCTGGCTGCGCATTAGCATCGCCTGGGGAACGTGAACCATGTTCCACATGCCCTGGCCCCAGCCCCCTGTAGTTCCGACTCTGGGACGGGTCCAGGGATCAGTGCGCTTCTGAAGGTCCCCGGGTGATTCTTTTTTCTTTTTTTTTTTTTTTTTAAGATTTTATTTATTTATTTCACAGAGGGAGAGAGATCACAAGGAGGCAGAGAGGCAGGCAGAGAGAGAGAGGGGGAAGCAGGCTCCCCGCTGAGCAGGGAGCCCGATGTGGACCTCGATCCCAGGACCCTGAGATCATGACCTGAGCCGAAGGCAGAGGCTTTAACCCACTGAACCACCCAGGCGCCCTCCCCAGGTGATTCTAATGTGCAGCCAGGGCTGAGAACCCTAGTCCTATGCCATCAGAAACCGATTGCCTAAATAAGTGAAGCCAGCTCCCCACAAGTACCTAATTTACATGATGATAATTGCTGACCAACCTATTTACCTTGGTCGATCTATGACTTCCCTAAACAAGAGTCCTACTGTTTTTGTGTGGAACTGGAGGGGGCGGGGCGCGCAGAATATATTATCAGCAAAGTTCATGCAAAGTCTCAGTTGATCAAATGATTTCTTTTACTCTTCCTCATGGATTTTGTCTGATTTCTGTTGGCGTTTTATTTCACTTTGTTTCTCACTTGGGAGACCTGGCCTTTGGTAGTAAGAGTTATAACATTCACCACCACTTAGAATGGGATTTTTCTAATTTGATTCATTTCGACACAGCTTCCAGAGATTCTAAGGATCAGCTTTAATAAGAACAGTAAGATCTGAAACAGAAATTGTAGAAATTTGGAAGTGCCTTTTTATATTTCACAAGATGGATGGGGTGTCTTTGCAGAACCACATGATACAGAGTCTCGTTGGAGAACAAGCATTCTCAGTGAATTTTAAATACAATTTAGGTTACCAAAAGCTAATTCTCAAAAACGCAGTCAACGCATGATTCATACATAAATGAGCTGCATCTTTACTAAACGAAATTCTTCAGCACATGGATCTTTTTCTTACCTGGAGATTACAAGTTTCCTGTTCGACAGAATATTTACAAAATCCAATGTGATACTTTTCACAGACGATACTCATTTCTGTCTTCAATACTTTCAAATCAGGCTGTACTTATCTATATGGTATAAACCTCCTAATTCTGTGTGGGGAAGTTCTTAATTGTTCAGCCATCAAATTAAGACAACAGTCTCTGCACAGGCTTCGGAGAGGGGCCTGGGTGTGAGTCTACTCCATAAGCAGCTTCGGTTTTTACCTGCGGGGAGCGAGCTGGGGCTGATGAGCTGCTCCCAGTAATTGTGCATCCATATTCATACTCTCGCTTAAGGCAATGACTCACCATGGATTTGCTAGGGCCTGCCATGGCTCCCCCTTTCACCGAATCATGCTGTCAGTGACTTAGTTTTCCTGAAAATTCCCCCACTTTGACAGCTTTTTGCAATAAGCACCCACGCTCACACGATCTCCGAAGGCTGGAAGGCTTCCAGTGCCTCATACCTGGGTGACTGAGAAGTGACAGGTCAGCCTCAGAGGAAACCCTCTATACTCAGTATGTGTGGGGCTGATCTTAGGGCTGTGGAAGGCCACACAGGATGGCAGCCCACTGCTTTCTAACACACCAACCCTGGCTTCAAACCGTTCTGTCTGAAAATTTATTCTGAAGAGGATGGAAGGAAGAGCTGAGAAGGAAACAGACCAGGGGATGGACCCTCACTGTTCCTGCCAAAAGCATCTGTGTGAAGACTGCAGGACGGGCCGCTGCGGACTTCTCTGTGCAACCACCCCCCCCAAACTGTGGGTGATGAGCTGGAAGGGAGAAGGAGAAAGGACAGCAGCCTCGAGTCTCTCTCTCACTGTATCTGGATCCTTGAGCAAATTAACCTCTCCCACTGGTTTGGCCCCCATGTTTAAATGGAAACTCTCCCCAGTTCTGAATTCTAGGAGCCTCCATGGGAGTGATCCACAACCATACACTTTAAAAAATTCTAGTCGAACTTGAGCTTCTCTTCATTGAATCTATAATTGCAAAACCTGACAGAATATATTCTAATAGTATTTCTTTATTTTTATTTATTTATTTGACACAGAGAGAGATCAGATCACACGTAGGCAGACAGGCAGGGAGAGGGAGAGGAGGAAGCAGGCTCCCCACTGAGCAGAAAGCCCGACACCGGGCTCCATCCCAGGACCCTGAGATCATGACCTGAGCCGAAGGCAGAGGCCTTAACCCACTGAGCCACCCAGGTGCCCCAGAATATATTCTGATCCTAAGTAATTTGATTTTCTGATAGTGTTTAACTTTAAATTGTATCAAAGCAATTGAGTATATGAGATCAGCTTCAGACAATCGATAGTTGTATGGTTCTCTACCACCAAAATGGACACGTGGAAATATCAGTTGTGGTGTTTCCTAATGAAACCCAATTTATTTATTCACTAATAAATGTGTTTAATAAATTATATATATTTAATAAAATATAAATGTCAACAAATAACATTTTTTTGGCTTATTGCACATAAGAGGCCCATCTGGGTTCTTGAGAAAACCTACATCATCACTAAGGTATCTTGATCATTTTTACTGCAAGTGATAGAAAACCAACTTAAACCAACTTAAACCGAAAGGAATTGTTTCCGCTCACCTATCTGGGAAAGGGACCGAAGACATTCCTTGAAACCAAGGAAAAGGTGCAAACGCCAGGCCTCTGGAGGAGCCTTGAGTATAGGACTCGAAGCTGTCAGATTCATTCTTTCTGTCTTTCTTCCATCTCAGATTGTCTCCATCTGGCTTCGTTCCCCACCAGACTCTCTCCGGGCACTGGAGAAATTCACTCCTGACACTACCTGATCAAACCTTCTCAGGGCCTTGGATTCTTTGTCTTTGAAGCCTGGATTGCCGCAGCATTGAACTCATGGGCTTGCTTTGAGGTTGAATGAGTTGATATGTAAATATGCTTCAGCCAATGTCTCACACATAGGAACTACTCACCCAGTGCAATTATAATAGGTATTACTATTCTTACCCTCCCACCTCAAAGTGGAAATAATCTCAGTGTTCATAAGTCAACCAAGAGCCAGACTCTCAGGAACCTCCTAACACCTTATAGTCCTGTGACCAAGAGAATGGAGGACTTTGCTCAAATAGGCCTGGTCCCAGGGCCCACCGTCCAACAGTCAAGGCTTTATGAACATGTGGGAAACACGTCCAGCCAAAAACAAGAGCTGCCCCAGCACATGACACACACCACCCATGCTCCTGTGAGATACTCACAATTCCTAGGCTCTTTGCCCTTAGATACTCACAGCCCGCAGATGAAGCTGAGTGACAAATCGCAAAGCTTGGCCAAGGCACTTAATTTCTCATAGCCTCACTTAAAAAAAAAAAAATGGGTGTGGTAAAAGAACTGAGAGATCTTGTATGTCTAGCTGGATGCCTGCCGCATAGTAGGCCCACCTCCCCGCTCTACCATCGGCCCCTACTATATATATATATATATGTGTGTGTGTGTGTATATATATATATATATATATATATATATATATATATATATATAAAGGAGGTAGTTTCTTCCAAAAGATAAAAGAGTCAGGCTGGGAAAACTCTTATGTCTCTATCAATGAGTCACTAAAAAAATGTTAGACTGTAAAAAATCTCTAACCAAGAGCTCAGTTGGTTCTGAAGGTGTGATGCCCCCTTCAGTGAGGTGGTCCAGTGTCCTTTGTCCTTGCCATTTCTCTTCTCAGGACAAAAATACCTTGCCCACCTACCCGTGACTAAGATTCCTTCCAATTCTGAGTCTGAGTCTGTGCTTTTATGACTAGCTACTCAATTCAGATGGCTTGTTTTCTGTTGCTATCACCTTTATCCCATCCTGTTCCTAAGCTTTTTCTGTGCCACTTTTAGAGAAAATGTATTGAGCATGTTTTCTGTTTGGTTTTGGACTTGCATTTAATTAGGTATTAATCTCGCTAACGTATTTCTGACCAGCATGGTAGCTTTTGTTTAGTTAGTCTCTCCCACAAGAACTAAGCTGCTCCCACCCCCAACTCCCACAGCTCAAGGTATTAAATGATTTATTGATATTGCCTGTCTCAAACAGTGCATTTGTTCTAAAACTTTAGAGCTAAAGTGCTACAGCTTAGACTAAAGGCCATCAGGACACTTCCATGAATAGAAATCAGAATTCTGCCACCAGGCCAGGGATGGTATCTTTTTTGGCCGTTGTTTTTTTTTGTTCCAATAGTAGATCATTTCTACCTGTGTTTGTGAGCACACTCAGGAGCATTCTCTAGTTCACATGTGTACATTTCTTTTCATTCTTTTTCTCCCTCATGGCATCTCTTAGGATTCATTCTTAAGCTGCAACTGTTGGCAATCTTTACATTGCCTTTGAGACGAGTCATTCATCCAAAGATGCCTTGGTTCTCACCGTTACACTGATGCAACCCAAATTCATATTTCACTGAAGCCAATATTGATTCTCCTATCTTTGTGTTGGAAGCTTGTTTGCTGGACATAAAATATTAAATCCAACCAAATTTTCTCCACCTGAAGGGAGATAATAGGTAATGACAACTCCTGTTCAATGAGATGGCCGTGGAAATTAAGGCTCCCCCAGATCACCAGATTTGGTCCTGTAAAAATATCCAAGAAAGGATAAGACATGTTTTACTTATTTCCCTTTATCCTAGTATTTGAGTACATAATAACTTATTATTAAGCACCCACCATGATCAAAGTGTATGCCTAGTTCCTAGGATTGGGGCATAAAAACCATGAACTCTATTCCTCAGGATCTTAAAGTTTAGTTCATGAGATAAACACACCCATGAATAATATATCCATAAAAATGTAGGGATGGTAGTATAAGCTATGAAGAAAGATATTTGAAAGATCCAAGTGATGGAGCAGCAGAAACAGAGGAACAGAGAATGCCTGATCTTCAAGGATGACATGATTTCTGCACCAAACTCTCATGGCCCTGCTCATTCCACTCTCTGGCCAGAGGGGCTTGAGCAGCACAGGTAGTACTTGACTGAAATCATTCCATGCAGACAGGAAGAAGCACTATTCCTCTATTTCTTCAATTTCTCAAAATCATTTCCAATCTCTCCATGCTTATGATCCAATTCCAATCTCAGCCCACCCATTGTTACTGGGGCCTGTGTAAGGTTTGGAAATGTTCTCCCTGGCGTCAGGATCTCAGCGGGAAACAGATGGCATACTCAAAGGGGCCTTTGAAGAGAATTAAATGAAAAGGCTATTTATGGAGGTATGGGCAGGATTAAGAGAATCAACAGGGAGGTTAAATTACCCAGGGACCAGCAATAGCCAGAAGCTATTACCTTCTAGGCCTAAAGGGAAAGAGGCTGTTCCTGGAACCCAGCAAATGCTACAGCCCGTGAAGACGGGCTGTCCCCACAGAGAAAGAATGCAGTCTTGACAAACCGGAGACCCAAAGAGAGGGATCAGGCGGCATTAAAAAAAACTGAACTCTGTCCTTCCTTGGATCAAATCCAGCTGGAAAGAAGCCAGAGGAAGGAGCAGATCCCAAGGCAGCCTGCAGAGTCACTTCTCAGTGCACAGAGCAGGGCAGAGGGTAGATCTGGAGGAAAGGGAGCATGCCTAGCACCGCCTCCATACCTCAGGTTGGTGCTGCTCCTCACTCCGTATATAAAGAAGAATCCTTCCCAGGATAGAAGATCACCTGGCAAGCTTTGGCTCGCCACTCCATGATTATTGATAAAACACTAAGTAAATCTGAAGGCTTAAAGAGGATTCCACTTAAGTACTTAGACTGATGGTATATTTCCATTAAATTCTAAATAAATGTCTTGGTCTACATGAAGCAATCAAATCTACAGGTGGAAACAAAAATGTTAAGATGCTTAAGTAAATCATATGCCTTCAATTGAAATCTTTAAGAAGATAGTTGAGACTCTTGTGAATTGATTTATCTATCTGCTGATGGATCTGATCATTACTAAGATGCCTAAAAGCATGGAAAACGTGCAGGTCTCTCCTTGATGCTGACAGTGTGTTTGTAATGAGAACCAGAAATAAAATTCTTTTCTCTGAAGAACCCAATGAATTGCTCCAATGTTTCCTTTCACTTAGACTTTGGGTTGCATTTGAGAAATTTTCATTAATAATAAGGGAAAGTAGAGAATGCCATCCAATATACAAATATTGATATAAGAACAATATTTTTCAAAAGTCAAGTGTATATTTGCTCTAACCCTCAAAATTTTAGAGCACGGAAGTACCTGGAGAAAGACACATGGAAATGTGGCCTAAACTTGAAATGCCATGAAGGATCTTCAAAACTACGGTTGATCCATGACAGCTCCATAGAACCCAGAAGTGAGCTAGAGAATTGCTACTTAGTCCCACTTTCTCTTCCAAGAAGTCAAGTCACTCTCTCCTAACTTTTCACACAAATAATATAATAATCGTTATTATTTTCTCATGCTTGTTATGTGATATGTTGAGCTTTACATGTATTAACTCATAACAACCATTTGAGATAAGGGCTATTACTAATAATAACATTTAGAAATCTGATGCATTGCACAATTGTTAACGCACCCTAGGATACAGTTGGTGAATGAAAGAGCTTGACTTTGAACCTGAGATTCAGTTCCAAATGCTGTGTCCCTAAACTCACCCCATGGCTGCTCCAAATTATATTTATATACAGCTCAGGGGCTTTCAAAATCTTGACAAGATCTTTAGAGGGGAGAGGGTGGGGGGATGGGTTATTCCAGTGATGGATATTAAGGAGGGCACGTATTGCATGGAGCACTGGGTATTATATGCAAACAATGAATCATGGAACACTACATGAAAAACTAATGGTGTACTGTATGGTGAATAACATAACATAATAAAAAAAGATGTTTATAAATGTATTTACCCTCCAATCCATTCCTTGGAAACTTATAGAAACGTTCTTGCATAAAAACCTTAGTATAGTCCTGTGAGATAGATATTATTATTCCCTCTATATGATCAGGAACCTGAATGATTGTGCAAGTTACCTAAGAAGTAGCAGAATCAAAGCTCAGACCCAAGTCCAGTAATTGTTCTGCTGAACCACAGCTTCTTCAAGTCACCTCCAACAGGGACATGAATCCTGACCCTGCAAAGAGAAACTGACTCAATTTAATATGGGCTCCAGGATTCACTGGCTCTGTAGTCTTAGCAAGTGATTTAAATGCTCTAAGACTGGAGGCCTGGGTGGCTCAGCTGGTTAAGCGACTGCCTTCAGCTCAGGTCATGATCTTGGAGTCCTGGGATCGAGTTCCGAATTGGGCTCCCTGCTCAGCAGGGAGTCTGCTTCTCCCTCCGACTCTCTCCCCTCTCATGCTCTCTCTCTCTCTCTCAAATAAATTAAAAAAAAAAAAACAATGAAAAAAAATACCTTTAAACCCTCTAAGAGTTCATTTCCTTACCCATAAAATTGGGATGAAAAGATCTATCTTGGGGGTGGCTGTAAACTTTAATAAGTTAATTTAAAGGCCAAGGCATTGTCACTCATATATAAAATTAAAATTTAATAGATAAATTCGTGAAAAGTCATCAATATCCAGTTATGTCTGTAAAACATACATCTGATGAAGTCAGTTCCCTGCTGGGAACCCTCCCTTGGCTTCCCATAAAATGCAAACCCCTCTCTGGTTCAATGGGGACTTTCATTTGTCCAAGTCTGTTCTCGTCTGATTGCTCTCCGACCCTTACTCACTAAGCCTGGCTGCACTAGCCTTCTTGAGAATCCAGACTCAGGGACTTTTCACTTGCTCTTCTTTTGCCCAAAATGTTTTCCCCCTAGTACTTCACATGATGGCCTCCTTCTTGCCGTTAGCATTCCAGGGTGATTATCATCTCCCGAGAGAACATTCTGGATAATTCAACCATTCTCTGCTCTGTTGCTCTATCTTGTATAGTTTAAACTCTAGGTTGTTTCCTTTCTAACACATATTACCTATTTGTTTTGTGTTTGTTTATTTACTGCCTCTCCCCACCCAGATGTTAACTCCAGCCTTGTTCACTGTTGTATCCTTAAGTCATAGAACAGTGTCCAGGGCGTAGGATGGCTTGATCGATATCTATTGAATTAATGGATGATTAAATAACCTCACCTAGTTAGCTATACTGTTATTCCCAAGAATGTTAATCATAATCGGTGATTGTGATCCTAACTCACTCTAGCTGCTTATTGTGGAGAATATATACATGTCCAATGTTCTTTCCGTAGGGTATGGTTATTATTTTAGTTAACATAATGGAATGTCTCGATCTTTACATGTTTGGAGCAGTGTGGAAAGTACGTGAATACTGTTTGCTTCTGTGTAACATGCAATAGTGTTAAAACATGATAAGTGTGAGCAGAAATGGAGGCCGTGATGCCTGTGGTAATTCCCACCATCTCACTTTGAGTGAGGCTGCTCTCCGAAGAAAGAGCCAGTCCCTGCAGGGTTCCACGATGGTCCCAGAGTGGGATGTCAAACACTTGGAAGATGTGCCCAGGTCTTCCATCAATGACCTTATGTAGAAACAGTTCGAAGAGTTTGGGCTTTTATATCATGTACCTGTATTGGAAAGCAGTCTTTCCACTTCCAAGTTGCAGAAATTTCTCTGTGCCTGTTTCCTCATGCAAACCAGTGATAATATAATACCATCCCAATAGGATTGTTGGGAGGATGAAATAAATTAGTCATATAATACACTTATAAAAGTGCAAGTGCTCAGTGACCCCATTAACTACTTTTATGTATCCTCCATGAGAGCTGGATGAAACTGGGTTCCTATTTTCTTGCAGGGAGAACAGATAGAGGCAATAAAAAGTAGTACATGATAAATTCCAAATTCTCATTATTATCACTAAAATCAAATTGAGGGTAATTTTAGGATTTCCCACTAACACTGAAGCCAGTTTTCCCTCCCTCATATTCATATATAGTGAGTGACTCCAAAGAGCAAGGCTGTGTGCTAAACCCGAGTGACAGAAGACACCCATTCCTAGCATGGAATCTGTCTTATAATTTCTTCAGTAGCTTCACATCTCTGAATTTCAAAAGTACTAGTAGAAAGGAAGACAATGTCTTGCTGTACCCTTCTTCCCCTGGGTCCCAGAATTCAATTAAAATCATGTTCCATCTTGCCTGATCCAAAGTGTTTCAGATGAAAGGAACCTGGAATGCAGGGACTATATCTGTAGAAGTAGAACTATAATATATCCAGTAAAGTATCGTGCAAACAGAGATGCTGAAAAAGTCCATTTGATGATGAAAGAAAATCAGATAGATAGAGAGTTAAATAGACAGCTACACAGAGCTTTTCAGCAAGCTAGTCCTTTATGACTATAGCCTGCAGGACCTCTCATGAAATAAAATAATCTTGTAATCATGTAATTTCAGATACATTGCCTTCTCTTTTTAGCTCTGAGTCTCTCTAACCACAATTCTGGCAAAGCCCATTTTGGCATATTGCTATTCAAACATATTCAAAACCCATGACAGGCTACCCTTTAAAAAGGCATTAGTGTAAGTGCCATGGGAAAATATACTCCAAGGTTGTAGATGAATTGATATGATTTCCTTGATTGTATCTTTTTATTTATGAGGCATAATTCATGAGCACTGGAGAACAAACTGCAATGAGTGATGACTAACTACAGCCAAAGTCATAAATCAGGAGCAGTGAAAGAAGTGGTGATTTTGATCGAATCTATTGAATTAGCTGTTGGCCTTAGCCAATACAGGTATTGGAAAGACCTTTTTAATATCTATTTGTCTCCCTCATGGGAATGTGATAACAATCTCATTACATGCCCCTAGGAAACAAATAATTTAATTGTTTGTCTGTTAACAGGCAACCTATTTACTTTACTTATTAATTACTGGCATACAGACATTCATGTTGGGTTTTTGTTTATTTCTGATGTGTATCGTCACAAAAATATATTCATGTACTCTAGTTTTAGAAAGAATGAAGTTGCTTCCCTGGTGCTGTTCAATATGAATATGTCATCAGTTTTGTTGAAAAGCTTGGGTGCTATCAAAAATTGTCATTATTAACAAGGAAGTGTGTTACAGAATATCACAGAAGTTGCAGAGGAGTCAAAAATGCCTCTAAATCTTAATCCTTTGAGAGTAACAGTTATAATACAACTCTTCTAATAAGCAGTCTGGAAAAAGAACAAAATCTCAAATTGCTCCAAGGGCAAGGACAGTCACTGTCACTTACATTAGGAGGCAAGAGATTAGAAGTTTTCTGTGAAAAATCACTGGCTGAATTTGGTTATTCCTGCATTCTGCTTTTGTATGGAAAATGAGCATGAATACAAGAACAAATAGACATCAACTGGATGCTAACAGTGTAGACAACATCACTGAGCTGTTCCCTAGGCTTTAACAAGATTTGTAGTATGATGATCTCTCAGCCAAAAGAATCATAAAATAGTTTTACAACTAAGGAGATTTATTTATGATAGGATAAAGGAAAAACACATCAGGAAATCCCTGGAGATTTACGTTAAAAATTTCTCTTTTCATTAAGACTATACTTGTAAAATATCAGTCATAAGGAATGTAACTTCAGAAAGTTACAAAGTACTAAAGCTTCGTGTAAGACAAAGCACAAAACTCTACAGTTAAGTGTAGAAGTTGGGCTAAAGAACAACTAGCACAGTAACGTAAGCACCCAATGGGTTACCCTCTGGAAGGATTTTCAGATCTATCTCCCCTTCCCCTGTCTTCTGCAGAGTCATGGTTCTTTCTCTGTCTCTTTTACAATGATTATTACGAATGCTTCTTTGCACACATTCTTGCTTCCCTTCTGGAAACAAAAGGAGAAATGTGTTGAGAGGAATTGGGAGCATTTAGAATAATATGGTGCAAGGGAAAAATGGATCCAACAAGTTTCAGAAATATCAGGATTTCAAAAAAATTTACACCTGGAGTGAAAACTAGTTAGCAAATAGTTGTTCTACAAAGTTAACTCTGGTTCTCTTTGGAACCATGACCACTGTAATAAAATCTATGATCACTATTGCAGCTGTAACAGATACATGCTTTGTGCTTTTTTTTAAGATTTTTATTTATTTATTTGACAGAGAGATCACAAGTAGGCAGAGAGGCAGGCAGAGAGAGAGGGGGAAGCAGACTCCCTGCTGAGCAGAGAGCCCGATGCGGGGCTTGATCCCAGGACCCTGAGATCATGACCTGAGCTGAAGGCAGAGGCTTAACCCACTGAGCCACCCAGGTGCCCCATGCTTTGTGCTTTTAGGAAGGACTGAAGGTAATGACAAAAGAAATGCATAGTACAACTCTAAACAGACGTCATATGATAGAAATTTAAAATGTATAGTGCCTAGATTTCTGTAGCTCATTCTATAGAGAACAGCTCTCTGTGTTTTTCAAACAATCTTGGGCACAAGAATCACTTGGAAATGTGTTGGAAAGTCAGGTTCCAAGGTCCTTTTGCCACAAATTCTGATATAGGTATCCAAAATGATTTTGATGTTTGTGGCCAAGGAACACTTTTTGACAAAGATTTCTCTAATGGAATATTTCTAGAAGGCAGTTTTAGACAGAGAAGAGACAGTTAAACCCACTTCCACAACAATGGGATTTGGGCAGCATGGTGGCAGATGTTGACACTAGGTAACTGAAATTTTTTAAGACAAAACAGTCATTAGTCTGGGGGGGGCATATCTGTTAGCATTTTTTTAAGATTTACTTATTTTAGAGACCAAGCCTGCACGAATGGGAGGGGCAGAGGGAGAGGGAGAGAGAATCCCAAGCTGACTCTACACTCGGTGTAGTGCCCGACTCAGGGCTCCATCTCACACCCTGAGATCTGGACCTGAGCTGAAACCGAGTGGAACGCTCAACCAACTGACCCACCCAGGCACCCTCTGTTAGCATTTTTATTCTGAGCCCTGAACTACTATACTTCAGTTCCTTGTTTCTTGCTTCCCTGGGCATAGACAGAAATCCACACAATTTTTGGGTAAAGGACTTTTTACCTCAGTAGACAAAGAGGATCCCATTGGCAGTTTCTTTTTTTATTTTTCTTCTGGCTGTTTGGTATAACAGAAACACTGCCTTATGGGACAAGTTTTGTGAAATCCATAATTCTTCATTATTTCAGTCAGCTTTCTCTTCATTGTAACTGCTTTCATTTCCAGAGTAGCTCATGTAAATAGGCTGATCCTGCTTTGCATAAACACGTTGATTTATATGAATGCTATTTTGATCTCAAAATGATTGAATACTAAAAAGAAAGACTAAGAGAAAGAGCAATATATTATGAAGGTCTCCCATCAAAGACAAAAGACACCGAGTCCTACATATATTCTGAGTTAGTGATGGAGAATTTTGAGTTGCCTATTTTTTTTTAAAGATTTTATTTATTTATTTGACAGAGAGAGAGATCACAAGTAGGCAGAGAGGCAGGCAGAGAGAGAGGAGAGAGGAGGAAGCAGGCTCCCTGCTGAGCAGAGAGCCCGATGTGGGCCTCGATCCCAGGATCCTGAGATCATGACCTGAGCCGAAGGCAGTGGCTTTAACCCACTGAGCCACTCAGGCGACCAGAGTTGCCTATTTTTAAGAACAGAATATTTCTACAGAAGTACAGGCAAACACTATAATACTGAGGCTCAAGTGTTTTAAAATACCATGGATTAAATCACATTTTGGAAATAGGACTCTATCCAGTAAAAACTCCCTTAAGACAGGAAGATGTGAGGTTTAGTTTTTAGCTGACAACACCAGCATTGAAAAGCCTTAATAGTATTCATAATACTATTTCAAAAATGAAAGCAAAACAAATGTTCATAATCTGGGGCCAGACCTGTACTAAGCACTTTCTATGGGTTATACTTATTTCTTTTTTTTTTTTCAACATCCTCATACCTGCACGGCTGCTGTCTCCTATTGGTGCTCAGTAACTGACAACTTGCTAAATTTTTATTTTATTACATCTACTTGTATTTTCCTCCTTGTTTCCTTTCCCACCCATTGTGGCTTCTATTAAAATTCTATATGCCCTTTATTTAATTAAATAAGGAAGTCATTATTCTGAGGTAGCTCTAATGCTTTGAAGGCCTACATAAACAAACCAAAATCTAAGCTGGTCAGTGCTTCGAGATTACAAAATCACACTAAGAACAACCCATCTCACACTGCCAGTAGGCTTTGAGCTATAGCCATTCAAATCATTTCTTTGCTTCTGCACTTTCCCTGTGGAAGTTTTTCCTCTGGTTTCTGTCGGCAAAGTGCTCCTAACCACTTCTGGTTAGGCGCTGCCCCATTAGAATTGTTTTTTGCTCAAGTAAACCCTTAAAATTTTTAATATGCCTCAGTTTATCTCTTAATACCTTAAATCACCAACCAGAGGCCTACTCTTGGCAAAGAACTTGATATTAATATGTATACCTTATTTTGCATCCCTTCCCCAAGAATATTTTCTTTTCAAACTTTGTCAGTCTCTCTGTAATAAAAAATGTTCTCTCCTACATCCTGGAAAGATATTTGCATTAAAGAGGTTGGTCTAGATGTCCATTGACAGACAGATGAATAGATAAAGAAGATGTGATATTCATCAAAAAGAGTGAATCTTACCATTTGCAATGATGTGGGTGGAACTAGAGGGTATTGTGCTAAGCAAAACAAGTCAGAGAGACAAATACCATATGATTTCATCCATATGTGGGATTTAAGAAACAATACAGATGAACATACAGGGAGGGAAGGGAAAATAAAATAGGATGGAGACAGAAAGAGACAAACCATAAGAGACTCTTAACTCTAGGAAACAAACAGGGTTGCTGGAGGGGAGGTGGTGGGGGGACAGGGTAACTGGGTGATGGGCATTAAGGAGGACACGGGATGTAATGAGCACTGGATTTTGTATGCAACTGATGACTCACTAAATTCTACACCTGAAACTAATAATACACTATATGTTAACTGAATTAAAATTAAAAATTAAAAATTGAGATAAAATTAGATTGCTTTTATAAGAAGTTTTTTAGAAGATCTTTGCAAATAAATAATAAAATAAATAATAATTACCTAAGTGTAAAATAAAAAAAAAGAGAGGGGGGGGTTGGTTTGGGGCTGACTGAGAAGCCAGGGACTTTCTCATTAGCTCTGAAATCTGACCTCTTCCCCAGTAACCTCCAAGCCTCCAGTCCCCGTGCCAACACTGACCTCTGCCACTTCAGAGGGGACTAGAAGAGCAGCTGCACTTGCAGTGTGAGTTCCATGAAATGGTTCTCCCGTTGCTAGGACAGTGTGCTGCTCCCTACTTCCCTGTGCCTACAAAAACAAACACCCCTCTCCGTAGACAACCTGGACCCATCTATCCCCACAGACTCACTTTCCCTACTCCAGAATGGCAAGTATTTGTCTATGGACGAGTCCTCTAATGTTCATGATCCTGAGTGTCTTCCTTCTGAGTCTGGATGGCATACCGTTTATTGGAAAGAGCAATAAGAGAGTTTATTGGATAGAAGAATTCTCATCTCAGATTTGTAACTTCTGTCACCAAGAGAGTGACATTTTTAGAGCCTTGATTTTCTCACGGGTAACGGGAGCTGAGCACACGTTCTCCAGCCCCCCCTCCAAAGCTGTGCTGTCAGGACTAAGTCAGATAAGGCTGTTAAAGGGTTTTGTAAATTGTACGCTTTATACAAATGTGAGTGATTATTATGCACCTGGTGGGAAGGAAGTGTCAGAGCTCTAAAAAGGGCAGGTTATGCTCTGGAAGGAGGTTAGTTGTCTCTTAAAAATGGGGCTTCTGGCAATCCTACCAGCAAGGGGCTGGAGATTTGCATTTGACAGCAATCTCAGAGCAGTTCAACATCAGAAAATTTACTCTTCTAAAGGAAACCGCTAAAAAGGAAAAAAAAAAGTGTGGAAACACTGATAGAGGTTGGGCCTAAGTACCAAAAATTTCTCCGATGTTGATTCTCTGGAAGATATTATTGATGCAAAAGTAGAAGAAACAAAAACAAAGCTAAGCTCTTGTTGCAGAGTATTCTACAATCTGTTCCTAAACTTCTCATATCTTGAATGTTCGGCATGCTTTTTTAACGCTGCACACCTGGCAGGTGTGTACTATAGAATTAAACAAGTTCAGACTTTAAAGCTCAGGACAAATATTATATATTTATATATATGTACACACACACACACACACACACACACACACACACACACACACACATATATATGTACATAGTAGAAGACCCTGAATGAGAAAGAAGATTTCTTGAAGTTAGATTTGCACAACATGAAAGCTTACTAAGGAATACTCTACTCCTAAACACACAGTCTTCTTGTATTGCCATTTAGATCTATCATTCTGATTGATCACTGTGTAGTTGGCTATTATTGGGCCTAATTTAACCCTATACACTCACACATCCATCTACTCTGTCTATTGTACCTGACATTCTACAAATTACTTACTCATGCAAATGACGACCTAAGGCAACCTTTTAGGATATTCGTGTTTAATTATACAAATGGTTCTTGATAAATAAGATTATACAGCCTTCCATATGTTTATTCCCTCCTTGATGAAAGGAAAATTTAATTTTCATGCAGATTTGGTGAGGACAGTGTTTAAGAATTGCTGAGTTTTATGTAGTCTGCAGATCCATTCAGGTTGCAGAAGCTGACAAAATCACTCTACACTCTATGCAGAGATGAGGAGTTTTTCACTAGGCTTTAACCAGCCTGCTGTATTCTGAAATTAGGGCTCCTAATTGGCCCCCTTTGTGTTCACACGGCCAAAGGCAAAAAAGAGGAAGGACCTACTCTCCCTGTGAGTATAAAATTGTAAGATCCAAGTTTATCTCATGCTGTTGTGTTTGGTTGCTTTGGGTTGCCAACTTTTCTTTCACCCTGAAGTTACCTTGCCTTTGAGTGGTCTTACTGATTTCTCTTTGGAGGTCTGGGCAGTGAATTCAGCAGGAAAAGCCCCCAGTAACTGGACATGGTGTAGGACTGGGCCCGCCCCCCCAGAAGATCTCGGGGCCCCCACGTTTCATGCAGTGTCGTCCACCCAAGCAGTGGTCAACATCAGCGCCCCTGGGAAGCCCAATGGGATCATCACTCTCTACAGGCTGTTCTCCAACACCAGTGGGGCGGAGACAGTGGTGAGTAGCCGAGTACTTTGAACACAAATCCAAGACTGGATTATTCTGTAAAGATAGACTATGGCACCGTGGCCTTTTCTTCTACTGGAGATTTCATTCTTTCCCATCTGTTCTCAATTACCCATGATGAACTTAGCACAAAGATCCATTGGAGAGAAATAGTGAGTGTTAGGAAACATATAGAAACGAGGTAAGTATTCAGGAAGAGAAGTACTAAGGGTGTTAAACATTCCACAAACATAAGAAACCTAGGACATTAGCGACAATTCATTTAATTTAACTAGAAAATGCATGTCACGTATTGGCCCACAGTAAGGGGTCGACTTATGGCCATTGTTGGTGGTGTAAATGTTAATATGAGAAAGAAAGAATAGAGCAAAGACTATCCTTGGAATCCCCATTCTGGAATGAGCAAATCTCTAATAACACACTGAAAACTCAGTCTTTCTTTCGGTGACTTCAAGAAAGTTCCAGGGCTTTAGGAGAGAGCAGGCCAGCTTAGCCAGCACAACTCTCACTCTGCGGTTTGTGTTTTGGCACGTTTGGGGCACAGGAGGGAAACACGATGGACGGTTGAGGGAAATCATCTTTCACACTGTGTTTTAGCGAAGCCGCTGGCTGGAGGGACCCTAATAATGAAGTACATCAGTTCGTACATTATTTATACAAAGAGGCTGAAAGCCAGTGGGATGAAGCTTCTTCTCTGTGGCACAGTGTATGACACTCTCACTTTTCTCGTAAGCGTAGATTATAACTCTTTGTTCACAAAAAACCTCATGGACAAGTTGTTTAGATTCTACTATGACATTATAAATTATTTAGAACAATTTAGGGAACAATTTGGGTAAGTGTGAAGAAATCCTCTGAGGCCAGAATTCCAAGTATTGAAACACAATTTCAGAAGACAACTTGCAAGGAAAGAGGTCTCGTATTGAATGTTAAAAGAATATTAGCATATTTTCTACAGGGCTTTGTATTCAATAAATATAGATGATGTAAATACAATCAACCCTTGATTATCCATGGTTATAAAATGATAATAATAAACTAAAATAATTTATATTTGGAGTGCATTGTATGCATTTTTTTAAATAGCAGGTAACTCTTCTAAATTATATATTGTTTATGTGAATGTAAAAATTCATTTTCCAGTTTCCGAACCCTTTGTTCCAAAGAGTTCTTAATAAAACCACAATGAGATAAAAAAAAATGCTTCAAATAAACCAAAAAGTTTATAACGCTACAAAGACAGTGGAGAAAAAGATTTTATTTCATATATACCAACACCATCAGGGAAAAGATGGACTTTAAAGCTCTTACATATCCATAAAATATAAAAATATATATACAAATATATAAGATATATATTTCAAGCTCTTAAATATTCTAACATGGACTTGAGGGAATTTGGGGCCCAAAAAACACATGCAGATAACAATGGCAAAGTATGGACCTTCGTGAATACTGACTACAAATATAATTGAAGTACGGATTTTGTTTTTGAAAAGACATTAGTCTGAGGGTCACAGAATTTGATCAGTATTTTGCGTGTTTCTGTTGGTGGGAATGCAAACTGGTGCAGCCACTCTAGAAAACAGTATGGAGTTTCCTTGAAAAGTTAAAAATAGAACTACCTTACAATCCAGCAATTGCACTACTAGGTATTTACCCAAAGGACACCAAAATACTAACTCAAAGGGATACGTGCATCCTCATATTTATAGCAGCATTACCTAGAATAGCTAAATTATGGGAATAGCTCATGTCCATCAACTGATGAATGGATAAAGAACACGTAGTGTATATATATACGGTGTAGTTGATTCAGCCATGAAAAAGAATGAAATCGCGCCATTGGTGATGACATGACTGGACCTCGAGAGTATTATGCTAAGTGAAGTAAGTCAGTCAGAGAAAGAAAAATACCATATGATTTCACTTTATGTGGAATTTAAAGATTTTATTTATTTGTCAGATAGAGAGAGAGCACACACAAGCAGGGGGAGTGGCAGGCAGAGAGAGAAGCAGGCTCCCTACTGAGCAGGGGCTCAATCCCAGGAGCCTGGGATCAGGACCTGAGCCGAAGGCAGACGCTTCACCAACTGAGCCACCCAGGTGTCCCTCATATGTGGAATTTAAGAAACAAAATGATCATAAGGGAAAGAGGGAGAGAGAGAGACCAAGAAACAGACTCTTAATTATAGAGAACAAACTCCCAGAGGGGAGGGGAGTGGGGGGATGCATGAAATAGGTGATGGGGGTTAAGGAGTGCACTTCCTATGATGAGCATTGGGCATTGTATGGAGGTGATGAATCACTGAATTGTACACCTGAAACTAATATTACACTGTATGCTAACGAACTGGAATTTAAATAAAAATTAAAAAATATTTTTATATTTTATATTTTATATATATTTATATATAAATATATATTATATATTTATATTATACACATATTTTTATATATTATATATTTTTATATTTATATTTTTTATACTGGGTGGGGCAGTCGGTGGTGCATCTGATCTGGTTTTGGCTCAGGTCATGATGTTGGGGTAGTGAGATCAGTCCCCGCAGAGGGCTCTGAGCTCAGTGTGGAGTCTGCTTGGGATTCTCTCTCCCTCTGCCTCTGTCCCTCCTGCTGGTGCACTCACTCTCTCTCTGTCTCTCTCAAATAAATATATATATATATATCGGGCGCCTGGGTGGCTCAGTGGGTTAAAGCCTCTGCTTTCGGCTCAGGTCATGATCTCAGCGTCCTGGGATCGAGGCCTGCATCGGGCTGTCTGCTCAGTGGGGAGCCTGCTTCCTCCTCTCCCTGCCTCTCTGCCTAGTAACTTGTAATCTCCCTCTCTGTGTCAAATAAATAAATAAAATCTTTAAAAATATATATATATATATTTTTATAGATATATATACACATATGTTTTGTGCCATACTCTATTATCTTTCTATAGGGATAAACACTATTATGCTGTGTGATTTCTATCCCTGTTACTTCAAACTTCTATTATATCATCACATTTTTTGCATGGGTAAGTTAGGCCTTTCCAAGCGGACCAGCAGTTCCCTGAGGGTAAATGCTATGCTAGAGTCTCCCCAGGTACGGAGCGTGGCACTCTCTTCGTAGGGGGTGAGACACATGATAAACACCTATCAGTTGTTGTGATCTGCGCAGCCTCATCTAGTTGCCTCTGTCTTCCCACAGCTGTCCGAAGGCCTGGCCGCCCAGCAAACTCTTCACGGCCTGCGGCCCTTCACCACCTACTCCATTGGGATCGAGGCCTGCACCTGCTTCAACTGCTGCAGCAAAGGGCCAGCGGCAGAGCTGAGAACTCAGCCGGCTCCACCCTCGGGACTGTCCCCTCCCCAGATCCAGGCGCTGTCCTCCAGGACAGCTTCCTTCCGGTGGAGCCCACCCCTGTTCCCCAATGGTGTCATTCAAAGGTAACGGACCGGACAAAAGGATGAGTAAGCCAAAATAAGGCATGCAGGCCGACGCGGAGCCGCCCAGTGCGGCCAAGGAAGCCGTGCTTATTGAACAAACACCTACTGCAAGACAGACACGCAAATTGACTGGAGTTGTAATGTTCCCTGCAAAGTGTTTAAATCCCAAAATCAACCAGATAGAAAGGTGAACAACCAGATTGTCCTGAAGTAAGAAAGATGATGCGGTGTGTTTGCGTTCACTGACAGAAGAGGCTCCTCCTCATGGTTCCCTGGAATTATTCCTTCCATAGGCCTCAGCTGGAACCTAAGAAACAGCTATGGTTGAATCAGAATTTCCTTGATCTAATTTAAAATGTGTCATGAACCACCATGTGGAAAAACAAGGAAGGTATTTCACTCAAAATAATCTGGACCAAAAGATATTTTGTTTTGGTTTGGTTGGTGAGTTGGTTAGTTTTCATTTACTTATTTAAAAAAAAGTATTCTCTATTTTCAAGAAAGGAGAACAGTTTTGTCACTCTCCTCTGAAAAGAGAGACCTGTCCTCTCTCTACCGACAGGGATTGCTGGTTGCTGGCGGGACAGCCCGTGTGAGCCCGTGTGAGCCCTCTGGTTACCTCTGCCGCTCATTGCCAAGGGCATTAGATGAAGTGTTTCCGAGAGCAGTTTCCCGCAAATGGAAATCAGAAAGAGCTGGTGGTTCTGGGAACACAAAAGTGTCTCCTTACAAAACATACCCCGTTTTCAAAGAAAGTAAAGCTAATCTTACGCCTGTTTTCTGCTTCTAGCTACGAGCTTCAGCTCTACATGGCTTGTCCTCCGGATTCAGCCCCGCTGTGTACTCCCAGCCAAGCAGAGGGCAAGTACGCGGGGCCGGGGCCCACGGCCAGCCTTGAGGGCCTCCGGCCCTACACCGCCTACAAAGTGAGGGTGGTGGCCCACAACGAGGTGGGCAGCGCGGCTTCTGAATGGATCAGCTTCATCACCCACAGGGAATGTGAGTAGAAGGGGCTGTCACCATCATCCAGAGAGGTAGGGGCAGCCAGGAGACACTTGCTGTGGTTATAAAGATTGTATTTATTTATTTAACAGACAGAGCGCAAGCAGGGGGAGCTGCGGGCAGAGGGAGAGGGAGAAGCAGGCTCCCCGCTGAGCAGCTCCCAGGACCTGCGAAGGCAGGCACTTAACCCACTGAGCCACCCAGGCGCCCCTGAGATGATTTTTTTTTTAGCTTGCCACTCCTTTTCTTTTCAAATTACATGGCATGGATAATCCAAAAAGCATTTCCAGAAACCGCTGAGATACAGCGCTGTCAAGAAAAGCAGAACATGAACTAATAAATTGGGGCCTCCTTATATGTCTATAAAATAACTTCTTTTCAGAATTTATAAGGTGTATGTGTCTATTGTTTAAAAATGACAAATACAAAAACCGGGCACCTGGCTGGCTTGATCGGAAGAACATGCGACTCCTGATCTTGGGGTCGTGAGTTCGAGTCCTGTGTTGGGTGTAGAGATGACATCCATAAATAAACTTAAAAAAAATAACAAACACAAAAATTACTAAAAATAAAATTAGTACTTAGAGTCAGAACCAGTTACATCATGTGCAGGGCCCAGGAGAAAGTAAAGGTATGGGGCCCGTTATTCAAAAATCACTCAGAGTTTCAAGACAGTGACAATAGAGCATCAAACTAAGCTCGTGACTGGTATGTGAGGGTCCCCGAAGCCACTGTGTGGTTCCCACACCCGTAAAGCCAGTACTGCTTACTATCCCACCACCCAGAGGCAACCACATTAGCGTTTTGGCATAATTGGTTCCTTTAATTCTTTTCTCACGCAGCTTCTATCATGTGGCTGAGATCATACTCTAATGGAAATTTCGTAGTCTGCTTTTTATACTTGACCTTATTTTATTTGCATTTCCCGTGACATTAAGAACGCTTTAGCCACCTCGTTGAGTGGCTACATAATTTTCCATCCTATAGAATTAGTTGGGCATTTTAGTTGTTCTAATATTTTCCTTTGTAAACGTGGTGACAGATTTCTTTGTGAACCCATCTTTGAATGTCTGATCATCTTCAAATTAAATTTTGACAAATGAAATGTGCTATATCAAATATTTTCATATTTTAAGGCCTTGGATACTTATCGCAAGTTGGCTTTCCAGCCACATTGTATCAAATTATAATCTCATCTTCAGGATTTGGCATTGGCATTTTTTAAAAGTAAGAGTTACACATTCGCACAAGCCCACGGCCTCATACAAAGACCTCAGTGTGACTGGGTGACATGGAAGGATGTTAGCAACAGGCCACTCAGAGAGCCTTGTTCCCGGCACTGTTCAAGGATTTTACAAATGATCCTCAGCACGGGCTGATGAAGTCAGTGCTATTACCCAGACATACAGAAGAGAAAACCGAAGCAGGACCGTGGACAATACACAATTCCAAGATGCCCTTCACATAGACTAGAATCGGATCGCGGGCTCTGGAAGCTGTACCACCAAGTGGCCCCAAAGTTTCCACCCTAATTCATGGCCCCCAGGTCAGCGGCACCCTCAGTTCCACTCTGTGACCCTGGTCTGTAGTAAGGATTTCGGACCTTCTCTGCCCTCCTCAAGCCTCGCCCATCTTCCCTCCTCCCCCCACCCCCCACC